>JANFOE010001912.1:0-117500 GCA_025667525.1 Glebionis coronaria | reverse complement strand
ATCTATCCGGACCGCCTAACACAAAATTTGCAGGCGGTCAACTACAGCAGATCCATCGATCAATATTCAAGTCTCTAAAACAGCCAATGAAAACAAAAATGAGATTCAAAATTGGCAACTGGATGGTAAAAAATTCAGCTTTTTGTATTTTGTTATTATTTTTTTGTTTTTAATGTCAGTTTGAATTTTAATATGTGAGTACATGTTTTGTTCCTGATGGTCAACACACAGCTTTTAATGAAGAAGAAAATTTCATTCACAAAAGAAAAAAAATTAATTTTGGAGCAGTGTGCTGCTAAGTGAAACAAGAGTTTGGGTACACCCCAATCACGACCCTGCAACAGGGTCTGCCTGAGAAACATAAAAGTTCGGATGTACCGGCTCAAGATGTCTTCTTTTAGTTTTTTTTTTCTATCAAAAGGTTAGCTCGTAATCTAGAGGTTACTTTAGCGACTTTAGCATCAATGAAAAATCAATATCCATCGAGATACCTTTGTATTAAGTTTTTTAGTTTGGTGACGAGGAACTCGACACTCTCATCAAAGGTATCATTGTTGGAGGTGGCGGGGTTAGCAGGTCAAAACGAGTCCGATCTGAAACAGGTTGAATCTGTTCGGGTTGGAATGTTGGATTAGGTTGACCCACACATACTTCTTGGCAATTTACAGATTATTTAAAAGAAATTTATAGTTCTGTTGTGAAAAAACAATATAACTGCAATCATGATCTGACTCATTAAAAGAAAGCTTAGGAGATAGTTGTATTAAGATTAGACTTTAAATGACTCACCCATGTGACCAATTCGACTGTTTTCATTTTTGCTAAATAATATTACTGGACGGACTACTTCTTTCCCGGTTCATTTTATTGAATTCTACACAGTTCATTGTTGGTAACTTTTTTATTGGATAAATTGTAAATAGGGCATGGTTTAGTTTACGATATCTTTCCCAGTTCATTGTTGGGTTTGTCTTGAGATTTACTTTGGTTTGGCAGCTCACACTTCTGACATTGGCCATTGTCCCACTCATTGCTTTTGCCGGTGGAGCTTATACAATGATCATGTCTACCTTATCCGAGAAAAGTGAGGCTGCATATGTTGAATCTGGGAAAGTTGCCGAGGAGGTATAAGAAAACAGTCGGCAAGACATAATTATCCTATAATTGTGAAATAAACTTTAAATAAGAACGGTTTAGGATGTTTTACATATAATGAGGCAATGGGCAATCCATTATCTCTTTAAACCTTTTTACCCGTTGGCCATTTAGGTTTACTTATATCTACATGTTAACACCTCTTACTTTTTTGTCGTTCCACTTAGCCTACTAATGAAAATACTTGAATTTCAATTCTTGAATATACACAGAGAAGAATAAAATGGTATTATCATGGTTTTATTTTGTTGGTTATGTATAATTGCAGATGGATAGTTAGAAGCATCTGTTGCAAATTTGTCATCACCAACTACCAGTAACAAATAATTACATTCTTATAGCAGTTGGGTTAAACATTTTTACTTTTACTTGATCTCAATCAAGATATATTATGACTCAAGATTCTGACGTTATTTATAGTAGGAGTGTTGGACCATATTGAGGTGCAGTTTCATAAATTTACTTATGAGTGGATTCTGTTATGCAATCAACCATCACCATCCACGATCAATCAATCTCTTACATCCCACTAGGTAAACACACCTGAATTTGTATATAGATTCCCTTTAGTATTATACAAATGATTCTTTATACAAGATGTATACAAAGAATTATCAAGATACGACTGAGGGTTAAGTTAAGATGCAGGATATAACAAGACCTATCTTTTTGTTATATAATCATTATCGTACTCATTATCTTAGTTGAGTGAAAGGGCGTGTTTAGTTAGAACTGCATAAAGTCTAATGTTGTAAAGGAAACTACAATGATATGGTCTGATGCAGAGTGTAACATAGGTGAGAAAACTTCATCTGATATGTTGACTTCACTTCAAGGTGACAAAGGAACTTATACCCTGGTGATTTAACTATTTGAGCTGGTGGTTTATCCGGTTGACGCGCTGCTTTAACTACTTGCGTGACACGGTGATTTAACTGCTTGACCTGGCGTCTTAACTGCTTGACCTAGCGTCTTAACTGCTTGACCCGACGGCTTAACTGCTTCACCCGATGGCTTAACTTCTTGACCCAATGGTGCGTTAACCAGTTGACTCGACTGCTTGATCCGGTGATACTACCGGCTGACCATTCTAACTAAACGTTTAATAAGTTCAATTTAAAATGGTCTAATTTATGCAGTTTGTATAGATCAATCAAGAAGGATAATATGATCAATGAGAATTATTGACCGTGATGAAAAAATGTTCCTTTTTTTAATATGAATTTTACGTCTACAAGAAGATCCTACCGTTTTAATCTGTATTTTGCGTGTAGACAAGGTGTGATTAAGTTGCTAGAGCTTTGGTAGATGACGGTTTAAATGTTGTTGCTCTTCATGGTGGTCGAACTCATAGCGAAAGATAGGGTACCCTGTGTGATTTTAGACATGGTCCCACTAATATCTCGGTATATCAGAAAAGTAGTCAATAAGCTTTTTTAATGATTTCTTTAATATTTAGTAAATACAATCAACGACGACTACACTTTTTAACGAAACTTGCAAGTGAATTTTACTGCTTTTCTTAAACATAATTTTTCAAAAATTTCATTCTGTAAGTTAACACATTACTCAAATTTATACCTAGTTTAAGTTCGATCTCGCTCTCAAATTTGCAGGTTGCTACTGATGTTGCATCATAGGGTCTAGATGTTAGTGGAGCTGCTCATGTAGTTAACTTGGACCTTCAAAAGGGTTTTTTTAAGCTAATTGGGTCTTAAATGTTATCCGTATATCAGTTGAAGAATCTGAAAAAAGTTATGTGATATAGTCGACTGTGGTAAAATCGGCTGCATGTAAGTATCTCTTCGAGTTCATAGTTCTACACATGCTATTCATATATATCATTTTGTAAAACTCTTGGGATTTTGCTTAAATGAGAAAGAATTGTTTTGTGTTTACGAGTACATTCAGACCCAAGTTTTGATAAACTTCTTTTTGGAGGTATGTATACATTTGAGTCATATTGTGAAGAACACGACATTCGTGAAAACCAAACCAGATATTTTCGATGTTTGATTAGTGTCTTCTAAATTGTTATAAAATAAGTGTATAGTTTTTGTGTCATATCAAATAATCTATACAGAAGTAACTGCAACATAAAAACGGATTGTCCAATGTAGATCATCATACATATAAGGGGTGTTTGGGATTGCTTATTTTAGCGCATTATTTTAAGTCGATATCATTAGATGATCAATTAACTTTTGATTCAAGATCTAATACTCTATGTCATGAACTTCTCACTGAAATCGTAATGCTGATTTGTATTTATATAGTTTTGTCACTGTCAGATGGTTGTTTCAGTTGGTTCTTTGTCTTTGCTAATTCATTTGCTCAGCGTCAAGGTGGTTGTCTTTAAAATTATGAGTCCTTACTCCTTTTACTCTCTCTTATACATTTTGAAAGATGTACTCTTCTGAACGGGATAAAGCGTTATTTGTTTCTCTGTTCATGCACATACAAGAGTGATATTGATTCCTGAGTTAAGAGTTGTTTATCTTTAGGTAGTTCCTATTATATTATATGGTCATTCTAACTAGATACAGAGTTCAAGTACATGTTTTAATGTGATTCTCGAGGTTCCTGTAAAACTATAATTTTTATAGAAATCGATGTATACAATGTTTAAATCTTTTTGAAACAAGATGTTTGGGAAAAATCACTTTTGATCTACTTAATACAGCTTACTTCACTTGCAAGCGCTGCAAAACACAGTTTGGATAAGCAAGGTGAACAACTTGGGAACGACTAATCGACTATATCAAAACACAATTAGACACTCCCTAACAATCCCTAAATTGCTTATCAGAATATTGTGTTTTCTGATACAACATGAGTATACATAGTTGTATTACGGGTTAAATGATGCATGCGATGTTAATGGTAAAGCCTCACTTTGAATGCATTGTGTCAGTAAACCGTCTTAGTTTTAGCCCTTCTGTGTTGACCACAAAAATTACAATTAAAAACTCCCTAGATAACAAATGGTTGTCGTATACCATTGTATTGATAATACATCACCTTGGTATGTGGGCATGCTTATGTAATTTACTAATCAGAATTGGTTATGGTGTTCAGATTCAAACGAGAATTTTTATTTATCACTACTTCAAAGTTCCAAACACTTCCTTATACAAACACAATACCAAACACTTGCTTAGGTATGCCCTACTAATACAATAACAAAAATTTTACTACAAGTTTATATTTCTATATTTTTATTATATGAAACTTCAGATAGTTTTATGACTAATGGACTTGTGTGATCTCCGTGGGTTTCCAGAAACCATCACCGATGAGGGTGCAAAAGGGGTCTGAAGATGATCTAAAAAAGGTAGAAGAAAAGCTACTTTCTGTTGAAAAAGAAAAGTAAAAGGCCATAAATGAGCTTAAAGAAGCACATAAGTTATCAGAGGAAACCAATGAAAAGCTTCGTGATGCTCTTGTGGCTCTAAAGAATGCTGAAGAGAATATTGAGATAAAAAAAGTTCCGTTCTGTTGAAATGGAACAAGCAGGCATCGAGGCTAATCAGAAGAAGGAAGAACAATGGGAGAAAGAGCTCGAAACCGTTAAAAACCAACATGCTGCTGACCTAGCTGCACTTGTTTCTGCTACTCAAGAACTTGAAAAAGTGAAGAGAGAGTTGGTCATGACTCATGACGTGTGATGCTAAAGATCAAGAACTTCATCACACAGATGATGCTACAAAGATTTCTGAAAATCAAGCAGAAAACATAGACTTTGTTTGCTGAAATACACGGTTGAAAGGTCTTCTTAACGCCAAATTTGAATCAGAACCAGATCAAAGTAACAAATTGATGACCGAGCTGAATTTAGGGATTGAGACTCTGAAAATCCGAGGTAGGAAAGAGTGAAAAGTTGGTATTATAGCTGAAGTAAGAGATAGAGACGCTGAAATCCGAGGGCGAGGAAAATGACAAATTAATACCGGAGCTGAAATCAGAGGTTGAGTATCTAAAATCAGAGGAAAACAAGCTGAAATCAGAGATTGAAAAACCAAACGGGAGCTACCTATTGGAGAGTCTGAAACACGGAGTGGAACCATTGCAAAGCTTCTGGTATGCGACAAAATAAATGAGGTACGATCCTTTCCCTTACATTCTCTTTACTGTAATAAGTAATAACATATAACCCCGTATGTTTTTCACCCAACTGTTGCTTTTTAGTCTGCAACATTCAGATTGGTGAAGCGAAAATCACCAACATTCAGACAAAAAATAGTTGGTACTACCCAACCAACCAATACTTGATCCATTCAATTTCTATTTTATTCATATGCTGATTTAATTATAGTACATGATAATTACAAGAGTTCTGGTCCGATTGCGGGTTTGGAGTAGAAGAGGACGAGTGGGTCAAAGTTCGTAATAATATCTTGGCAAAAAGTTAAGAAGTTTTCCGTATATTTAATTTGATAATGACTTGCTGGGATGCCCTTTCTTCTGCACTTCCTTTTGGGACAATTAGTTGAGCTTCAAAGATTTGCTATTAGCCCATTTTACACCATTTTGATGGTACTCGATTGATGCTTTTATATTAAGTGATTGCCCTTATGTGGTTATACATACGATATATTAGGTCCCAACCAGTTGTGAGCTTTAATTTTGTTTTCTGATTTCTTCGATATGGACAGGGGTTTTGGCGTTTGTTCGTGTTTTGGCTCTGCTAAAATGGTGCTTTTGTATTCACGAGTATTACGGGTCATTCGGTTCTGCCATCGGAGGTAATTCGTGAGTTAATATAGGAAATCATTTGACTTTTTTGTAAAAACATTCTTAGATATACCTTGAAACACAGACGAGATTTCGATGCTCTTTTCCAAGCTATTCAGACAACCATAGGCTTCATTGAAGGCTGGAAGCTCACTACCCGAGGCGAGTCTAAGGATTGGTGTTGTTATATCGGGAGGACATACTCCTGGTGGACACAATGTGGTATCTGGAATATAAACGTTACCGGACTAAACCAAACTAAACTTTAAATTGAAACATGGTTTAGCTTTTTCGTATTTGGTTGGGTGGTTTTAACTAAACGGAACAAATATAAAATTACATTGTGTCATATATCTCACAAAATAGTTAGCTTATCTCCACGAACATGAAAAGTTCATAAGATAACTTTCACATTCATGTTTCGATTTATCTTCATAAACATGAAAAACACATAAGTTCACTTTTAAAAATCATTGCAGGTTGAGAGAGCGATTACAGCTACACTGTAGTGGTAATGTCCTGAGACCATTGCCAATATAATACTATGATCCTTTCTTTCATAGCATCACTTAATCATGGCACCAGACAAAAGTGCATCAGTCTCATGCTTTTTTTGTTATTAAGTAGGCTTAAAATAATTTATTCAAGTTTGTGTTATGTAGTCATCTGATTTTTATGTGCTTAATGTTTCATGCCCTTGAAGGGGGATGGTTGTGCTAACTGAGCTATAAACCAGCATGCGAAGCACTTTTATCATGTTCATTCATAAGTTTCTACTTTTGTTTCAGCCATGGGTGGAATCCGAGCCAAGTTCAAAAAGCCGAGCAAGATAAGAAAAAGGTTGTCCCAAATGCAAAAGCGACGAAGCAAGAACTGACACGGAGAAAAAATCTGACATGGTATGATCTTTGTAGGATCTCGTGTATAATAATTTTGATTTATACTTTTTGAATGATTTCTACAATTCCTGGTTTTATTACCATATTACCTAAACTCGACTTGCTGATAAGACTACAGTTAAAAAGGATGTATGTGTGATTACTTATTATTAAACTATGTTTAATCCACTGGCCACAAGGAGATATGTGATAACAGGTTTGATCTTTCACCATTGCCTCAGAAAATGTTACTGCTTGATATTAGTTCTTATATATTGATTTTTTTATATTTATGTTCATTATTGATAATGCAAATAGGCATATTTTTATAAATTCCTAAATATATTACTTGAAAATTTTAAGAACTAACAATAGTATTTGTCAGTTAACCACAAATAGGGATGAATACATTGCAATCCACCAACGATTTCATATAAGGCACTAGATGCTATCAATACAACATTTGAATTATTGAAAGACCAATCACATTGAGAATTGGGTGAGGTGCTTTGAGGTAATCAAATCAAAAATTAAGTCTTCACAGTCGGTATTTGATTCTTAATAAGATTCATGTTTGTTGTGATCTAAGTTTCTGATCAACATTTGAATTACATACGAACGATGAGCTTCCATGTAACCACGATTGTAAAGTAAAGGTCGATGCCTAATCTGCAAATAACTTTTTAAGAAAAAAAAACTCGATGAATATTGTGTTAACCTGTGCACTATTGCTTTTAAGTGCTCTATAGAAATGATTGTTCGTAAATGTACATTTTAATTAAATGACCTCTGGTATGTAATGCATGTATTTGGATAACCTTTCATTTGTTGTCCTAAGAGAAAGACGCAATGTAAGTCACCACTTGTGAACATTGCATCTAGGTAGTGCTTAAGGCATCCTCAATGCAACATAATTTTATAAGTTTAATACAATGCCAACTAAGCATTACACTCTCCTTTATAAAATCTCTCACAACCCATTACACTCCAATATCATTTATAAATTGACAACTCATCCAATAAACATGCACAAAACTAATATATGGGCCCACAAATTGAGTATAATACCCATGTGTTCAGAGAAACACTCCTTTTATACCCATGATGAAGTGGAATCTCACAATGGGTTTAAACTTCTATTTTTCTGACAATTTTTCTCATTCAACTATGCCACATATGATGATTGTGGATGCTTATTCTTTTTATTTGAATTACATAAATCGTCCCTGTGGTTTATCGAATCCTACAAGATTGGTCCCTCAGTTTTTTTCCATCATGATTAGTCCTTGTGGTTTCCTTTTCATACTTCAGTACACCCATCAATATTTAAAATTAATTACCCGAAAATATGAGGGGTATTTTGGTCTTTTTCAAAAAATATTTTTATAATATTCGAAAAATATTTTTTTTTAATTCGAAAAATAAAAATTCGAAAATATTTTTTTTTATAAAATTCGAAAATATTTTTTTTAATTCGAATTTTTTTTTAATTCGCAAAGATTTTCGAATTTTATAAAAAAAAATCTTTTATAAAAATTCGAAGATCTTTTTTTTATAAAATTCGAAAAATAAAAATTTTCGAATTGAAAAAAGATTTTCGAATTAAAAAAAAGATTTTCCAATTTTTATAAAAAAAAAGATTTTAGAATTAAAAAAAATTTCGAATTTTTATTAAAAAAAAGATTTTCGAATTTTATAAAAAAATCTTTTTTTATAAAAATTCGAAAATCTTTTTTTTATAAAAATTCGAATTTTTTTTTAATTCGAAAATCTTTTTTTAATTCGAAAATTTTTATTTTTCGAATTTTATAAAAAAAAAGATTTTCGAGTTAAAAAAAAGATTTTCGAATTTTTATAAAAAAGAAGATTTTCTAAGAAAAAAGATTTTCGAATTTTTATAATTTTTTTTTTAAATTCGAAAATCTTTTCGAATTAAAAAAAAATTTCGAATTAAAAAAAAAGATTTTCGAATTTTATAAAAAAAAATATTTCCGAATTTTTATTCTTCGAATTAAAAAAAATTATTTTTCGAATTTTATAAAAATATTTTTTGAAAAAGACCAAAATACCCCTCATATTTTTGGGTAATTAATTATAAATATTGATTGGTGTACTGAATATGTATGAAAAAGAAACCACGAGGACTAATCATGATGGAAAAAAAACTGAGGGACCAATCTTGTAGGATTCGATAAACCACAGAGACGATTTATGTAATTCTCTCGAAAAAGTATTTCCTAACCACTTGAATTTTAGAATCATGTACCGGTACATGGACTTTGAGACCAATTACACTTAAATGATTGGATTTGAAGTTAAATCAAACATCAACGATAGGATTCAACCATTCATATATTCGAGCGAACATCACATTATCCATAGAAACGTTAAGGTTGTGAATGTACTACTTGATAATCACTATGAGAAGGTAAGTAAAAAAAATTACAATTCACATTTATAGCTTAAAACAATGTTCTTAACATTTGTACACGTCAAAGATTAATATAAGACGAAATTCTTTAGTTGGATGAGCCAAAGCATAACACTATTTCTTTTAAAAACAAGTTTATCACACAGACAACTATATGTCCCACTGTTAACCATTATAATGGATCGTCTAACGTTATTTTAAAAAAAATTACTCAAATCAAACCCGTCGTTAACACTATAAAAAATTAATTTACTTTTAACAAAAAACGTTTTATCGCACAGACAACTATATGAAGACTGGAAATAAACAAAAGGATAAACAAAAGTACCTCAAAAAACTGAGATTCTACAACCAAAGATTCACATTGGATAAACACGTCCGTTAGGCCAAGACATAAAAATATAAAAAAAATTATATACTTTCAGTTTTATTTTAAAAAAACGGTCTCATGACTAACATATATAATTAATATATAAACGTACTTTAAAAAGATTTAAGAAACGAACCGCCCGTTGGGCGGGTTATGCCGCTAGTATATATATATATATATATATATATATATATATATATATTTATATATATATATATATATATATATATATATATATAGAGAGAGATGGGATCAATAGAAAACTTAATTTCAATGAAAAACCTAGAAAACTCCTTTTTTAACCGTTGGAATCAAAACTTCCTCCCCTCTTTTTAAACATCTAAACTACGAGGACCTGATTGTAACTATTTTATTTTATCAAGGTATGCTTTGTAAATTTACACTTTTTTCTTCTTTCTCTCTAGTACCGTGTTTTCTTAGCCACCACATTTCATCATTGTTCACCACCGTCCTCTCCGCCCCCACCATCCTCTCCGCCCCCACCGTCCACCATTGTTCCCAACCATCATTCCTCTCCGTTCACCATCATTATCCACCATTCCGCTCCAATATGTCGTCATGTCTAGTATTTGTTTCAAAGTAAGATTTTTTATAAATTTTTACTCGTATCATCGATTAATATTGATTTTTTAATAGTTTGTTTAGTTTTTGTGCTTTTGTTGATTTTAAGTATGATGTGGAACGAAAATTTTAGAAAAAAATAGATAAAAATCGTGATTAAAAAAGCATAGCACAAGGTGTTTGATAAAACGTGTCAATGAAATTTTATAAGTGTAATGCACTGATTTTAAGTATTAATTGTTTATAAGTGTATCTGAAGCATGGTGGAGTTCCGTTACATGATCATATGGAACTGAGATTATTAGTAAAGGTATTGTTCATAGAGATAAGGAGCTCATAATTATTATGGAACATATGTGCCATTTAATTTTGGTTTGATAGTTGATCAACTGAAACAGTTGTTAAAGCGGATACTATGTATGTTTATTTTATTATAACCGATCTATTATTGACTAGATGAGATCTATTGTTTAGTCTCTATAACTTCTATATTGCTCGCTTGATACAATGACTTACGTTTTGGGTGAGTTAGTTGTTAATGGGTCGATGTAGTATTGACTATACTTTTTGTGACGTATGGTGCGACTTTGTAGTTTTATTGAGTTCCACTCTTTTAGTTATAGTCGTGTAGTTAAATATAGGAGAAGATGGAAATATGTCTACAATGTGGATGGATGTAATTTCTATATAAACTTACTTTTTCTTTTTTAACGGACTAATTATTTTTGCTAAATTGCTATACCGTATGCGGGCTTGCTTCTTTAGGAAAACCTTAGTTATAGTTTATACTTTTTACATTTCTTTGTTTCCTCTAGATACAAAATGAGTCGATGAACAAGAACTTGCAAAAGGAGTTCAGTCGATTTCAGATCCTAAGGTTGGTTACTTCCGCTTAACTATAAGTGTTATGTTGATTACTATAGTTCATTGTGATGAAATTTTATAGAACCTATAGGTGTTATGTTGATTACTATAGTTCTTCTAAATTTGATAATGGTATTTGGCTTCTAATTTTCCAATAGATAACATTGAAAGTAAGATAAGTTGTTGTTGGAAGAAACATTTTATGTTAAAGTCATTGAACATCATGATTAAAGTTAATAGTAGTAAACACCATTTTATCATCATTTATTTTAGAAACTCACAACAACTTTAGGGGGAAATGGTAATATTTTTAGAGAGATTCAGTATAGAAACGAGACATTTCACAAGAAAATGGTAATATTCACTTCTAACTTACAAGATCAGACTCGTAGTAATAGGGAACATTCGCGTACTAACTTTGATTCAATAACAAGGAAGCTTTAGGTACTAACTTCGATTGGATAATTTAGTGTTCGCAAATGGTCTTTTATACCTACGTACCCGTTTTTAGTGTGCATTCCAAATCTTTTAGTGTACATATGGGTAAAATAGCGAAAAGTAAATCTATATGCACCAACAACAATAGGTATATCAGCTTGAAACTCAAAAGTGCTTGTTGGATTTCAAGTCGCATACTATTCCAATAAGCCAACAAGTATAAATCGTTTACAATCAAATTTTAGGATCACGAAAAGTGTATTTAGTATATACATGTGATTAAGAATTGTAGAAAAAAGTATTTTTATCTGCTATTTGGATTCTGTTATCAGTTGGGACACAAAATCTATTGATACTGAGTTTATTTAACAACTTTTTGTTCCTACTTAAATATCCAAATCATCAGATTTAACTCTTGTTCTCATCATTCAGTTCTTGCTCGTATCAGGAACCATGGTTACTTCGTAAATTTTGTCACTTGAAAGTTTTTTTGCAAAAAAAAAAATACATGAAGATGGTAAAATTAGTGAGAATGTGCTTGACCTTACTCTATATGCAAATTAACAAAGACCAGATATGGTTTTAAAGCATTGCACTTGGTCAGGACAGTCATTTTGTGACATTGACTTTATCTCGCTTGTAAATTGACTTAGCACTTAGTCACGACAGTCATTTGGTTGGTTGGTTTGGTGTTTCAAAATGGATTTGTTGTAGCTGCAATATTGAAGTTCAGTTCGGATTAAGAAGGAAGACTGATGTTTGGGTTAACATGACTTATTCGCTAAGTGCCATGAATATGAAGTGATCCTTCTTTTTTGTACCAGGACTTATTCGCTACGAATCATGAGGATGTAGATGTTCCTATACTTGTGCACCAGGTCTTGCATTGTTGATTTAGTAATCTTTGAGTTATTATCTTATGAGTTTAAGTTTTGTATTGATTGTGCTATTTTTATGAATTACAAATGCTGCAATCAGGGAGGGCAGTGTTGGTTTCATAAGGGTATAGCTCAGATGATTATGGATTTAACTTGGACTTTTTCATTCTTATTTATATCTAGCTGGTATGTGGTGCCATATCCTCCTTTGTATCAAGATCTGTTGCAATCGGGGTGTTTGGAGCAGATTTAAAAGTATGAGCAGATTAAATTAATTTTGCATCCATAATTTATTATGGTATCAATTCTCTTTTTATTAGCAGTTTAGTTGGTATTACTAATTTGTATATGGCTTGGGAATGTATTTTGGTTCTAGTAAATGTTCTTTGTAGGGGTTTGTCCTACTTAGACATGGTTGGGCTTTTGACTGTACATGCCTTTTAATTATATTTATTTGTTTTACCTTTGTAAAAAAAGCTTCTTTCATGTGAATCTATTCATTTGAGTAGGAAACTAGGAATACAGGGCTATTGTGAGTAACTGATATTTTGAAAGGTTTCTTATGTAGCAGTTGTGAACAAACTATTGCTCTGTATTAGTTAGTCTGATATCACCCCTGACACATGACTACGGTTCTTTAAATCAAATGACTTTTAGTACAAAAGGCAGCTAGACGCCACACCATTGTAAAATAAAATTCCAAGAATATAAAACCAAAACTGTAGCTATATATTAAATTAATCAAACAGCGTGAACTTAAAAATGCAATTACAATCAAATTCATAATACTAAATAGTGTAAACTGACAATCTGAATGAGAACATATATAAATAGTAAGAACCTATATGAACTAAACTTCCAGAGAATACACGTTCAATCGCCTATAGCTATAAGACATGCATCTATCTTTATCTATTGGTTATCAATTTCAAGATATAAACGACTTCCTTCAATCTTTGGCTTCGGCTCGTTCGTTTGTGGCTACGATTCTTGGACCTGCATATACAAAATATTAACATCATTTACAACAATGTAAGAAAAAAACATTGTAAAAAACAGGAAAATAATGAGGATGATGTGTAAGGTTCGGAAAATAAGCCTAATTTGTTCAAATGGAAAATAAGCCAAATTTTTTTCATACAGGTGCCCTAATTTGTTCATACGGATGCCGTAGTTTGTTCATAGGGATGTCGTACTTCTTTCATACAGATGCCGTAAATTTTTGGACGTACTTTGGGTTGGCGTGTAAGGTTTGGAAAATAAGCCTAATTTGTTCAAATGGAAAATAAGCCAAATGTTTTTCATACAGGTGCCCTAATTTGTTCATACAGATTCCGTAGTTTATTCATAAGGATGCCGTACTTCTTTCATACAGATGCCGTAATTTTTTGGACTTACTTTGGGTGATGGGAAAACCAAGAAAGCCAATACAGTACGTTCAGGGTACACCTCCCTCATATTTGCAACTACAGAGTATTTATTTATCTGCACTAAGAAGCTATCCAACACTAATGCAATTTAATTTTATGCAACACACAAACATATAACCATTATGATTAAAACTTTAAAAGGTCAGTGAGCCAGTAACCCATCTCTCTTGGCTACCCGATACTACTAGTAACCCATTTCTCTTGGCTACTCAATACTACTGTGGGTTACTTAATCTCTAAAGGCACTCAATAATCACAGACTTGCGGTAAGCAATATACTAGTATAAAAAAAGTATGATAGATTATGGTCGTATTTTATATTTGTAAAACAGTATCATATACAATAAGAATTAAAAAAAAATAATCTTTCAACAAGAAAGTAGGGAAACTATTTATATTATTTTGCATGTATCCTAGATGATCCCGAATCTTTGGATTTGAAGATAAGCTTGACGACCGTAGCACCAAATGATATTTACAGGTAAGACTAAAAATGCTTCTAAATTTTTTCTTCGTATGCACATCTTAGCACTCCTAGTTCTGTATCATTGTAAGCATATCTTCATGTAGGTCATAAGCAATTTTTAAATAAGTGAGCAACCATTATATAATTTATGTATGTATTTATATGTTATGTAAACTACATTAATTAAAAAACCAGGCCACAAAAAAACTCCCTATGTATTACTCCTTGGATGCAAGCATGCAACAATTTAACTTGAAGACCATTATGCCATCTATAAGATGTATAAATTTTAAATTACAAACAAACTCACCAAAAGCAGATAAAGTCAGTGGGTCAAATATTTGACGCCTTAAGTTTAACTAAGAGATGCCTTAGTTTTAACCTAACGCAATTTTAAACCAGATTTTCCTTATTCATGAAACCCTGATGCCTCAAAAGATTCTTACTATGATGCCCTAAAATAATTTTGAACTGATTCCCTAAAACAATTTAGATATGAGGCCCTAATATAGTCGTAAACTGATTCCATAACACAGTCGTGAACTGATCCCTTGAAGCATATGCCCTAACAAACAAATTCCATTAACAAACGAATTAATTTCACAATACCACATTAAAACAAACGCCCTACCAAACAAGCAAACATATGCCTTGACTTCTTATCAGCAATAACCTATCCATGTCGATGCCATATTATGTCCAATGATGCACTAATAATAATCACTGATTCCCTAATATGTCCAGCGAAATTATTTTATAAATCTCTTGGTAGACTAAACTAAAAACTGAAAAAAACTAAATTACCATGAAAAAATACAGTTCTTAAAAACTGTACATTGACACGATAATTACATGTAAAATTAGGACACATATAATTTCAAGTCAACCGAACCTTAAATATAAAAAGACTACATGTTTTGAGCTGATACCGAACCCTCCCAAGTCCCAACCCACTCATTTTGATACCTCTAACAATGACTTGATTTTCAAGAAGCAATAAGAGTTACCTCTGTGGTGACTCAATCCCATTCAATAGCTTCTCTATTGGCATCAACCGAGGCGAACAGAGAAACATCGCGATTGCACATGCAGACAACAAAATATGTGTACCACGGAGGATGGCAACACCTTCCTTGATTTCAATCAACGCAAGTTCACTGATAATTAATAGAAAAGATCAAGTCATTCAGTTGTATGCCAATGCCAACAATATTTGCTTCTCCGCACTGATCTCCAGTAAGAGGAATCCTCCAAACCTATATAGTACAAGACGCAAGGATGACTGTCAGGGACTAAACCATTACTCAGGAGTATGAGTACGAGCATGAAATCATACATCAGTAAAACTTTGTATATCTCGTTGCAAGAATTAGTGTATCAAATTTGTAAACCCTTATTCAAACATTTTAACAAATATTTGGTGATCAAGTTTACATACATATTTTTTCGGACATTTTTACTAACAAATGTGCTAACACTTCTCTTAGGTTCAATAATCATAACATTCAGACTTTATATTAAACACATGGTGTGCAATTTCAATTAACACATTTTTATGCATATTTTTCTCCAAAATTTGTTTCATATTAGATAAAAAACATGTGTATATGACAATAAACTTTCCATAAAACTTCAAAACAATCAAATTATGGATTTCAAATTCATTAATTAACCAAATTAGGTTACTTTCAAGTTGGATCTTACCGTTGTATGTATTTCTCGTGAATGCGTTGGCGGCTGTTGGTTGTGTTCCGATGGTGGTAGACTGATGGTGACCACGGTGGTTGTATTTTTGTAATGATGTTTCGATGGTGGTGGTTCGGCGATGGTTGCCGATGAGAAATGACGTTGGTATTGACTTTAGGATGTAAATGACGTTTTTCACTATTATTTGTTTGTGGTTTTTTTAATTATCCCCCTCTTTTATTCTTTTTTTCATTGTATACCCTAAACTTCGATATTTTTCAAAATATACCCTGTAACTTTGTTTTCTAGGTTTTCTACTAATATGAAGTTTTCTCTAGAACCCATCCCTATATATATATATATATATATATATATATATATATATATATATATATATATATATATATATATATATATATATATATATATATATATATATATATATATATATATATATATATATATATGTGTGTGTATATATATATATTTATATACGTATATATATATATATACGTATATATATATATATACGTATATATATATATATATATATATATATATATATATATATATATATATATACGTATATATATATATATATATATATATATATATATATATAAATATATATATATATATATATATATATATATATATATATATATATATATATATATATATATATATATATATATATATATATATATATATATATATATATATATATATATATATATATATATATATATATATATATATATATATATATATATATATATATATATATATATATATATATATATATATATATATATATATATATATATATATATATATATATATATATATATATATATATACATCTCTATATTATATATAGGTATAATTATGACTTGAAACCACAGTTTTTAATCCAGTCATATCCCAGTCACATCTTATAGCCAATAGGATTTGATTATTTGTTAAAAAATCTCATTTATTGCCTTATTTACCTCAATTTTGGGCGGAACGCAATTTTATTAAACGCACTTTCTTTTAAAAACGCGTTATGTAACCGCAGGTATAAATAATGGTATATAAATTTTTTTCCCATTTTTTTCTCACAATGACGGTGTGAAAAAAACACACACAACATCTGTTTTTCTGTTATCAATGGGATTTAAATATTAATCCGAAAAACTGAACAAAATCTTTTGTTTTTTTATCTTTGTTAATACAAACATTCGAATTTTGATCTTTCTTGTTTCATACACTTTCAATCTTTTCTTTTTTAAACCCTAATCAATTTTTCTCTAATTAATGGATGTAAACCCTAATCCCAAAAACATAAAAATCAGTTGATCTTTAATCTTTGTTGTTTGATTCAGATCCAATTGTAACTTAATAATTACGTGGGTCCATCCATTATTCTCTTATCAATAATCTTAATCCAAAATTCTGAAGAAAATTATTCGATCTTTGATCTTTTTAAAAAAAAAACATTCGAACATTGATCTTTGCGTTATTCGGTTGATCTTTCGATGATTAATGTTGGAAGGACAACACGTTTTGATCATTATTGTAGATGCTTGAAGTGGATTCTGTTTAGATGACGAACCTGGCAGTACATCAGGTTCCTCTGCTACACTGAACGAATAAAGAATCCCTATATACCTGAGTGTTACTAAGGAATGGATGATTGAATTTGGGTCATCAATGGTTTTCATTTCTATTCAAACATATATGGCCTGGTGAGTTGTCTTAACTCTTAAATCCAGCATTTACTTTGTATTCTTAGTAATTTTATTTTAGTTAGTATAAAAAAGCAATTTATTCATAGGAAAATTTCTTTTGTTTGTTTCGGGTATAGACTAGGAAAGCCACCAAAGCAATATGCCCCCAGGTATCAAACAGTATTAAAGACGGCAAAGCTTGGTATTATCACATTACTGAAAGAGCAAACTACGCGTGGTGCCATCTTATGATTGTAACCCTTAAGATTATTTTCCCTCAGAGGTTTAGTCCCCCACAACCTTTACGGGTCATTTTTTTGCAATTAATCTGTGAACAGAAGGAATAAGTTTGGGAATTACGCAAGACATAAAACAAAATCAGGGATTTAAAGGATTTTATAATTTGGTTGGTTAAAAGTATGACATAACAAATCACTTTGAAAAAAAATTAAGGCGTAAACCATCAAAATGGTACAGGTTTAGGGGTTTTACTATTGATACAAACATACACACATACACACACACACAGATGGCGTATGAGGAGGGGGTACCGTTTCTCTTATATTCTGAACCTATAGTGTTTCTTTATATTATGTAATAGGAATTACATTTTTCTGGACCACCAGTGGTATCGATTAGGATGACAGTTGACATTTTAAGGCTGTAAATGTCAGTTGGATGACAGTTTGACACATATTGGTCTGCTGTCGATTTGGATCAAAACTGTCGTGTGCAAGGATCATGTTTTTCTGGACCATCATTGGTTTCCTGGGCAGTATATTGTCTTGGTGATTGAAGCTCAGTGGTATCCTGAGTATCCTGGTTAGTAGTATAATTTTCCTGCTATATTTACTCTACATACCTAGAACTATGTGGTTGCATACGGTCGCATGGTACTGGACTTGTAAATCTTCGAAACTGGGTTTAGTTGTTTGGTATTTATGGGATTTGGCTGAAGTGAACGGATCTGTCTCCATGATCCTGATATGGAGCAAAATAGTCTTTTATTTAAACCATGTTTTTTCAAAACTTTTATTTTTCTAAGGTAACAAACTCAAGATCATTGGTATAATGGCTATTGATGCTTTGAAACACGTTGAAGAAAACATAGTTTTTGGAAGTGGGCGCCCTTTTCAGAATGTTGATCTTGGTGCATTAAAGTAATGTCATCTTATTTCAATCTTGGCAATAATATCTAACGGCATAGTGTACGTAGTCCAATTAGGATAATGTTCTGTTACGTTTTATTATACGTTTTCTTGCAGATCTCAAGTTAAGATGTCTCTTTGTTTTCATTCCATCTTGAAATTATACATGTCGTTCTTTATTTGGTGCTAACATATCACCATTATGTTTTCCACATTTTCAGGCTATTGAAATGCTTTCTCTTGTCTCATTCAAAACTGGTGCCATTCTATTGGTAAGGATAATGACCGCCAATACCCATATGACTTCAGACATTATGGCTAGAGATAAGGCCTTGATTATCAAGAACAAAGAGAGCGAGGTGGTCTTGCCATTGCTTCAGCCCAAATCGTATTAATTTATAATAGCACAACATATTCACAACTTGTGAAACTTTATTTTCTGCTGAAGGAGCTTGCATCAAACTATCACATAATTAATAACAATAAGGTATGAGTTAAGAGAGGTACCGTTGCAAGATAAAGTTTATTATATGCTTGGCTTTTGTTGACTTTATCAACATGTATTTCTATCTATCTTTACTGCTTCACACTTAAATAACAGACTTGTATTGTCTGTGTGTATTGTTCAGGTATGCAGCCCTGGCCCCATTTTACTACCTAGGTGCGGCAGTTGGAGTTATTGTGTATGATATAACTAAGCCCGACTCATTCCATAAAGCTCAATATTGGGTCAAGGTATGACTATTTATCCGATGCCTTAGAATTTGGACTTCAAATCAGTTATTGTCTTAACTTTATATCACCTATTGGCCAGCGGTGTCCCACTTACAAATTACAATACAGTCAGGGGTGTTCGTTAATGGATTGAATCGATGTATGCTGCAAATGAGCTGTAAGTTCTCTATTATTATGGTCATCTTGAGACTGTAATAGAAGATTAAAATTCTTTTAATATATACGCAGTATGCCAAAAGATCAAGCCCAGCTGTATGCTGCAAATGAGCTGTAAGTTCTCTGTTATTCCAGTCATCTTATATTGGACTGTAATATGACATGTGGTGGTACCTGGATAGATCACTGACCACCGAATGCGTGTTTTATAGAATATATCAGTCTCAACAGTAGAAGAGAGTTTTAAGTTAATCGATCAAATTTGAACTCAAAGGAATTAAGCCATAAGCAGGTTCCCATTCTACTTACAAATTTCTATTGTTTTTTAATGTAATTTAGATTGTTTCATAAAATTTTCTGACCTACTAAATTGAATTACTTCGGCTATATGCTCTTATTCGTGACATTTCCCATTTTGATTATTTTTTTTCTTTTCGTAGATACGAAACCTATAGACGATCTCTCTTATAGCAGATCAAATGACTTGCTTTCACTAATTGGTGACGGTGGCCCATGTATATTAATGTGTTCAGGAAATTGCATTTTATTTCAATCACCATGGATATTTCCTTGGGATTTAAATGATCTGAGTATAATTGTAATGTTATGTGATGTAGCTGTAAGAAATTATGAAACTGTACCGAGTGTACATATATGATATATTAACGAGATCAATGTGAGGCAAGTGATATCCAACCTCACGGTGATGGTGCTTAATGAGATCAGTTTCAGGCATGTAAAATTCAACCTCATATCATCGTATCTTTGTTAATATATTTGGTTATTACAAGAAATCATTCACCATTCTCTTTTCACTTACAGGTATGGAACATTCTTTAATCTTACATATGTATGTTTTTGTAGTCATGGCAACTGATCGTTCACTTCTAAGTATTTTACGGAAACTTAATCTTTTCGGATCCACCGTGACATAAGGTGTCCAACAACTACAAACTTACCAAAGGCGTTTCCGATATGGAAACTACTAAAACACTACATTCTAATAACCAACCAAAAAATTAGAGATTATCTTTACATGATTATTCCAAAGGTCTTAGTTTCTCCTGTTGTGCCAAAGACAGTTGTTGTCCCTATTGACTGTGTGAAGCTTTTGATCTAGAACCCAGATAAGATGCTCAAGGTTGGTAAGTTGTCTAACGCATACAAGTCATGTCCATTGCTTCTCCAGTTAGGCGAGTATTCAAATTTCACAGACAATAGAATCTTCTTTGTTTTTATTTTTTGTATTTTTATAACATTTGTTGTTATCTGTTTTTTGTTTTGATAGTGCTCATTAGACTGAAGTTAAGATTAGGTTTTTGTCAATTTTCCTTTAGTTGCATACATATCTGCCTTTGATTTCACTACTTTTCATATTTAATGTTGTTTATCAGGGTAAACGGAAACATTAGACACATTAGAATGATGGCACAAATAAAGAGGTAAATAATAAAGTTTTTGAGCTAAAGTGGTGGAAAACTATACTGCGAAGGGGATAACTTTATCATTTATTATGAAATGCAGGTACCAAGAAGAAGGCTAAAACCCCAAGATCCATATTCTACTGGCGCATAACTGTTGTTGAAATGCCTGGTTCTAATGCTACCCATGGTGTAAATGTCTATCAAGGATATGCTGGTCCGAGTGGACATAATCATACTCTACAACATGCTTACTTTAACTACGGTACTCAGCAAGTTCGAGCAACAATATGCATTCCCATTGGCTTTCATAACATATCATAATATTAAAAGATGATGCAGATATTTATAGATCTTCGTAATACTTTCGAGCAAGAATCTAAACTATATATACGTAAGACTGCAATTCGCGCTTTCTCATTGTTTTATTTTGCAGGGAGTAACTAATTTAGCACTCATAACCATAATTGGATATTAATACTTGATCAATACAGTGCCTTCGTTACCTACACTACTCGAGAAGCTAAAGTAAAAGCCGCGTATGAACTCATAAATAAGCTGGTCTTTAAAGGCCTTTGCCTAAAATTATGTGGGGCCAACCGCAAGTACCAAGGATCGAACGGTGAGGGAATCTCGGATTGAGCTAGGCACGTGGTTGGAGACATATGCTAAAGGGAATTCTGGTCCAAATCAAATCATAGAGAATTTCTGAGACTAAACTCCTGTAAATATCAGGTTGCTTATATATGTTTTTGTGATTTAAAGGAGCAAGAATCGTTATGGCCTCTTCCCTTTAGCGAGTGCGTGTTTAGAAGGAATTGAGAACATTCTTTGATGGTACACTTTTATCTGAACTTTTTGCATATATAAGCAATTTGGGTCTAAATGACCCAACACACTGTCAGAAAAAAAGTATTTGATTTTCAACTTTGTTAGATGTTGTTTTGAAAAACAAATTGCAATAGATTTGAGTACTTCTTTTTTTCATATAACTGTATGATTAGTGAACACTCTTTTTTTCATATAACCGTATGATAGTGAACACTTCTGATCTCCAAAAGCTGAATATGGTATCGTAAAATTTATATATGTTTGCATCAGTTATATTATGAAATAGTTTGCTTAATTCCTTGTTTAGTTAAAGACTAATATTGATGAAGGGTGGACTCAACATATCAGGATTACTTTGCCGAATCAGAGATCTACCTTCAAGTTTAGAACCACCATCATCAGATCTTCTTCCATTTCCAAATCTATCTTCTCATCATCTGAATCGTGCAACCTGCTCATGGAAGAGAGCTGCTCTCCCTTTCTACTTTTAATGTTTGGGATTTCATCAGAGCTAGAGTTACCGTCATAATTCATTTATTTCTACAACATAACTATTCCCACCTTTTCACTTATCCCTCCAAAAACAATTCCACCGTCACAGTAATACGGTCGGCCATGTAACCCGCTACCATCCACCCACCCCTATTGCCCTGATATCATCGCCTGTCACATTGCCGCCATCCACCTTCAATTTCTGATCACTCCAAAGCGTCATCAAGGTTTAATTCCTAACCTAGACTATACTTGTGTTTCAGATAAAATATGACATAAATGGATCTCTCCAGTTATTACTTGTGTTCACACTTCCGCTTCAAGGGTAAGTTTTCTATATTCGATGATTATTATTCTTATTTTCATTATTAAGATAATGTAAAAGGCAGGATAAGATGTAATTTTGCGACTTTGATAGGAAAATTATTGATTTCTGATGAGACTAATCAGATGATGGTTAGTTGAGTTAGACCAATTAGGCTATTATTCCAAGTCTTGTGTATCCAGGTCGTTTCCATTTTAAATAGAAACAACATGATTCACTTGCATCTGTGGTTGAAACAATGAAACAGAAGCTTGAACAAGATATGTGTTACACATTTTTTCTTACTTTTTTCTATATAATACAGTTCTTATATGGATGATACAGTTCTTATATAATGCATTTGGGTAATTGGGTTTATGAATTATTATTCAACGCTCAATGGGTATAGATTAATGCCATTTTAGCTTGCTTACAGGCAGTCACTCATATGGATGATAAGAAATGGAGTCTATTCATTCACATAATTTCATGCGTTTATTTACTGTGTTATGATATTTTGAAGATCTCTCTTTAAACTTGAAGATTGTTCGGATATTGTGTTGAAGCAGCTAAGCTAAATGAAGATTACAATGAAAACGGTTTCAAATGCAGCAAGTTCGGTGTTGGTATGTGATAGACTGATAGTCACATATTGCGGAACAGGTTGATTTGCTACTAACAAACATCATATGCATCAGAAAATTTAATATTATTTCTTATTGTATATTTACACGAATCTTTTGCAAAACTTCTGATGTGTGCGCCTATACTTGTGTCATCAATCGATTTGCATATATTGCTAATAATATTTTAGATTTTAATCACGTGATAGGAACTTTAGTTTTATAAGTAGATAAGATAAGAATATAATGGGCGTATATATTATACACGGCTAAATATAAAAGTAGATATTATCTAACTTTTTTTTTGGTCTTTAATTAAAACACAAATTTTTTAAGTTTAAAAAAATAAACATGTGCATTATATTAACTGATCAACTTACTTATTTTTTTGACACGTGTTTAAATGATCAACCTTTTTTTTTCTTTTTTATATTTTTTTTCTATTAAAAATTTCGATCATTTGGACACGTGCTAAAAAAATAAGTAAGTTAATCGAAACTTCAAAAAGTTATGTTATAATTGAGGACCAAAAGGTTAGATAATGTCTATTTTTTTATTTATCCCTACTATAAACACACATGTAGCTATTTTTAAATAATTTGTAACTGTTAAATTATTATTATTACCAGTAACACATCAACATAGTAATGTTGTGATTTGGTCACATTAAAGTTAGATAAAAAAATCATCAGAAATTTAAGAGCAAACCATCAAATTACATAGCTGCGTTGCCACTTGATCATATTTAGGAAGGCATGTTTTCCTTCCCCTCATTATATTCTTGCCGTGACAGTATTTTTAAAGAGGCGGAGAATAAGTTTTTTTTAAGTGAGTTAATATGATTACTTTTCAGAGTAAAAGTTTAATGTAGAATCATTGTTTAGCATAAACATAATTATTTATTTTTTTATCTAACAAAAAAACTCATCTTCATATTTTACTTATTTAAATTAAATATCTCATAAATCTTCAATTGATGCATAAAACGGAACATATCATCTCGATAAAACTTAATTCGTCTTTCTACAGAGGAGCATGTATATACTTTCGCTGAATTTTTTTTTATGTTTTTTCTTAAGACACGTTTGAGAACGAATTATATAATTTTTTTTAAACGTGATTAAAAAAATCGTCGAAATTTATACATGTGTCACACTATAGAAATATGATTTAATTCTTATCGGTTTATTTTTTTCGTTTAACAATTTACCTTTTGTGAGATACTTTTTTAAAAAAAGGTGAAAAGATGGGGTTTATTATTTTAATGAAAAGACAATTAAATATGATTGCTTCATTGAATGTATGATACACTAAAATTTACATTGGTCTCAACTATATTCTTAGATATGTATTCATTAGTCCAACAACGTGGTTTCAAAAAAAGTTTATCATTTATTTTAATCAATGAATATTATATAAAATAATCCCAAATTTAACCAATGTAAATCATATTACATACTCTAGGAAAAAAAATTAGGTTTTATTTAGTGATATCAGTCTGACGAAAGATTGACATGGGAGCCAACAAGTCCGTTGTGTCGGTTAAGCCCAAAAATATCAAAAATTAGTTTCGTTTATGTTTTTTTAACGACAACGAGTCCCACTACAAACAAATACAATTAATACACAAATGTACTTTCATAAAAGATTTACAAAAGAAACCCGCCCATTGGGCGGGTTACGCCGCTAGTATATATATATATATATATATATATATATATATATATATATATATATATATATATATATATATATATATATATATATATATATATATATATATATATATATATATATATATATATATATATATATATATATATATATATATATATATATATATATATATATATATATATATATATATATATATATATATATACTAGTTGCAAAACCCGTCCGATGGACGGGTATGACTTCTGATTTTTGTTAAAAAAATTAATTTAACATACTTTCATTTAGCTAAGCATTGGTATAAAAAATTGTATATAGTTTTCAAACATTTTTAGACATAATAGTGATGTTTGTCTAATTCTTTATTAAATGCAATACCAACAAAAAGAAATGAAGTAAGAGATTCACTATGAGAAATCTAATAATAGGTTTAAAATGATTGAAGGTTTTATATTAACCATAGTGGAGTATCATTTTAAACCCATATATCGGAATTCAAAATAAAAAAGCTAACTAAAAACATTGCTATTATATATTGTGCAAAGATTTTTTTAAATAATTGTAGAAATGTTTAATAAAAGATTGTTAAAATACAGAGGATGGGTGGTAAGAACCCTTGAATTTATCTAGCATGATATTAAACATCTGACTTTAAAGATTCAAAATCGGTGGATATAGTTTAAAATTCCACAAAAGCCCCGGGTGCCTTTTGGCACCAGCCATTGTCCACCCCACAAGGAATAGCTCCGGCAACTCTCCTGGCCCAGAGGAGCAACACATGGAGTGAGACGAGCCGAGACTCGACCCTCGATCTCTTATTCCACAAAGTCTCTCCAATGTGCCCATAGGTTTTGCGGAGGCGGGTACCTATTTGAAACAAATGCCAAGAATGGGAATTGAACTTGGGTCATTTGACTCAAACACAAGAGCTCCACCCATTGAACTAATGCTCCAATGGTGGATATAGTTTAAAATTATAAAGCATTTAAAACATATCTATTTTTAAGAAGTCTGAAAAATTAAGATTTTTAAGATTGATTTTTATGAAAATATTTATTTTGTAATAAACCATCCATCTCTTTATATAACTGAAATATCTTGTTATCTAATTATTATTTTCATGATTCAATTTCACAATATTTTTTTTTTAAATTTGTGCTCTTTGATTTAATACTCATTTTAACGTATCTAATTAATATTTAGTTTGACTCATTTTTTGAAGATTTATTTAATTTGATATTTTTTTACAACTTCAATATTTGAATACAAATTGAATGGATAAGAGTAGTAACATTTGTCACCTCAAAATCGTCATCTGAATGGATAAGAGTAGTAACATTTGTCACCTCAAAATCTTCATCTGGCATCCGTCGCTGTATCGCGCGGATACCATTCTAAGTACACTTTACTAATCTTAAAAGTGTGTAAAACACAATTCTTTTTATTATAGATGGAACTCTAGATCTGTCGCGCATGTCAAATGAAGAAGAACATCACTCTAAACCTTCCTTGTCTTACCAGTTTGTATTTAAACAAACTACAACATATCCAACGATTATGAGTAATCTAATACGTAGTATACACTATACAATATATCCATGAGATGCATATTCTACTATAAGGATATAAGCATAGAAGCAATAGTACTTTTATGATACCGTTCCTATAATTGAAGGTTTGTTAAAATGAGAATTATAGTTGTGCACGATTTGTTCCAAAATGTAAATTCTCCGACTAACATACATAGCGACTAAGTAGCCTCGTTCAGTTCCACATGAGTATTCAACTGTTTTTTCTTACTCTTAATGTGCAGGTGAAACCATAAGCTGCAATTGTCTTCTGGGTTCACGTGGTTTTGTTGATTCTTACGTAAAGTTTGTACCGAAGAGAGAACTTTACATAACAAAAAGTCGTATCCCCAATTTGCTTTCAAAACTTGTTTAACAATTACTGTCACAATATAAACAATTGTGTAACACCACTTCTATTAAAACACCCTTACCACCGAAGCTCTGGAGGCGATTCTGACTTCATTTGAAAGGGTTGTAACAGTGGTCACTCCAGTTTTGACATGATCAGATAGAGATTGGGGATCTCATAACCCTTAAGTTGGAAATCCAAAGGCACTTGAGCTTATGGTTGTAACAGTAGTCTTTCATGTGCCCACTTGCATAACGTCCACCGGTGAAAGGTAAAGATACCACCTGAAGATGAATTGGCTACAGCCGCACTTGAGCCCTGCAAACCTGGTCAAGCCCCCTCTGTGTAAGAACACGTAAAAAGTTACAATGATGCATAACATTACAGGTGATCAAGCATTGTATAAACACATACACAATCAACAATCTAAGACACATTAAGAGTGAGAAGTCAACTATTACAATGACAAAAAATCAAACAGAGAGGAGGGGTAGAATAATCAAATATTCACGTAGCGGGGTTTTTTAAGTGATTGCACAAAACATACTAAAATGTACACGTGGGAAAAATACTGAATGACGTTAACTTGAATATGAGGCCATTGTTGTCTTGAGGTATATGTAAATTGTGCCCAAGATTACGGATGAACAGCATCATAACATGTAAGCTCGAGTTTAGAGGCCAAGTAACCTGTGCTTCTTGGGCTTTAGAGATATTTTATGAACTGAATAAAGGCTTAGCATGACAAACATTAGTGTTGTTTAATTATTGAACTTTGTCCTAAAATTCTTGTTAAACAGAAGGATTTGGCATCACAGAAGTCAAGATACCCACTACAACCAACATTTAGAAACTAAACAAATGCGGGTTCATACCTAACAAACTTATGAAAGTCAAGTATTGCAGCTTTTGAGCAAGAAGTGAGGCCTCATTGGCTATATAATGATGAAACATCGGGAAAACGGAGGCCAGTTTGTATCATATGTGGGGATGTAAGCTGTTTTGACATGTAATCAGGGTGGAGCCATGACAAAATAAATAAAGTTTAGTTTAAAGATTGATATTGACCAGCAATACTCACCCACCAGCAATAGCTTGGTCTCTTGGTTTGATACCCTGAAATAAACATGGTGGTAGGTAACTTGAAGTCACTAATAACCTAAAAGAACCAAGAAGATCATAATAAAACTTAAGAAGGGTTGGCGTCTTAGGAAGAAAACAAAGAGATTGATAGCCAATTAAACTAAAACCATCAAAGAACCACTTTCAGTAACAAAATATTATCCAAGAGCCAACAATTCCCACTAAAATTTCTACTACTCAAGTCTTCACCCAAACACCCCTAATCAGCACACCAACAAAACATATTATGCTATTATATAAATATGGAAGGAAAACTCCCGCTTTTTAAACTTTCGGGAATTTTAGACTTTCGCTTCAATTGTTTTTTTAACAACACTTCTGTGGTTAATCATTTTAAACCTGGCCTTTACAAACTGAGATTCCTCATAAAATTAGTTTAAATAAGCACTACAAAACATCTCTATAAGTAGTTTAAATAAGAAACACAAACAGCTCCTAACTTCTATAAAGGGTTTGCAAACAACCATTTAAGTAATTATTTGAAGTTCTTAGCTTCTAAAGCAATAAGTCATTTTGTAAATCAAGATTCACTATTACCTCGCTGAACCTTCATAGTAGCATTCTTTGCAAACTGCCATGGCAGATGTTTGTTTTGTAACACTCTCAATACATTCTACTCTCCCACCTTTTTGTTGTTATAATAAACTGAAACTGAGAACTGAAGAACTGAAGGGTGTTACCCAATGCATTATTGGATCCTACTCCATTAGAAATCACATATAGAGAGAGCCAAGCTGGTTATATGGAACACCTAATTTTCTCTATGTTGGCCCTAATTTTTATGTTGTGATAGTGTAAATCAGTTGGTCACTTCCTAACAGATACAGAAACACGTAAGAGCCCGTGTAAGGACATTTGTACCAAAAAAACAAGGGGATAAAGAAGAACATATACTTACAAAAGCAGGTGCGGATTTGTAAACGTTATGGACATAAGATCAACGCTGATTGTTTTGAAAGAGAGTCGGACGTCACCAATATCATGAACATTTTCGGGAAGATCATGCACGCCAATATCAGTTCTAGCCACTTGTTTACTACTTCGTGTAGACTTGGAGTGCGGATTATGTATATCTTCAACAGTTTAACCTTCAAGTGAAACTACAATCGAGTCACTTATCCCTTCTTTTCAGAGACAACACACAAATACCATTGATACATACATTAAAATCTGGTGTTTCATTTTCCTGATGATATAAGTCGGGTCTTGCGCTACATATTAGTCAGTGACAAAAGCTTCATTATACTTTATATATCTATTTCATTTTGACTGGCATAACTCCATATATTTATCTTTCATAGTACTCAAATATTCAATCAACAAATGAATCACACCCAAGCTTATTTGTACATATTATGTTCAAAATTTTGTGGTTATGTCGTCCTTTAGCCTGATTTTTCCGGGTGACATAAAAGAAACCGATTAGATATATAAATGGCTTACAAAGTAGCCGCAATTATTGAGTGGCCTTATAGAAAAAAACAAAAATACTTGGGTGACCTCTTTTAAGAATTATAAGGCCATAGATCTTACATTTGACCAGACGAGGACGTATGATTTGTTACTATCTTCAATAAAGAAACATAATTATACATAAGCACAGTTAAGAACCACCCGATATCAACTAAACTTTTTCTACTATAAGCATAGTGAGTCGTGCCCTGGTTATAAACTAACATTTTACAGTTTAAGATATGAGATATAATTTATAAATCTAAATAGTAAACAAATATATATCATAATTCTGAAGAATTATATCAAATAGATCATGTGGGGTCGTTCCATCTAAACGGGTCAGATGTTTCATTGCTCTTAAATAGGTTCACTTTATTTTTATAAATGGGTTAATTTTATATTAACATATAAGACGGGTCATTTCATTCATATGGATCATGCGTGTAGTTAGCACATTCAGGAAGAGATACATTACCTAGGACAAGGTAGCTATAAACACATATTGTAGTTCGTTAGTAACAGGTCAAAACAAATAATGAAACATAAAATTTTACGAAGTGTTTGTCTAACCTTATTTAAGCACGTTATTAGATTACTGTATAATCCATTTACAATAAGCGTACAAAAACATGTCTTAAAAAAGAGCTTAGGAGCATTTTGATATTTTAAAAAATAGCTTTATGATAGGAACACAAAAAAGATAGATGTCTACTGAAACAATAAGCATCATTTAAGGCTTACCCAAACATCCCTCTAATAAAAGACATAAAAGAAATGAGAATGTGTGTCACCTGTGGTGATGAAATAGTTGGGTAGTTCAACACACATACAAATATCTTTTCCATTGGATTGCTCTTTCGGGCCATCATAGCCATAATGGAATCATTCAATCTGCTCGCAACACCAAAGTACGAATCTGTGGGATAAACTCAAGCTTTCTTCTTCTTTCACTTCCTTGTGCTCCATCTGATCTCAACACCAAACATTTCTTTTCTCTTACCCACTACTAAATCTCTTTGAATTGGCATCTATTCCAAATACAAAATTATTTCTATAAAAACAAAATACCTTTTTTGCAGCAAGTGAGGTAATACAGCAGACCTCATATTATTATATTTGATAGGAGCATAATCCATGGATTACCTGGTTAAAGTACAAAAATGACATATCGCGAAATGGAGAAAATTCAAAACCTACTTTGACAAATGCAACTTACGTAAGACTTCATGGGATCATGATGGAATAAGAAGCTCAAACCGCAAAGGAGTGATGAGTAGTTCATACGACCCTCCTCTGGATAAAGCATACCAATGCTGCATAAAGAAAATATGAATATGAGTTTCGCTTGAAGAAGATATGAGATAGCACGCAATACATGATACACAAAACTATATGTCATCTTACAAACCTCTCTTGCTTCTTTATCCTACCATATATATGAGACCCACAGATGTAATATCAACAGAAGTTTTTACTATTTCTACCTTTTAGTGTTGTCTTCTCAAAATTCGCGCCATCAACATAGCCACTTCGATCAGGTGATTCTAGAAACTTCTCAGGTTTCCTGAAGAAAGTAAAGTGCAGTTCTCGTTGCCCTAAACTTGGATGAGGTGTAGCGGATAAGGACGCCTTTGATAGCAATCAAATACCCTCCTATGTATGTGAACTAATGGCCTAGAACACTTACCAAGAATTTCAAGTAGATCTTTTGCAATACAATCTTCTTGTACAGGTCGATATCTATCTGCCCACAAGATAGACTTTGCTCTAAGATTACGTGAAATATATATAAGGAACAAAAACAAACTACAAAAACTAAATTTGTGTCTATCTGACAATTCACAACCTTATAGAGGTCTCCGTTAAAGCCTCCAAAGCATAGGTCTCAGTGATAGCCAATTCTTTAGGTGGTCTTAAAATAATCCGTGCAAATAATATTGTTTCTTAAATCAGGATAAGCCTTCACAACAGAATACCAACTTCATAGTTCCGTGATAATGACCTACTACTATTTAAGTCTTGTATGCAACTCAACTAAGCAAACTATTTATCTTGGTATTATATATAGTCAATATAAACAGAGCAAATTTTGCCAGTTAAAAACTAATTTAGCAATCCCAAACAACCCCTATTTAAGTTGTTTCATTAACTAAATCTAAAGAAAAAAATTTGTCACACGCCTTCTCCCACATCGGCCCTGGTTATAAGTCCATTTTCTTTTATCACCAACTGAGGTTGGACCCATATGTATGCTCATATACAAAAGCCCTATTATTAAAGGATATCGATCTTTTAATATGTAAAAAGAAAATACTAAAGACAAAAAAACTTGATAACATAAAAAAACACATTAAGTTTTCATTACCCGCATTGCTACAACTTACAGGTTGCTCAGAAAGGTTGTATCATCCATCCTTGTACAGGCCTTTATTAAAGGGAGGCACTCTTTTCAAATTTAGTCTTGTTGGAGGAAACCAAACAATGGAGTTTTGAAATCTAATATGACCGGTTCTCGACCGTGATCCTGTACAAAAGAGAACACATCATGAACAACAAAACATGACGTAGAAACACTCGCCATAACAGGAGTAGTGGCCACAGTGTTTTGTAAAGTTTCACCTTCATCGACATATTCTTCTGAAGAGTCTTTTTCACTCCTTTTCCGTCTTCATGCTCACTCTGGCTAGGTAGACTTTGGTATGCTGATCTTGTGTCATTTACTGATCTGTTAACTTTCGACATCGCTGCACAATCAACCGGATTGTTATTAACAGAGTAGTAAGACTAACTAAATAATGAGGGATGAATGGGTACCATGGTAAGAATTTGTTAAGTGTAGAGACAATTGTTCGGTCCGGTCCGGCCAGTCAGATGTGCGGTAAGTACCTCTACATAGACTCATTCTTAACTAAATGGGCCAAATAGAACATTAAGAAGATAAAGATAAAAGGGTCAGGTAAGTACCTCTGCATCTTTAGTTTGTGTAGGTTGCTTTAAACGCTCTTAGAGCACCCACAATGGGTAAAGCTTTGAAAAGCTTTTTACTATGCTAGAAAGTGTTTTGCAAGTGTTTTTACCATTGTAGGAAAAGCTTTTTGTAAAACTTTTAACAAAAGCTTGGCATCCTCCAAGTCTTTTAGAAAAGCTCTAGTGATTAAATAGATGATGCATTTATGGCTTTAAATGCACAAGTTTTTTAAAATCTGTGCATTGTAGATGCTCTTAGCTTGCAGCTTGCGGAAGTTGTTCAGTAGCATCACCACCTATTCCGGTTAAGAACTTATCAACCTCCTGGTCAACAACTTCTATGTCATCTGAATCGAGTGCAAGTCAAGAGCATCCTTCACAAACTCTTCAATTAATACCTTCCTGAAATTATACAAACACATACAAATAAATGTTCCATGAGTTTAAAACTTGCAGAATTAAAAAAAACAAAATAAAAGGCTCGGATCAATATTTTCAAATTTTAGGAAAGGACGTATGCTGAAAACGTAATTAATTACCTCATCCATGGGCTATCCGAGAGCGACGATTGATAAACACCACGATTGTATCGCCTGGTTAATAAGCTCAGCTCAAAGCTCGGAAAAATAATTCGGTTTATATAAAAAAACAAAAGAGTCGTAAAATTAAGAAAAACTAACCCGAGTATTGATCGATTTGTGATTGGGAGAGGTGTGATGTTTGCGATTTGGAATTGGGATATTATGATCTAATAACAAAACAATGACCATAAGCAATGTGGTATAGTGAAATCATTGATGCGATTTTGTATATCTATTATAATGGACTGATTTTGTTAGTGGTTCGATGATTTTAGGGTTAATCCACATGTTTTTGGGTTTTATTTTTAATGTTCTTGATGTGTTTATGAATCTGACTTTTTTATTCATACCACAAGTGTTGGTCTAGCCTGGTGGTTAAGGAACTTTATATGTATATATATGTATGTATATATATATATATATATATATATATATATATATATAATATATATATATATATATATATATATATATATATATATATATATATATATATATATATATATATATATATATATATATATATGTATATATATGTATATATATATATATATATGTATATATATATATATATATATATATATATATATATATATATATATATATATATATATATATATATATATATATATATATATATATATATATATATATATGTATATATATATATATATATGTATATATATATATATATGTATATATACTAGACGAGTAACCCGCGCATAGCGGCGGAAATTGTCTAGCAACAGATAATTAACACGATGCGATATTGTGGTAAGTGTTTCGGTGAAGTTCAAAAATTAACGTCAAAAGATTAAACTTTTATTTCAAAGCGTTTGTAACATGTTATAATTCAAAATATCTTATAAGTATGTTTCAATTGGATGAAAGGGTGCCATTTGTTTAATTAACGAAAGTTTCTATCTTTTTTAATAAATAAGATTTGCATGTAGTAGTTTTAAATGGGACCCACATTTTTCAAGCATTCAACATTTTCAACTTTCAACCAAAGGGATACACCATTTATAATGTAATATAAATATACATTAGTGGGACCCACATTTTTCCAACATTCAACATTTTCAACTTTCAACCAAAGGATACACCCTTTATAATGTAGTATAGATATATATTAGTAGGACCCACATTTTTCAACCATTCAACATTTTCAACTTTTAACCAAAGGGATACACCATTTATAATGTAGTATAGATATAGATTAGTAGACCCAAATTTTTCAACCATTCAGCATTTTCAACTTTCAACCAAAGGGATACACCCTTTATAATGCAATATAGATATAGATTAGTGGGACCCATATTTTTCAAACATTCAACATTTTCAACTTTCAACCAAAGGGATACACCCTTTATAATGTAGTATAGATATATATTAGTAGGACCCACATTTTTCAACCATTCAACATTTTTAACTTTCAACCAAAGGGATACACCCTTTATAATGTAGTATAGATATAGATTAGTGGGACCCACATTTTTCAACCATTCAACATTTTCAACTTTCAACCAAAGGGATACACCCTTTATAATATAGTATAGATATAGATTAGTGGGACCCATATTTTTCAACTATTCAACATTTTCAACTTTCAACCAAAGGGATACACCCTTTATAATGTAGTATAGATATAGATTAGTGGGACCCCACATTTTTCAACCATTCAACATTTTTAACTTTCAACCAAAGGGATACACCCTTTATAATGTAGTATCTATACTACATTATAAAGGGTGTATCCCTTTGGTTGAAAGTTGAAAATGTTGAATGTTTGAAAAATGTGGGTCCCACTAAAAACTACTACATGCAAATCTTATTCATTAAGAAGATATAGACTTTGGTTAATTAAACAAATGGCACCCTTTCATCTAATTGAAACATACTTATAAGATATTTTTAATGATAACATGTTACAACGCTTTGCAATAAAAGTTTAATCTTTTGACGTTATATTTTGAGCGTCACCGAAACACTTACCACAATATCGCATCGTGTTAATTATCTGTTGCTAGACAATTTCCGCCGCTATGCGCGGGTACTCGTCTAGTAGATATATATTAGTGGGACCCACATTTTTCAACCATTCAACATTTTCAACTTTCAACCAAAGGGATACACCCTTTATAATGTAGTATAGATATAGATTAGTGGAACCCATATTTTTCAACCATTCAACATTTTCAACTTTCAACCAAAGGGATACACCCTTTATAATGTAGTATAGATATAGATTAGTGGGACCCACATTTTTCAACCATTCAACATTTTCAACTTTCAACCAAAGGGATACACCCTTTATAATGTAGTATAGATATAGATTAGTGGGACCCATATTTTTCAACTATTCAACATTTTCAACTTTCAACCAAAGGGATACACCCTTTATAATGTAGTTATAGATATAGATTAGTGGGACCCACATTTTTCAACCATTCAACATTTTTAACTTTCAACCAAAGGGATACACCCTTTATAATGTAGTATAGATATAGATTAGTAGGACCCACATTTTCAACCATTCAACATTTTCAACTTTCAACCAAAGGGATACACCCTTTATAATGTAGTATAGATAAATTAGTGGGACTCACATTTTTCAACAATTCAATATTTTCAACTTTCAACCAAAGTGATACACCCTTTATAATGTAGTATAGATATAGATTAGTGGGACCCACATTTTTCAAACATTCAACATTTTCAACTTTCAACCAAAGGGATACACCCTTTATAATGTAGTATAGATAAAGATTAGTAGGACCCACATTTTTTAACCATTCAACATTTTCAACTTTCAACCAAAGGGATACACCCTTTATAATATAGTATATAGATATAGATTAGTGGGACCCACATTTTTCAACCATTCAATATTTTCAACTTTCAACCAAAGTGATACACCCTTATAATGTAGTATAGATATAGATTAGTGGGACCCACATTTTTCAACCATTCAACATTTTCAACTTTCAACCAAAGGGATACACCCTTTATAATGTAGTATAAATATAGATTAGTGGGACCCATATTTTTTATCCATTCAACATTTTCAACTTTCAACCAAAGGGATACACCCTTTATAATGTAGTATAGATAAATTAGTGGGACCCACATTTTTCAACCATTCAATATTTTCAACTTTCAACCAAAGGGATACACCCTTTATAATGTAGTATAGATATAGATTAGTGGGACCCATATTTTTCAACTATTTAACATTTTCAACTTTCAACCAAAGGGATACACTCTTTATATTGTAGTATAGATATGTATATATGTATATATATATATGTATATATATATATGTATATATATATATATATATATATATATATATATATATATATATATATATATATATATATATATATATATATATATATATATATATATATATATATATATATATATATATATATATATATATATATATATATATATATATATATATATATATATATATATATATATATGTATGTATATATATATGTGTATATATATATGTATATATCATATATATATTCTAGCGTCGTAACCCGCCTAATGGGCGGGGTCGTTTTTTTTGTTGTTCCAGAAGGTTTATTGTTCGTGCATTTTTAGTTTATTGTTTTTTTAACTAATAGATGTGCATAAAGAAGTAAGAGATTTAATGTCGATGGAGTTGCCTATATGTTTGACACTAAAGTTTGTGTTAGTGGAATATTGAGGAGGGTCACATAATTTAGGTTTTCATTAAGCTCTTAGGTGTCTAAAGTGTTAATGTTGAGATGTTTGCCATATTCGAGGCACTGTTATAATATCGTTATTAGTATCAAGCAAGGTCTTAAGTTTTGGTTATAATTTGATAGTTGAGTCGGGTCTAATAGATGCTGTAAATATAGTAAACGGGTTCATAAGTCCAGTGAGTGGCAACTTGGATATATGAAGTGCTCGAATCTCGTAATCGACAACCGACTTTCATTTCTAAGTATTTTGTCTAGTGTGCTAAATTTTTAGTTTCATACATCAAGAATATTATCCTTTGCAAACGTTTAGCTTTGTTGGTGCTCAGTACCTTATTACTACGTATAAGTGTGATAATATGTCTACATCGAGTATTTTGTGTAATCATCCAGGATATTACGGCGTACAATTAGCAACAATGAAGTGGTATATGTCGCTCAGGTCAATGCGTCCAAGTTCTTTTGCTTTTTCCTGTCTCCGTTTCACTTCTTTGATTTCTACAAAAAAACAAATACAAGTCATGTTATAGCTTAAACATAAGTACACATAAAGACATACCTTTTTACATCTATGAAATAAAAAGCATTATGCGTTGAAAGTATAGTGTCTTGTCTCTTATAATCGTTGCAGATGTCATGCGAATCTTTGTTGACCATCAAGTGACCCACCTGCACCAAATTTTGCCTTGTTTTTGTTAAAAGAAACTAATCTTTGATATTTTTATGCTTTGGCCAACCAAACGATTATTTTTGTCCCATTTAAATCTTTGGTGTATAAATATGGGTTTCTATTTTTTTCAATTTTTTTTGTTAACGTAAACTAACCTTTGATAATGTTAGGCGTTGGTACACCTAACGATTGTGTTTGTGTCATGTTAATTTAAGAATGTACATAAACCTACGCCGTGTTCAGTTTGTAAAGTGAATACACAAGGGAATTAAAAATAGAAAAAATTTCAAGAATCGTCCCTATGGTTTTCACAGAATATCAAGTTTCATCCCTATCTCAAAATAACTCCATGAATCGTCCCTATCGTTTACAACTACAATCAAATTTCGTCCCTATTTTGGATAGGGGTTAGTTTTGGCTGTTAAGTCTATTTATTAGAGGGGCAATTTCGTCTTTTCAGTATATAATGAATATAACATTAATATCACACATTAATTCTACTGGGAAAAGGGCGAATGATTAAAGCAAGTACTCAAACAACAGGTACCTCCCAATTAAACTGGTGCAAAGTCTCAATTGCATCTGTTTTCTATCCTTCCAAACACAAACTATTCAAACTATTAGCCAAATAAATCCGCAACCCAACAACAATCAACACCTGATGTTACATCCTTTTTTCATCCACAAAGCGGACCACATCTTTGAGTCATCATTGCTAATATTCGCCCATCAATACTTTAGAAGCAATCACTCAACAATTCACTCGCATCCATCGAACCATCATTAACGTGGCTCTTCTTATTCATCGGAACATCTACAACATGTTTCTTACCACTGGATTTCCTATTCAAAAATCCTTTATCCATCTCTCCTGAACCCACACCCAAAAACACAACACAGCAGCAAATAAACTAGCGAACGGTAAACCCTAGAAAGGATTATCACAATCAGATCACGCTAGAACCCAAACGCTGTAACCCGAACCCTATATAAGCTTTTCAATAGATCTTACCTTATAAAAGCACGTAAGGGTTAATTGGGATTCGATAAGGTTATTGCAAACCCCAATATTGAATGATATGATTGAACCAATTCCAACCAGTATACAAGATAGGATAACGACCAAAAATAATGAATGAAAATACGAGTCGAACCCCCACCTGGTGATCGCTTAATTAAATAAACAATAGGAGGAAACCTTAAGCCAACTCACAATCAAAATCAATACTGGACACCCTTAATATAATTAATTAATGAAAGATTCACAATCCCACAACCATGGTGAAACACGTATCACAAGGACACACGTGATTAATCAATAGAAAAGGACCAATAGTCAATTAAAATAGAAAATTATAAAAGGTGGAAGGATAAAAATATGATCGAAGAGTCTGGTGATGATGCGTGTTTTTTTGGGTGATGATGCGTGTTTGTGTGTGTGTGTGTCTGTGTGAGATGTGGGGTGGGTTTTATGCATTAAATGAAGAAAAATATTGAAAGGACTAAAATACCCCTTTAGCCATAAGAGTTAACGGCCAAAACAAACCCCCATCCAAAATAGGGACGAAGTTTGATCGTAGTTGTAAACGATAGGGACGATTCATGGAGTTATTTTGAGATAGGGATGAAACTTGATATTCTATGAAAACCATAGGGACGATTCTTGAAATTTTTTCTTAAAAATATTGTTTCTCAATACCACTCTTGAACACAAAGGATACATGTATAAAAGCCAGTGTGTAAAGATAAAGTAAATACAAAAAAAGGATTAAAATGTAGCTTTCCAATACAAGTCTTGAACTAAAAGTTATACATGTATAAAAGCCAATGTGTCAAAAATTAAAGTTTTTCATTCGCGGGGTAAGAATTTCTAAAAATATACCTAGACGCATTGAATGTGGTCTAATGTTTAATAAAGTTGTTCGGCAGGTTGTGACTATGACATTGTATATTCAAGGGCCACTTTACTTCAAACGAGTTGAAATTTGACTTGGGCGTTGCGGCGGGCTAATTTAAGTTAAGTTTACTTAGGCCCTGTTTCACTCGTCATAATCCGACGTAATTGGACGTAATTGTAATTCAGTTACATTACATAGCCCGTTTGGTTCACATAATGAAGGAATCGTAATTCACATTACATTAGGTAAGGTATTTGGTTCCCATTGTAATTGTAATTGTAATTGAGGCATTATAATTACATCAAATTACTTAACTAAAATTACATAAAAAGTTGAATGAGATGTTTTGGATTACGTCGTAATTCATAATTTTATATTTTAAAACACTATTAATACTATCATTATTATTATTATCAGTATTATTATTATTATTATTTATATTATTATACAAATATTTAAATAATATAATATGATAAAATAATTTTTAATTTTAATATTATACAATATAAATATTAAAAAAATAGTACAAATTATTAGTATTATTAATATTAGTAATAATATTTTTATGTTTTTTTCATTTGATTATTATTATTAATTAATGTTTTTTATTATTATTTAATGTTTATTTTTTATTTTTTTATTGTATATATTTTTTTCATTTTTAATTTAAAATTTATATTTTAATATTTTAATATATATTTTTATTTAATTATTATTAGTATATTATTAATATTGATTAGTATCATTATTATTAATTTATTAATTTATTATTATTATTATTTATTAATATTTTTATTAATGTTAATAGTATATTATTAATATATTTTAAAAATATTAAAATAATAAGAATTTTTATTATTATTGTTATTTATAAATTTTTAATATAATAACAATAATTTTTATTAAAATATTATTATTATTATTATTATTATTACTATTTAAATATAATAAATACTATATAATATTAGAATAATATGAATTACAAAAAGTTAGCGAGGAATCGAGATATTATCTTAACCATCACTGTTTTATTATTATTATTATTATTATTATTATTATTATTATTATTATTATTATTAATATATTATTATTTTTATTATAACCATCACTTTATTAGAAATAAAAAGGGATTTACAACAAATTAGATGGGAGTCGAGATACTATCTTCGCTCCCACCCCTTTAGCAATAGCAAAACCTATTCTATAGAAAATATGTACAGCAGTGCGCGCTCCAATGTCTTGAGCCTTAGAAAATCTTTGGATCCGCTTCAGCAACCTGTAACTCACCTAGAGAAGAAAAAGAGAAAGGAAGAAACCCATATCCGAGAGCTGCACACTTAGCCAAATACTTGCATCGTTTACGTTGTGCAGCATCATCATAACTTTTTGTAAATCCTATTATTTTAAAAATGATGTTTTCCCACAAACTTTTTGTAAATCCTATTATTCTAATAGAGTGATGATTATAATTAAAAAAAAAAAATAAAAAAAAAATAATAATAATAATAATAATAATAATATTTTTCTAATAAAATAAATGTACCGCTAATTATCAGAGTGACTAATAAAAAGAGATTTACTACGCGAGAGAGTATCCAAAGTTTCCTCATTAAATTCCCCAAATGTAGAGAACGTAAATGGGAGTTAACCATTATTTTTATATTATTTTAACAATTAGTTATTATTTATTTTTTAAGTTTTATCAAAAAATATTTGAATTACATTACGTTGAGAGTTAACCAAACACATCGTCAGCTTTAATTAATTATAATTACGAAAATTACAATTTCGAACACATTTCAATTCTTTTAAGTAGGATTATATCAATTACCATTCTTTTCAAAAATTACAATTATTTCTGAAAACATTTTACGAAACAAACGGACCCTAGTGGATAGTTACGTACTTACGTGCTCATTTCAGTACGTATATTGCTAATAAAGTTTAATATATTTGTAATACTTTATGTTGGTTTCAGTACTTAGCATATTACCAAAATTAACCAGGCGTATATATAAGATGTATATGGATCATTTTGAAATTCATTGTTATATGGCAAACGTGTAGAAGAAATAAGAGCTTGCCAACTTTCGAGTACATAACTACAGACATCCAACTTGATAAAGAGAACAACTTTGAATGACTGGACACGAATTTCAGGATGAGCAACAGGTTCAAGCCCAATCTCGTCCATCAGAGGTGTGATGTCATCTTGGCTGATTTTCTCCATATCCTTTAGCTTATAGATGACATAACTCAACTGCCCTGTTCAGATATTAGCAAAAAATAAACAGCATATAAGAAATTACTAATCTATCATGTCTTGCTTTTGAATGCTATAAGAAAATGCTAAACAAACCCCCTTAGATAGTTAAATCAATTATGCAAACTTACACGATGCTTCCATCACCATCAAAATCTCGAGAACAAAATCCGTTGTTTTTCTTTAAAGAACCCATTAAATCAACAAACTTATATCTTTCATTCTAAAACCAACTAATGTTGTGATGGATTCTTTCCATCGGGTTAAAGACGTCATCATGGGCTCCCTTTAGCTCGGTTGTGAAGAGCTTGATCTTTATAGCAACAACTGTTTGAAGGAGCATTATAATTGAATACGAATAATAGTCTCGAATTAACTAAATGTCTAAACCTGACATACTGTTCATGTGTTAACAATTTAACACTCAATGTGATTAGAAGTGAAACTTTCTCATACTGAATTCTGAGAACCATCCACTCCAAGCCTCGGTCCAAATGGTTGGTTTGTATGGCTTGTTTGGGGAGAATGCATCACAGTAGAAACCATTGCATGTGTTTATATGTTACCAATGGCCCAAAACAATACTTGTGAGATGACTGCCAGCAAACTGGTTCACCAAATGTTATTATAGTGCACATGCTTAAAAAACTTTAGTTAAATCTAATTCAGGTAATTTCCTATACTTAACAACTGACAAAGTTCAAAGACTCTCATTGACCATTGATGCATCAATTCTATTCTCATATAGTTAATTTAGAAATTAACAAAGATCAAGGTTACTAATATTAGACGACTTCAAGCCCGCAATAGGCATGAGGTCGTCTAATAACTAAATGGTAATATACTTATCCGAAAATCACATCGATCAATTGCGCCACATATCGATATGAATCTAACTTTAAAAAAACCTCCAACAAACTTATAACTAATCATAATCTGTTACCGGTCTAATCAACCAACTCAATCTCGACCAGTCATCCGCACGACCATTAGTCGCAATATGCAACAAATACCTATTCCTAGGATAATAATCTGCCAACAACAAACCGAAATGTAATACGTAAATGACGGCGGTTCCAGGTAACAGATTTTACAACCCCCAACAACCTTTATTAGTGTAAAACCATTATTCTAATTTGCAATTTTGTTTGTCTATCTATAAGCATAAAGGTGGGAATTTTGACATACATGCCAACCTATCTTTTTTTATGTATAATGATTAGGTAATCTAATGATTTCGATGATTGTATAACTGAGATTTTGATCAACATATTAACTTAAATGAGATGTCCTGTAGTGTGATTTATGTGGGGGGATGCAAAGCATGTTAACATGTTTATGATTATAATAGCAGAAGTCAAAAGTTGGCCAAGAAGTGGGTCGCTTAAACAAATCAAAAGTGAACAAAGTATGTTGAAAAGAATTGTTTAGAACAGTTTCGATTGTTAATCGATTTTTAGTATAAACCACTGCTAATCGCAAGGGGGTATTAATCTGGTCCAGTTCTAAAAGTACATGAAGATACTTATTATAGTCACGACTGATAAATGAGTATCAGATACTGTTTGAATTCTCAAAATGGCGATGATGACGTGGCAGTAGGTTCAGTCACATCTGATGAGAAAGTTTACGGGCAATGTTAGACTTCATTAAGTCTATTGCACATTCAACAGCTCCTATTCCATCTACATCCAGTAACTGATTTTAACAAACTGTTTACAGCATTTGTATCCCCATTGGTGATCTTTCCACCAAGATCCCAAAATGGTCGTGTGGTTACTGATGCATACCTCCACTTCATACTTGCTTTTAGAAACAGCCATTTCCTGTCCTCTAATGATCCTGCCTGCACGATCATACTCGACTTCCCTTTCACTTTGCCTTAACAGAAACTCTCTCGGAAGTGTTTCTTCAGCAGCCGCATTCCCATATTTATCCATAATCCTCTTTTTCACTTGTAACTTTAACCTCTCTTTACTAACCTTAAAGTTTTTATACAAGATTTCAGCTTGTGAAGGAGCCGCTTGCACATGCACATCACTCTCCCTATGATACGATTCCAAAACATTCGGCCCTCATTTACCAGGTTATGTGGTTCTGTGTGTCATTATTATTTTCCAAAACAAAGCTGACCTTTTTTTTACACAAGTGATTTCGTAGCAGCCACTGGCTTCATCCCACTCAATGCACCACTGGCTTCATTCCACTACAGATCACCAAAGTCAGCTGGGCAAGAAAGGATTGTTTTTGGAAAATATACAAATGCAAGAATAGCTAATTGCAACTTTAGGGTCACAGAATTTTCAACATGAGAAATTGATATCACATATCTTTATGTGCAGAATAACAAAACTCAAAGTGTAGGTTAAGACGCGGTCCAAACTATGGTATCATCCATTTATTAAGTAGTGAAATTAAATATGTCATGGACCTGATACATGAGAGCTTAAGAGCACATTCTAGACATGATATTCGTGGTATGACTACATTCAAAGATCTAACGTGAAGTCAAAGATTCCTATCAAACAAAGTTTTATTTTTACTTTGACCAGTAAAAAGTAGTTTTCATTTGCCTTATGTTTTAACATAAGACCTCCAAAATAATAAGGCCAAAAAACCACTAATCAAGTAACCACCTCATTTTGTTCTTGTATTCGTATGATGGACTAATATAACAGCATAAGCTATATAAAGACTGAAAATTCAAATAGTAGACTGCACAATACCTTAACGTCGGTGATCCTGGAATGAACAAATTTATATTGTCATGAAAGCTGTGAGTCATCAACCTGAAATAAAGTATAATTTCAATTACTTAACACATGTTCATTCGATCTAAAGATTATTTATCAATGTTCTAGAGCACCACCTCTACACATTTCTTATGGATACAGAACAACGATTTCAGCTTGATCCTTATATGAGTTCATTTGATCCTTGAATCCCGTTAAATGTGAATATGACTCGATATAAATCTGTGTAGGAGATTCAAGGTGATCCTTTTTCTCCCCAACTTATTGTATGCCTTCTTGATAACCGACCATGACGCCTTTCAATGCATCTTTATAAGCAGCCTCTGGTCATGCAAACAGGCCTGTAAAGGATGGGTATTGTAGAAGGTTAGTTCAGTTATGCGTTCTGATCTTGAGACCTACAAAAGTACATAAATGTAGCGTGTCGCCTCTGATGTAACAAAAATTAACTAATCTGTTGTCCAAACAAAACCCTCTTACTATTACTTTGAATTCAGTATAGACTTACAGTGATGTTTGGTCGTTCATAAATACACAATATGATTTGAAAAGTGTCATAAAAATGCTTTACATTGAGAATATTTGATGTTTCATTAACAAAGGAGGCTACTGAGATATCATTGTATCTGAACTGTAGGCAAGTTTTCGGGTTAGATGCCTTCTGGTAGCTTAATTTTTGTAGGAAAGGGTGAGGTTGTGTGGTGGTTCAAGCTATGTGAGATATTTCAGGTTGTGAGGTCATAAGATGATTATGATCACGAATGCAGTAAGGTTGTGAGACTGTTAGGTTATGAAGATGGTGAAGTCGTGAGAAAGTTCAGGTTGTGAAGATGGTTTAGGTTATGAAATAGTGCAGGTTTTTGAGTTGGCAAGGTTGTTGAGTTGGCGAGGTTGTGAGGTGTTGAGGTGGTGGAGATGGTGAGGTTGTGAGGTGGATCGGGTTTTCAGGTGGTGTGGTTGTGAGTTGGTGTTGTAGTGGAGCATGGTGAGTGTGTATTTAGGTCATAGAGATGGTGAGTTACTGAGGTATTCAGTCTTACTTTCTTATAAAATGCACGCTTAAAGCTTGTTAAGACTGCGGAATATAGGGTGATTGGACTGAGTTTTATTTTTGAAGGGCAGCTCGTGCATAGGAGGCTTGTGAAGACCGGACTGAATTTTCTTTTCGTAGATAATCTAGTGCGTAAAGTAGGGTTTCGGGGATTACTTACACCATCTAAATAAGGATGAGCATACTCGATCCTAAATGCTAAATCGTCTGTAAAAATAAATACTAATTAAGAAAATCTTTAACGTAAATTATAACAGAACCTTTGCAACTGATATTCTTTGATTTAGTATAAGTATTAATGTGGCTTTAATGAACTATTTATAAAGAAGCTGAGGGCATAATTAGCATCTACCTGATATGGACCAATCCAATGCTCTTATACATATGCGTTGATCTCCGCTTGCTGCACCTCCTGGACAAAATCTCCCGGCAGCAGCTCCGTACCCACCATATTGGTGTTGTAGTCATCATTACTGCCATAACCATACGCTTGAATACCATAACCATCTAGCAAAAAATACCACTATTACCTGTTTTAATGGCACAAACTCTGTCTTTTGGTGGCAAAGCCTGCACAAATACGGAAAAGAAAAATCGATGAAGCATAACATTCAAAAAATGTTCCAAAAAATTTAGAGCTTAAGATCAATATATTTGTCAAATTGGTTGGCTACATTTGTACTACAGTTATTCATCAGAGAGAAAAGGGGAACTATATGCCGTGATCGATGAAGTTTAGATAATAAATGATCAAGTAGCTCAATTTTTCCCGATGCTCAAATAATTTCTTCCTCTCGCCAAATGCCATCGTGAGGTAAAAAAGTGAAAATAATCATGCAAATAAGTAGAGTTTAAAGTCAAAAACTTGGAAAAAGCTGACTGCTTTTGTACACATCCATTTTCAGTTCAAACAACAAAGTTTTAGTAGAATATATGAACTCTCAGGTATGAACAAAAACAATTTACCTTAGGAAACAAATTCGAAATTATGTATTATTGTTATTGATCACATAAACTGTCACCTAAATTAAATGACAAAATATTAAGTCATGGAGCAAAAATGTGCTATCAGTATTCTTTTATGGAGCAAAAATGTGTTATCATGAATTTCCATACATCTTTATCCTTGGCCTATGAACTGTTTGTTAGCATCCATTTGCTTTTTCATTTTAAGACGTTTAAATCTTTCAATCTTTGATCAAGCAATATCCTATACCTGATAGACAAAAGATATCGAGCATAAGTAACATTCTGGAATAAATGTGACAACCGAAATTGGGAAAATGTGGTGGTGAACACATTACAGCGAGTCACTGATATTTCCGTAATTAAGGTGTGCAGTTGAGCCGCTGGATAGGTTAGATTCATCCAATGAATTCAGATACCTAATACATCACTGTTATCTGACACATATATTAAGTAATGTGCACCATCCGATCAATTTATCGTACTAAATTGGCCAAACCTGTAAAGGTGCAACAGAAGGAACGCAAACAATTAAATTGGCAGCCTCTATTTGTTGGGTGTGATGGTGTTCTTGTCCAGCCGTTTTCCTTCATGGCAAACTGCATGGTATTCTCGTCTTGGACGTTTTCCTTCTAGCAAACTGCAAGGTATTCTTTTCTCATATAATATATGAGAAAAGCACAGATAATTAAGCAGACGACTCTAAACATTTGCTATATATAGCCTTCATGAACTCCGAAAAGATAGTCATATGTTATAAACACAAACCTTAGAAAATGTTAATGAAGTATTTTGTTCTTTACCTTGACTTGCAGTTCGGATCACAGAGATAACTAATCTGTAAACTGCGGAAAATGGAACTAAGATAACCGGTATTAAAAAGGACGACATGGCAGCCAAGTTAATGACATTTTTAAGCACTGTGTATAAGAGGGTAAGCCATAAGAGCCAACATTGCTATCCCGAGCACCAGTAGCATTATAGACTTTGTCCATTCCCACACAGATCCCTCAATGTTATCACGTTTCCATTTTTCACATGATTCCTGAAATAGTCATTAGCACACTGACTCTTAGGACTTAGGGTCAAACCCATATCATTACAGATTCTTCCACGAATATTTCAAGTCAATATATAACAAATGTTGTTGAAAAACTAACTGGTTACACTTTGATCAATAATGTTGACTAATTGGCTTACCTTTACATAATCATCTTGAAAGAGTGAAGAACAATTAGAAGAGCTCTTCATCCAATCACCTGAATATGTAAACAACAAATTTCTTGAATCTTTACAACCTTTGTAGTATAATCTATATATATTCTGGTTGGAAGATAACAGATATAGCTATATAGTAGAAACCAGAATGATGTCAAACCAAAACAGTAAGTTATGCATCTGCATAAAATTAATGATTTAACAATGTCATTCTGACCTTTGTATTAAGATAACGAATATAACTATTTTAATCTAAGATGGTCTGTACAAATCGTAATCCTTTTGGTCACAAAAAAGCTTATAATTGTTGTAATAGCTTCACACCATATTGTAAAATGATCCACACATTGTATCAAGGACTAACTTCTTGGCTATTGATTGTGTATCTGGAAGAACGATAGAGATGATATAACTTGCTTAGTGATGCTCATAGATTTCCAAAGAAAGCTGTTGTGAGAGCTCCTCTAAAGCTTGTGCCTCTGATTTGATATCTTCAATGAAAACAATAAAAAATGGAGACGAAACTACTAAGATAGGATTCATTCTAACCTTGGTCATTAGGGTGATTGTTCCATCATTAGGGTTTCAAAAAAAGAGGCGTAGCTTTTTGTTGATTGCTTGTACCTCTAATTTGATATCTTCAATGAAAACAATAAAAAAATAGAGACCGAACTACCAAGATATGATTCATTCTAACCTTGTTCATTAAGGCAATTGTTCCATCATTAGGTTTTTGTTGATTTTAGGGTTCGGAATGATATCAGGGGTTTGGAAAAAAGGAGACCCCGTAATGTGTAATTTTAAAGTATGTTATGATGTGTATGAATAACATTGATTCTTTAAGAATTTATTAATATTGTTTTGGATAAAAAATCATAGAAAGTAATCTCGCATAGTGGTAAACCAAGTGACATGTTAACCATAGGTCATGAGGTCAAATCTTGCACGTGACACTTTTTATATATAATTTCCAGAAATCTTTATCAGAAGGCGTTTTAAAACGCGATTTTCAAAAATATACGATTTCAAATCATTTAAATCGTGGAAAATAGAGAGTTTTTACGGATTTCTGAAATACTATTGGCTAATAGGTGCCATGTCATATATGACTGGGATTAGAGGTGTGGTTTCAAATCATACTTATACCTATATATATATATATATATATATATATATATATATATATATATATATATATATATATATATATATATATATATATATATATAAGCCCATGCTGACTGGGATTAGCGCCCTGATAGATGACGTGGCAAATCTCTCCTGTTATATATAATGTAAAGATATATATATATATATATATTAATAGGATGCTTATGTGGCATATCCCTCCTCTTATATATATATATATGTATATATGTATATATATATATATATATATATATATATATATATATATATATATATATATATATATATATATATATAGTAGACGAGTACCCGCGCATAACGGCAGAATTTGGTTAGTGGCAAATAATTTACAGTATGCGATATTGTGGTAAGCGTTTCGTGTACGTTCAAAATAAAGCATAAAAAGATCAAATTGAAATTATAGAATGTTTTAACATATGACAATTCAATGCTAGATAAAATATTAAATAAAGTGTATCAAAAAGCCTATAAAAACTTTTAGTAAAGCTGAAAGTAATACATTACATCAGAGTTTATGAGCTAACTAATAATACACGTTACTCGTTACGTAAACCCTACATATTATATTAGTTGGTAAACAATTTAGAAAACCGGGTTAATCCGAGTTTACCCGATTTCTCGACCAGGTCGATTTAAAAACCGGGTTTCAAAACATTGAAAAATGGCATCGTTCATAACTTCATATGTTTATTTATTCTCGTTGCACGTCAATAATTCATCTCCAAATGACTTTAGTGTGTTCACATAATATAGTTTATATATGCATTAAGATGTTTGAATTATAAATGTAGTATAGATTAGTGGGACTCACATTTTTCAACCATTCAACATTTTCAACTTTCAACCAAAGGGATACACCCTTTATAATGTAGTATAGATATATATATATATATATATATATATATATATATATATATATATATATATATATATAGATTTACGTTCCTATAAGTACCACTCTTAAAATAAAAACGATAAGAACCAATAACACTACGACATGTGGCATTAAGCCATAAATGAGAAAGAAAACTACAATTAAATGCTTAATTAAGCCAAAAGGTTATTTATGTAATTTATTAATGTCCTTTTTGTCAATGTTGTACAAGATTATTTATTTCAATTCAAATTATAATCTCTCTTTGTCGCAAAATTATTTTCATTTCCTTGATTCAAATTTGAAGATCTAAAATTTTAAAATGGGTCGCTTCTTTCACTTTTATATCAAACAGGTGATTAGTTTGTTTAACAGTTTTTTGGGTATACGCTTATAAGTTATATCCATAGTGTCGCTTTTTTTTCTTTGTTATATTGTTTCGGTGATAAAGTAAATAGTTGGTTTTTAGTTGTTTTTTTTATGCCACGTTTCTTTCGACTTAATTGTTTAGTTTTTTTTTCTGAAATACATCATTTGACTTTTTTTTTCTTTCTCAAATACCACTCTTGAAATATACCATATGTGTCTTTATTAGTCATTGTTTATTTTTTCGAAACACGTATCATTTGAGTCTTTTTAGTTGGTTGTGTATTTTTTGGATACGTAACACTCATGCCTTTTAGTTGGTTATATTTTTTTTGGATGCGTACCACTTGGGTCATTTTATTTGGTTATGTAGTAATTTTTATCATATATATCACTTGGGATTTTTTTAGTCGGCAATGTATTTTTTCGAATATGTATCACTTGGTCTTCGTTTAGTTAGTTGTGTATTTTTTTAATACGTATCACATTGTTTTTTTAGTTGGTAATTTATTTTTGAATACATATTACCTGGTTAGTTTTTAATTGGTTATTTATTTTTTAAACAAAAAGTGTCCGTTTACTTTAAGTTACAAAATGAATTGAGTTTCCATAAAAGTGTGTTATGAAACTAATGTGTCAGTATAAATATATCTAAAAAATAAATGTGTTAAAAAATATGTCATAATATTTAATGTGCCACTAAAAATGTAAAATAAAACTAAATGTGTTAAAAGACTTAGTTTTTACAAAAAAAACGTGTCATAAAGTTTACGTGTGAATGTATTAAAAGTTTAGTGTGTCACAAAGTATGTATTAAGAAAATAGTACGGAAAACATAATGTGTCACTACAAATATAAATTGTTTTCTGTGATGTATCACTAAAAATGTACTAAAATATAATAGTGTTACTATACATGTATTATGATTTAATGGCCTTACAAATATATAAAAAAAACAATGTTTCTCAACATAAGATTCATCAAATTGAGTGAAAGGAACAAATGTGTCAAAAACTATTTTATGTGTTATTATATGTTTTCATTAGAAAAGTGTCACTATATTATTTTTAATGAAAGGAATCTTTTATTAAAAAAAGAATGGGTTGCAATACTTATTAAAATAGCGCAAGACAATGGAATTCGTACACAATGTGGTTAATATGAAAAAAAAATAAACGGGCCTTAAAAGCGTAAGAGAAAAAATCGGGAATCAAGCAAGTACGTCTTAGTCCTTCAAATTGGTGGTTTTAAATTGCCATTCAATTTTTATATTATTACGAAAATGCCATTTAATTTGCTTTGATCAAGAAAATCATGTTTGGCGCATCTAACGGTCCATATCGATTCTTACTGTTTTTATTTTAAGAGTTGTTATCACAATAACGTCACTCTATATATATATACATGTATATATGTATATATATATATATATATATATATATATATATATATATATATATATATATATATATATATATACATGTATTTCTATTAGCAAGAACTGAGAAAAAACGAACTGCATTATACTCAATTTCAAATGGCGCCGCTGCCGGGGAGACCTTCTTTTGTCTTCATGCTTGTTTGTAGGGTTGCTCACTCATCTCATGCTTTGGAGCTTATGGAGGAGGCCCTTGTATCCGGTTCACTTCGTTACTTTAGTGAATTTTCATTGACACTTTGTGCTTAAACTTGATTTCACTAATAGTTGTCCTTTCCTTAACTTGGGTTAAGCAAAGTCTATTCATTGTCATAAGTGTAGGGGAAGTTGTTATACTTCCATGCTCTTAAACATTGAGGACAATGTTTAGCTTAAGTGTAGGGGGGTCTTCTATCGAAGTGACCTTACCTAGAACTTGTCATTGTCTTGCATGATAACATGGAAAAATTGAATTTTCAACATTTTTCAAAATTTTTTGATCTACTTTGGCCAACAAAAATATGCATTCATAATTTTTGCATCAATCATTTTTCATTTGCATAACACACTTGCATTGTATATATTTCTTCTTTTATTTTTCATCAAAAATATATAAAAAGGAAAAATATAATAAAACATGGTTTTAACAAGTTTAGACTTCTTTGACATATTAGGCCCGCCATGGATATTTTGACTCAACCCGAGTTTGCTTATCTTAGCACTCTCTAGCTAGTATCCTTAACCATGTAGTCCTTCATTGATCTATTAGGCTAAGCTTCCACCAATTTCATTAATTGAAATTTTAAATTTGTGGAGAATGGGAAATGATAGAGTTGAAGCAAGTGTAAAAGGGTTAGATAGACTTCATGGCAATTACTTGTGGCTAAACCCTTCTCTTCTTTATCTCTACTTTCTTCGCATGTATATAATTGTTAATAAATAATCAAGTACGGTTTTAATTGGTTTGTAATCTCTTATGCATTTTTGACTAATCATTTATGGTTGATATGAGTACGTCTTAAGATTCTAAGTTAGCACGTTTTATGTGTACTAGACTTATGTCATGCTCCATATTTAGCGGGTGTTTTTCCTTTTCTTCTTTTCAAATTTCTTTGTGAGGAATAAAGAAAAATAAGAGCGGCTTATGAAAAAAAATGAGTGGCTAGAAAAAAAAAAGAAGAAGAAAAGAAAAAGAAAGCAAAAAAAAATAAATAATGCAAGACTCCCAAGAGGGGCAGTGTGGTGTTAATTATAGTGACTATTGAGTTCCAATATTACCTTGACGGGTTGCGGGGATTCAATAGATTGCTCCAATCCAATATTACCTTGACGGGTTGCGGGGTTGAAGATCCAAAGTCTCAAAAAGATGGCGGATGTAAATTATTGCGTGAGTTTTATTTTTCTTTCCTTAGCGAGTGTGTAGCTACTTATGAAAGCATGACATGAGGATTTTACACATAAGGCGAATGACTTATTACTCTTAATACGGACTTATATTAATTGTGAGCGGTTTTTCAAGTAATGGATGAGAAGATTACTTAGGATTAAAACCGTGCTTCCTTATTTTTAGATTTTACACTTCTTATACTTCACACTTGAATAATGACAAATTTGCCCACAAGCAATTTGCTCAAATAATAACCGGTTCCACATTTAGTTGTCATGAATAAGTTGATGCACTTTTTACTTGTGAATGCAATGATCCCATTTTTAAGCTTGGTATGGGGAAAGTGAAACTTGAGGGTGATAAGTATCCATGGTATCCAAGCCCTAATCCAAGTCATTGAATTCTTTATGAGTTATTTCCATCAAAACCATTTCAAGAAAAATCAAAAAGATATAGATAGAATTGTATTTTGATTCATTGCATCATTAAAAGTCAAAAATCATGCATCATTTAGTTTAGAGTAGCATAAATGCATCTCATATGGCCAAGGTGGATTAATTATGAGGGAAATGTAAATTTTTGAGCCTTGAAATATAATATTGCATGAGGACATGACAATGTTCAAGTGTAGGGGAATTTGATATGAGCTTAAACTCATATCCTTTTATCAACAAATAACCCTAAAACATGAAGCAAAATACCAATTTATTTGGCAAAAACAGTGTTATGTGGTATGTTTGTGTTTGTGTGCACTTGTGTAGGTAAAAAGATACATTTTCAAGCAAACAAGGAAAAATCAAGCTCAAATGGATGAAAAAGACAAAGAAGGATCAAAAGTGACGAGACTTTGAAGTACAAGGACCTATCTTGACAAGTTATGAAAATTGAAGGACTAAAAGTGCAAATAATGTAAAGTCAAGATTCAAGTCAAATTTGGTCAACTATCAAGTCAACTCAGTCAAGGGTTCATTATGATCAAGAATGAAGTTCAAAGGACTAGTTTTGCCAAAGAATTGAAGATTAGAGATCAAATCATAAATCTGCCAAAGTATAGGGGCTGAAAGTGACAAGTTTACACCAAAATTGGGCATAATCCGTGTGAAGTGTCAAATGACCAATGAGAATCAAGGAAATTATACACAAGGATCACCACATAAGCCCACTAGCGCCGTTTTTCATTTAATACAAGATCTAAACAGTAAAGCGCACTTTCTTTAATTCAACCAATAAGAATGCGCCACTCCATAATCCTTTTATCCACTTTTGGATATTGATCCGTGTGACCAGATGAGAGCCAACCAGAAGATGCCACGTGTCACTTTCAAACAAGAACAAGCCCAGAACCTATTTTGAGCTACAATGCATTTCAAGCAAAGTGTTTAACATGAAATTTGCTCCATTTTGAGAGACGAATCCATACCTCATAATCAATTAAGCTGAAAGTAATTGGATCAAAAACCCCCAAATATGTTCTTGAGCCAAATTATCCAATTAGCAAGAAGATGCCACGTGGAGCTCAGAGATTGGTTCTGACACGTCACCAACTCCAACAAACTCTCCCTTCATGCCTATAAATAGTTGGATTGTACTTCATTTTCAGTGGTAGCTTAATTTTGTAAAAACACCTAGTTCAACTTTTCCTTTCTCTTTTCCCTCAATTTTACCCTAGCTACTCAAGAGTCTGACAAACTCTTGAGTTAGTTAGTTAGTTACTACCTTTGCAGCAGCTTTGTAACCGTTTTTCAGTAATAAAATTCAAATTCACTCTTTCCCGCCAAAACTGTTCTTATCATTCCAGTTCATTTCTTGCTGCTGTTGGATATTATTGTTGCTGTTGAGTGTTTGTTATGATCAACCATTGATCATAACTGACATTGGTGAAGTTTGCTAAGCTGTTTGATCACAATTCAGTCATTGCATAGTTCTAATGGAGTTTTCAAACAGAATGATGGATTCTAGTTGATTAGTTGATTTCTAGTGATAAGGTGGTGGTTATCACTAGGGCAAGAGAGCTCAACGCTCCTCTTCTTCTCAAAGGAATTCTACAATAGGTTTTAAGCTTCTTGTTTTTGTTCCACTCAACAAGTCTAATGCATGCTTTATTTTCCTAGTATAATCTGATGGCTGCCTGATAAAGTTGTTTGTAGTTGCTTATTGATTGATCTTTGTGAGTTTGAAGTTTACTTCTGTTGCTTGATCTTTGAGTTTGATTTAGTATCTAGTTAACTGCATTAATTCAGCAACTTTTAGCCTTGTAGATTGATTGCATTGCAAGTAGAGATAAGTGTTTGTATACTTCTTTCAAAACTTACATTCTGATCATTGAAACTAGCTAGCTATAGATTTTCACTCAGTTACTTTTCAAAATCAAAAAGTCTTTATAAATTTTCATACAAATCAGTAAAGGAGTGTTTGGGTGTAGTGTAAAAAGAGTTGTCAAGTATTAAGATTTGGGATTGTAGAGTTGATTTGTGGTTAATAGGTGTTATAGAAGAGTTTTCAGTCATTTGCAAGTCAAATACAAGGTCAAACAGGCAAATGGCACACAAAATGTTTGGGTCAGTCTTATGCAGTTTTGGTGTTTAGAACTTGTGATTTTGATTTGATTAGAACTCATTCATTTCTAGATGAAATTTCCCCAAATTTGTTTTCATTCATAGCTTATATCATATAGTTTCAGAATCCAAGAGCATTTTCTACAGTATTCCATAATCAGATAGTAATAAGCATAATTCAGATAAGCTCACTTAACTCAAGTTTCTGTAAATGAAAGCTGAGATTTTGTATCTCCTTATTCTATTCATAAACATGCCCATTTTTCTTCACAAATCCTATTAAGTCATTGAGTTACATGATTTTTGAGAAAATCAGCTTTTTGAAAAATAAGCTGGTCAACGCTTGGTCAACATAAGCCCATTTTTAGCTTAATCCAGATTTAGAGCTTATTACTTGATGAAAAAGGTTCTAGTTTGATTTCCCGTTCATTAATTGGATAGCTTAATCAGTTTCATTAAAAAATCAAGTTGTGGTTGATCAGATTTAGCTGTAGCTTATTTTGTGCTTATTAATAAGCACTCATTTGCTTATTTTGAATCCTTAGCTAATTTCCTTGAACACACGTAGCTTAAATGAGATTTTAAGAGTTTTGCAAGTTGTTTCATCAAATTTGGTTGAGTAATAATCCAGAACGAGCTTATTGTCTCCTTTGTCCCGTTTTTGTTTAAAAACTTTCCAAAATTGCACTTTAGTCCTTATTGTTCTAAGTTGTGTTAATTTTTGGCTAATTTCCATGTTTTTAGGGTTTGCTAGAGTTTAGTCCTTATAGTTTCAGAAGTTGTTAAATTTCAGTTAGATATTTGTTAGTTTGTTACACTTTTGGCAAGTTTGTTATAGTTTTTGCATTTTTGATCCTTATAGTTTACTGTTTTGCACTTTTAGTCCCTATAATTGTTAGAATTTACATTTTAAGCATTTATTGTTCATAGAATTTACAATTTCAGTCCCTTTAGTTTCAAATTTTGCATTTTAAATTTTTACTTGAATAAAAACGTGGTATTTGCAATTTGTTTTACATATACGTAGGTATTATTTTTCCTTTTGGCAAGCATTTGTTGAATTAGCAATAGATTAACCAAGCAAGCTTAACAACCAAGAACAATTAAAAACCCGATATTGGTTGGACTTTCTATTAGCAAGAACTGAGAAAAAACGAACTGCATTATACTCAATTTCAAATGGCGCCGCTGCCGGGGAGACCTTCTTTTGTCTTCATGCTTGTTTGTAGGGTTGCTCACTCATCTCATGCTTTGGAGCTTATGGAGGAGGCCCTTGTATCCGGTTCACTTCGTTACTTTAGTGAATTTTCATTGACACTTTGTGCTTAAACTTGATTTCACTAATAATTGTCCTTTCCTTAACTTGGGTTAAGCAAAGTCTATTCATTGTCATAAGTGTAGGGGAAGTTGTTATACTTCCATGCTCTTAAACATTGAGGACAATGTTTAGCTTAAGTGTAGGGGGGTCTTCTATCGAAGTGACCTTACCTAGAACTTGTCATTGTCTTGCATGATAACATGGAAAAATTGAATTTTCAACATTTTTCAAAATTTTTTGATCTACTTTGGCCAACAAAAATATGCATTCATAATTTTTGCATCAATCATTTTTCATTTGCATAACACACTTGCATTGTATATATTTCTTCTTTTATTTTTCATCAAAAATATATAAAAAGGAAAAATATAATAAAACATGGTTTTAACAAGTTTAGACTTCTTTGACATATTAGGCCCGCCATGGATATTTTGACTCAACCCGAGTTTGCTTATCTTAGCACTCTCTAGCTAGTATCCTTAACCATGTAGTCCTTCATTGGTCTATTAGGCTAAGCTTCCACCAATTTCATTAATTGAAATTTTAAATTTGTGGAGAATGGGAAATGATAGAGTTGAAGCAAGTGTAAAAGGGCTAGATAGACTTCATGGCAATTACTTGTGGCTAAACCCTTCTCTTCTTTATCTCTACTTTCTTCGCATGTATATAATTGTTAATAAATAATCAAGTACGGTTTTAATTGGTTTGTAATCTCTTATGCATTTTTGACTAATCATTTATGGTTGATATGAGTACGTCTTAAGATTCTAAGTTAGCACGTTTTATGTGTACTAGACTTATGTCATGCTCCATATTTAGCGGGTGTTTTTCCTTTTCTTCTTTTCAAATTTCTTTGTGAGGAATAAAGAAAAATAAGAGCGGCTTATGAAAAAAAATGAGTGGCTAGAAAAAAAAAAAGAAGAAAAGAAAAAGAAAGCAAAAAAAAAAATAAATAATGCAAGACTCCCAAGAGGGGCAGTGTGGTGTTAATTATAGTGACTATTGAGTTCCAATATTACCTTGACGGGTTGCGGGGATTCAATAGATTGCTCCAATCCAATATTACCTTGACGGGTTGCGGGGTTGAAGATCCAAAGTCTCAAAAAGATGGCGGATGTAAATTATTGCGTGAGTTTTATTTTTCTTTCCTTAGCGAGTGTGTAGCTACTTATGAAAGCATGACATGAGGATTTTACACATAAGGCGAATGACTTATTACTCTTAATACGGACTTATATTAATTGTGAGCGGTTTTTCAAGTAATGGATGAGAAGATTACTTAGGATTAAAACCGTGCTTCCTTATTTTTGGATTTTACACTTCTTATACTTCACACTTGAATAATGACAAATTTGCCCACAAGCAATTTGCTCAAATAATAACCGGTTCCACATTTAATTGTCATGAATAAGTTGATGCACTTTTTACTTGTGAATGCAATGATCCCATTTTTAAGCTTGGTATGGGGAAAGTGAAACTTGAGGGTGATAAGTATCCATGGTATCCAAGCCCTAATCCAAGTCATTGAATTCTTTATGAGTTATTTCCATCAAAACCATTTCAAGAAAAATCAAAAAGATATAGATAGAATTGTATTTTGATTCATTGCATCATTAAAAGTCAAAAATCATGCATCATTTAGTTTAGAGTAGCATAAATGCATCTCATATGGCCAAGGTGGATTAATTATGAGGGAAATGTAAATTTTTGAGCCTTGAAATATAATATTGCATGAGGACATGACAATGTTCAAGTGTAGGGGAATTTGATATGAGCTTAAACTCATATCCTTTTATCAACAAATAACCCTAAAACATGAAGCAAAATACCAATTTATTTGGCAAAAACAGTGTTATGTGGTATGTTTGTGTTTGTGTGCACTTGTGTAGGTAAAAAGATACATTTTCAAGCAAACAAGGAAAAATCAAGCTCAAATGGATGAAAAAGACAAAGAAGGATCAAAAGTGACGAGACTTTGAAGTACAAGGACCTATCTTGACAAGTTATGAAAATTGAAGGACTAAAAGTGCAAATAATGTAAAGTCAAGATTCAAGTCAAATTTGGTCAACTATCAAGTCAACTCAGTCAAGGGTTCATTATGATCAAGAATGAAGTTCAAAGGACTAGTTTTGCCAAAGAATTGAAGATTAGAGATCAAATCATAAATCTGCCAAAGTATAGGGGCTGAAAGTGACAAGTTTACACCAAAATTGGGCATAATCCATGTGAAGTGTCAAATGACCAATGAGAATCAAGGAAATTATACACAAGGATCACCACATAAGCCCACTAGCGCCGTTTTTCATTTAATACAAGATCTAAACAGTAAAGCGCACTTTCTTTAATTCAACCAATAAGAATGCGCCACTCCATAATCCTTTTATCCACTTTTGGATATTGATCCGTGTGACCAGATGAGAGCCAACCAGAAGATGCCACGTGTCACTTTCAAACAAGAACGAGCCCAGAACCTATTTTGAGCTACAATGCATTTCAAGCAAAGTGTTTAACATGAAATTTGCTCCATTTTGAGAGACGAATCCATACCTCATAATCAATTAAGCTGAAAGTAATTGGATCAAAAACCCCCAAATATGTTCTTGAGCCAAATTATCCAATTAGCAAGAAGATGCCACGTGGAGCTCAGAGATTGGTTCTGACACGTCACCAACTCCAACAAACTCTCCCTTCATGCCTATAAATAGTTGGATTGTACTTCATTTTCAGTGGTAGCTTAATTTTGTAAAAACACCTAGTTCAACTTTTCCTTTCTCTTTTCCCTCAATTTTACCCTAGCTACTCAAGAGTCTGACAAACTCTTGAGTTAGTTAGTTAGTTACTACCTTTGCAGCAGCTTTGTAACCGTTTTTCAGTAATAAAATTCAAATTCACTCTTTCCCGCCAAAACTGTTCTTATCATTCCAGTTCATTTCTTGCTGCTGTTGGATATTATTGTTGCTGTTGAGTGTTTGTTATGATCAACCATTGATCATAACTGACATTGGTGAAGTTTGCTAAGCTGTTTGATCACAATTCAGTCATTGCATAGTTCTAATGGAGTTTTCAAACAGAATGATGGATTCTAGTTGATTAGTTGATTTCTAGTGATAAGGTGGTGGTTATCACTAGGGCAAGAGAGCTCAACGCTCCTCTTCTTCTCAAAGGAATTCTACAATAGGTTTTAAGCTTCTTGTTTTTGTTCCACTCAACAAGTCTAATGCATGCTTTATTTTCCTAGTATAATCTGATGGCTGCCTGATAAAGTTGTTTGTAGTTGCTTATTGATTGATCTTTGTGAGTTTGAAGTTTACTTCTGTTGCTTGATCTTTGAGTTTGATTTAGTATCTAGTTAACTGCATTAATTCAGCAACTTTTAGCCTTGTAGATTGATTGCATTGCAAGTAGAGATAAGTGTTTGTATACTTCTTTCAAAACTTACATTCTGATCATTGAAACTAGCTAGCTATAGATTTTCACTCAGTTACTTTTCAAAATCAAAAAGTCTTTATAAATTTTCATACAAATCAGTAAAGGAGTGTTTGGGTGTAGTGTAAAAAGAGTTGTCAAGTATTAAGATTTGGGATTGTAGAGTTGATTTGTGGTTAATAGGTGTTATAGAAGAGTTTTCAGTCATTTGCAAGTCAAATACAAGGTCAAACAGGCAAATGGCACACAAAATGTTTGGGTCAGTCTTATGCAGTTTTGGTGTTTAGAACTTGTGATTTTGATTTGATTAGAACTCATTCATTTCTAGATGAAATTTCCCCAAATTTGTTTTCATTCATAGCTTATATCATATAGTTTCAGAATCCAAGAGCATTTTCTACAGTATTCCATAATCAGATAGTAATAAGCATAATTCAGATAAGCTCACTTAACTCAAGTTTCTGTAAATGAAAGCTGAGATTTTGTATCTCCTTATTCTATTCATAAACATGCCCATTTTTCTTCACAAATCCTATTAAGTCATTGAGTTACATGATTTTTGAGAAAATCAGCTTTTTGAAAAATAAGCTGGTCAACGCTTGGTCAACATAAGCCCATTTTTAGCTTAATCCAGATTTAGAGCTTATTACTTGATGAAAAAGGTTCTAGTTTGATTTCCCGTTCATTAATTGGATAGCTTAATCAGTTTCATTAAAAAATCAAGTTGTGGTTGATCAGATTTAGCTGTAGCTTATTTTGTGCTTATTAATAAGCACTCATTTGCTTATTTTGAATCCTTAGCTAATTTCCTTGAACACACGTAGCTTAAATGAGATTTTAAGAGTTTTGCAAGTTGTTTCATCAAATTTGGTTGAGTAATAAGCCAGAACGAGCTTATTGTCTCCTTTGTCCCGTTTTTGTTTAAAAACTTTCCAAAATTGCACTTTAGTCCTTATTGTTCTAAGTTGTGTTAATTTTTGGCTAATTTCCATGTTTTTAGGGTTTGCTAGAGTTTAGTCCTTATAGTTTCAGAAGTTGTTAAATTTCAGTTAGATATTTGTTAGTTTGTTACACTTTTGGCAAGTTTGTTATAGTTTTTGCATTTTTGATCCTTATAGTTTACTGTTTTGCACTTTTAGTCCCTATAATTGTTAGAATTTACATTTTAAGCATTTATTGTTCATAGAATTTACAATTTCAGTCCCTTTAGTTTCAAATTTTGCATTTTAAATTTTTACTTGAATAAAAACGTGGTATTTGCAATTTGTTTTACATATACGTAGGTATTATTTTTCCTTTTGGCAAGCATTTGTTGAATTAGCAATAGATTAACCAAGCAAGCTTAACAACCAAGAACAATTAAAAACCCGATATTGGTTGGACTTTCTATTAGCAAGAACTGAGAAAAAACGAACTGCATTATACTCAATTTCAGCCTCGTTGTCGAACCACTATAAATATTGGTGTCTTCCCACTAGGTTGTCTCCTTCCTTACTCTTTACTTATTTCATTATCATTATACTTACCTATTATCTTTGCTAGTGCATTTGAATTGAACCTAATCATTATGCAACTTAGCTTTAAGCAAAAGATAGTTTTAATACAAATCAAATTGAAAGTAATTTTAATTTGGTTGCCAATCGAAGAGAAACTATTCAACCCCCCCTTCTAGTTTCTACAATTGGTATCAGAGCGATGGTCACTCAAGATCTTTGAAGTATATTATACTTTGAAACTTGGATCGATCCATTGTCTCCTCAAATTAGAAGGTCAAGTTGTACTAAAGTTTCTCTTTGGTCAAAACTATTTTGTTTTTGAAAAATAGGTCTTTTAATTGATAATATTGCATCCCACTTAAGATTAGTAGTCTTTATGCATTTTAGATCTACTCTTGAAATGTATCTACTAGTTTGCATCTTGCTTTGTGTAGGTACTCATGAAGATCAATCACTTAATTGGTTGTGGATTTAGTTACTTGCACTTGTAGAAGACTCATCTTCATTGATCTTTAACATCTTTGAATGATGATAACAAGATGATTAGGAATGATACTAGTCCTTGAAGACTTAGTACTCATCATAGTCATTGTTGGGCATAGCATTGATTCCTTGATGGATTGCTCTTTGTGGCCAAGGTATGCTTTCGTTCTTCCACACACCCTTTGATCATTCTTTTGACCATTGCTTGACTATGTGCTTGTTCTTGGCATCCTTGCCTTGACATTTGTTTGTGGTTTGTGATTCTTTTCTTCTATCCTCTCAAACCTTCATTGCTTGGATACTTGACTCACTATGGTGATGTAGAGTGAGTTAGTAGTAGCTTAAAGTATCAAGTATGATTTCCATGGTTTGCACCCATACGGTTAGTAGGCCCTTTGTGGGAGAGAAAGTGAATTAATACCTTGCTCATATTTTGGTTTAGACTAAGACTATTATTGAAAGTGATCTTAGTCTATACATGAATAATTGCTTTGTGTTTATTCATTACCAAAGTCGTTTATCGTTTCGCCGGAAAGGCACGTCTTAAACCACTATATATGACACAAGCTCTTCGTTACCACTATTTGAAGATTGTCATTAATCCCTTGAGCATTGGTCCTAGTATTGATTCACTTCCCTTGAATTCTCTCCACTTTGCTGTTTTGCTACGAGTAGTCGTTTGTCCGTTTCGGTTCTTTTTGATCTTGATTCAACTCGTAATCCTTCATTTAAACATATTGCCTAGTGTTTTGATGATCCAATGTTAGTCTAAAAGGTTCATGATATATTTTTAAGTATCTTAGAAAAACTTGGTTTTTAAAATTTCGCGTTTTTCATTGATAAAAACCTGCCTCTGTAGGAGGTTCTTTATCTTGGCGGCTCAAACCCGCGGTTCCTTATCGATAAGGTACCGCGGGAAGTAAAGTTTGTCAGAGCGCCAGTTTGATTATTTTATTCTTTTTCAAACCAAACCCTCTCTCTCCCAAAAACACACAGTCGACGGTTTACCCTTTTTCCACCATTGTTGAAGCTTCCAAAACCTTCAATCACTCAAATTAATTGATTCCAAGTTGTGGGTTTCACTCATCCTTCATCTAACATCAATTAATTGTAAGTATTTTCTTTCAATTTCATCTATTTTGTTCTAGGGTTCATCCTTTCATAATTGGGGATTTTTAAAATTGAAATTGAATTAAAACCTTAATAGGAATGTGGGTTGACATGGTTATTTTACTATGATTCCTTAGGTTCATATTCATTAAGATTTCACTAAAACCCACTTGTAGAACAAATCCGAATTTTGGCTAAATGATTTTGGTTAAAAGATGGATTTGAGATGAACCCATGAACAAATAGGTAATGACATTGTTAATGCTTACCTAGAAACCTTGTTTTGAAAAACCAATGTTCTAGTCCATTGTTGATCCAACATAGTTCATATGTTCTTGGTAAATAATGGAATAGCTACATTGTGAACATGATAATGATATGGATTCGATCCTTTGTTTGTCAAGAAATTGATATAACACATTCTCATATTTTTGTTTTCTAATTTTTTTTTTCATATGAGTGATTGGAGAAAAAATTGTCTTATGTTTGTATTAGGTACTAATCATGCCTTCTCAATATCAAAAGGATCATCAACTTACTAGACAATACATGCCAAACCTTTCCCAAACCTATGCTTCCCCTCAACTTCGAAACTCATTTCCATCCCTTTCTACTCGTTGTTTCCATGAGGGTAGAGTCGTTGACGAGGGAATAACGGGTTATGACTATATCCAATCAATGTTTGAGCTTTCGGGGTTTGATTGCTTGCTCAACATAAAGGAAGATATTTACCCCTTATTCCTTCTTGAATTCTTTAGCACCTACTCCATGCTTGAATACAATGGAGAAATCTTCATTCGTTTCGTGTTGAATGATCAATTGATTCAATACTCCCTCGAAAACATTGGTGAAATTCTCGGTGTGCCATATGAAGGCACTTGTCATTTTACGGATAAATGGAGACTTGATGCTCTCTTGGAATCCTACGATAAACCTCCAAATGACCTCACCGAAATTGATCTAGAGTTTATCCTTGACATCATTTCGAAAGAGCGTGATGGAAACGTTGTGAGAAGCCTTCATTCAAATGTACGAAATGTGAATCGATATGAAGTGCTCTCTAGCGACCTTAAGGATTTTATGGTCCAATGGGAAAATATCCTTAGGGAGAATGTCTTTTGTCTTGGTGGAAATCGAGATCATATCCCGGCTTGTATGGTGCATATGTTAAGTTGCATCTTTACATCCACCAAGTACAATTTTGGCATTCTATATCACTCGACGAATCAATTATGCCCTTTCAAAGCCCAAAACAAACCTTCCCTATGCTATGCTTCTTACTCGCCTTTTCAAAAGGGTTGCTCATGATTTTCCCCACCTCGATCTTTCTCGCTTCCACCCGGTTCATCGGGTTATGTTGCCTATTCAAGAGGCATATGCAAGAAAGACAAGAAGTGATCGAGGATCGCGAAAGTCCGATCATCAAGAGATGGATGATGAGGACATGGACATGCCAACAAGTGATGGTGATGGCATAGGTACTAGTTCTCACTTCAACTCTTCGAGTAATTACCACCCATCCTCAAACTCATTCGTGGATGGACTTGAAGACTTAGCTCCCCCACCTCATTACTCCTCTAGTGAAGTACCGGAAGATCTCAACATGGAGCATCTCTACCGTGAAAATCTTAGGACTAGAGGTGAAGTGCATGAACATCGGGTTGAGTCAAGGAAGGGATTCAAGTATTTGGGGAATATGATCAAGGGATTGGGCAAGAAGAGAAGGTGAAAGCTTTGAAGTATTTCAAAGAATACATGTTGGTAAACATGTAATGTTGAACAATTTTTTTTATTATCTTGGATGTGTATTAACTTATGCTACATGTTTGGATTGTTATTTATTTTTATCCTAAAAGTTGTTTATGCCTTCATGTTTGTGATTTACATAGCTTTGTGCATTCCTTATGATAGTTAGCTTCTTAGATTTTGATCATTAGTTAACTTTGGCTTGTGCATCCTTTGGTAAAAAATATGGGTTAACCAAAATTTGGGATGTAAAACTTTTGAAAGACCTCTGGTTGCAGTTCCATATCAACCCGCGGATCCTTATCGATAAGGAACCGCCGGTCCTAGATAAGGAACCACCGCCACTGTGTCCGACAGAATCTTTTGCTTTACACTCTTTTCTTAAATATGTGTAAACTTTGCATGATTTTTTTGCAAAAACCTGCATATTTCCTAAACTAGGTTACCTAAATTCATTATTAACCTAAAATGATTTTAACCCATTACTAGTTTGGATCATCCCCTCACCCATTTAAACCCACCTTGTTAGTCATGTTCTTCTCACAACAAAACATCCTTCCCTAACCCTTAAACCGAGATCTTTCTCTTTGAATAATATCTCAATTCCAGAGACGGTTTCATTAGATATCTTACAACCCTTGTCAACCATGGTTTCTACAAAAACCTCAAACACCCCTAGGAAAACACTTAAGATTAGGATTAAGGTACCCAAGCCTAACTCCTCACCCTTTCACACACCCAAAAATAAGATGGTTCCAATCCTCATTTCCTCATCACCTTCACCACCCCTCGCACCATGAAAGACAACATCCACCCATGGTACTAACCACTTCATTGGTTCTACATCCTCTTCATTCAACTCAAGAATGAATGAGCTCTCTTCACCCTTCACTCCAAGTTCACCCTTGGATGTGACCACACAACCCCCACCTATCCAAAGCATTCCCTTTGTGAATGACTTTGATGACACCTTGGTGACATCACCATTTACCCCTCCTAACTCACCCATTTCACCAACCTTGGAGAACATACCTCCACACTCACCCATTTCCCCCTTGGGGAACATGCCTCCACTCTCACCCACATCACCCTTGGAGAACATGCCTCCTCCACCTCCACCAAACTCAAACGTTCCAATTTTGGGTGTCCCACTTTCCCTCCTTTTGGGTGATCCTTACTATGGGTTTCAAGAGACTCATGGTCCTAATTGTCCATGTTGCCTCTACAACCACTACATCATCCATAACCTTAGGATGGAGATGTTTGGACTACATAGGAGGTTGCAAGAGTTCTTGCTTACCTTATTCTCCATGCCTCCTCCTAGGAGATGAATGATGAGTTTTTCTAAAAAATGTTTTTCAACAAAACCAAGCCAAAGAAGACTACTCATCTAGATCTAATGTTAAGCTAGCTTTGTATTAGTTAGTTTTTTCATTTGCCATTGTATTTGCTTCCTTCATGAGTGTTTCATGAAGTTGTTCTATGGATTTAGCTTTATGTGTTTCTACTCTTATGTGCACATTAATCAACTTTAATTTGAAATTAAAATTGAACCTAAATCTATCACAACCTCTAAAAAAACTTGACTAAAAATTGGTTCAAAATGACATCTAAATATTTTGTCACCCTTTGTCAAGACATTCTTTGTGAATGTGTTGCTTTTATGCAACCCTAGCATAATTTATTGCTAATAGATGTAAAATTCCAAGATTTGCAATTTTTTGAAAAAGTCTTAATTTTTCTCAAAACCCTGGAAAAACTTGGTTTCAAGTCTACTGCACGCGGATCCTTAAAGTCCCGCGGTTCCTTAAGTGGTAAGGAACCGCCGGTCCCTATAAGGTACCACAGACAGAAACTGACTTTTGACTCGTTTATGGTCAAAATTCTTTAAACCCTATACCCTATCAAGATTCCTTGTTTGCTCAATTTGGTTAAACATTCCTTGACACTTCACATTTGGTATTCAAATTCTTACCTTGATCACATTTTACTTATACCCCAACCTTGAGATTTCATTCTCACACCTTCCCAACCTTGAGAATTCATTCTCACACAACCTTGAGATTTCATTCTCACACCTTCCCAACCTTGAGATTTCATTCTCACACCTTCACAATGCCTAACTCCTCCATTCCTAACCTTTACATTTCTTTATCACAACCTCACTCACCCAAAGCTTCCTCATCCAAGCTTTCAAAGAAACCGAAAATCTCGGTTCGACCTATTTGGGTTAAGAAGAACGAACCATCTTATTCCAAACCACCCAAAAACCCTACCTTCTCTCCAATCAAGCATTGGAATGAGATTTATACCATTAACCCCATCACTAGAGCAAAAGAAAATGTTCCCCCACGACCTCAATCCTTCAACACCCCTCAACTCAATGACCTTTCAACCTTCCCAAACCTCACAAGGCATTGTGAAAACATTTCCTACCCTATTACTCCACCACCACCAAACCCTAGGTTTGATGCCCTACCCCCATCAAACGATTTTGTGTTGCATCATGGATCCTCGTGTGCTTGTTGTCGATTTCAACAAATTGAACTTGCTCATGTATATGAGAAGTTAAATTTCCTTGAATTCCTCCTCACTCGACCTCCTATCCAAGTTTTCGTTTCGGTGGACAAAACTTTGAATGATGCATCGTCGTCTTATTTTTCCAACTAAAGGACTAACTACTCTTAGAGTCTTTATTACTTTAGTTGTTTTAGAGTCTTTTGTTTTTTTAAGCAATCTTGGAAAATTATCACTATTATAATAGCTTATGCTTAGTGGTTTATTTTCCATATTTTTTTGCTTTAGATACTCATATTGTGTGTATGACTATCTACCTTGTTATGTCTTTTCTTTTATGTAATCTTTGTGTTGTTTGTGTGTTATTTCCTTTCTCTTTTGAGTTGATCATGGTTAATTTTTACAATTGCTTATGGGTGATTCCATCAATTTAAACTTTAACCCATTGACAAGTTTATCATCTTCATTAGATTGAAGCTTGATTTTGTCAATTACCTTTTTGGACATACTTAGCAAAATACTTGCTTCTAATTTGAGATTTCTTCTCTCTCTCCCTCTCAAGTTACTTAGTAGGTAGTGATCATATATACATTGGTGTTTCTTTTCTTTCTACTAACCTTTGTGTAGCTGTCACCTTAGATCACATACTTGGTGCCCCAAGCAAGGGAGAGCAACCAACAAGGGGAGCTACTAGCAAAGTCCAATTTTCTTCAAAAGACTTTTGCTAACCTTTTTGCTACGACAAAGGGGGACAAATGATAGTGATAAACTCATTAATAATTCGATATTTTGTGTTTCTACGTAAATGAGTTTATCGTTTGTCGTAATCAAAAAGGGGGAGATTGTTAATGCAAGTGATGCCTAAAAACATTGTTAGTGTTAACTAATCTTTCTTAGTTTTGATCACAACATACCATACAACACATTTAGTGTAAAACACAAAACGAATTATTTAACTAACACTATCATCAAGGTAATAATCATATCACTAACCTTTCTTAATCATACTTAGTGATCATCAAAATGATTATCCTTAAAACTCACTTTTGTTAATATGACAAAAGACTTTTTAATAAACTTTCTTTTTTAGAGAATGTTTTTTTAAAATGGAAAATGAAAATTTGAAAATAGCATATTCCATATGCTATTAGAATATCCTTTGAAGGCTTCAAATACCTCAGATATTCCTACCCCACTAAAAGACAAAAAACAGAGCGTACTCTAGGGGCGGTACCTTAAGTAGCTAGGCGGTTCCCTAGCGATATGGAACCGCCGGGCTAGATAAGGTACCACGCCCAGATATCCGTTATATATTCGTTATACTTTGTCTCCTTTAAATAGTGGGTCAAATCTCATTTTCCAACAAGCCTCTTGGACGTTTTTCTCAGCCCCCTTTTTCTTTTCTATAACATAATCATTAGTAAATGATCACTTAAAGTGTTAAGGATGTTTACATATGATTATCCTCTTGATCCCCTCCTTTACCTTATCTAATGAGAAGATCACTCACTCACTAGTGTTGTGATAAAGATGAATCTATGAGCTAGTCATATTCATCATGATACCCTTTTTGTTTTATGTCAATCCATTGTATTTATGAATACTTGGACTAGTTGTGTTCATCCAAGTTATTTGTGAATACTTGGATTTGTTGTGTACATCCATTGCATATGTGTTTGCTTGGATTTGTGTTGTGTAAATCCAAGCTACATGTGTGTACTTGGATAATTCTAGTTGAGTTGTAATAGATTTGATTAGTAGTTCTCACTAAACTATAAAGTGATATGGTTGTGTCTTGTGAGTTCTCACTAAACTTGAAAGTGATTAATAGTTGTGTTGTGTGAAGTTCTCACTTAGCTTCAAAGTGAAGAGTCGTGAAGATTGGTTCTAGCTTTGGATTAGAACTCGACATCTAGCCTTGTGTCGTAAAATGGTGAAGTAGACAACATCGTGAAGATTGGTTCTACCTTAAGATTAGAACTCGACATCTAGCCTTGTGTCGTTAAATTGTGAAGTAGGCAACGTTGTGTAGATTGGTCCTAGCTAAAGATTAGGTCTCGACATTTAGCTTAGTGTCGGAAAATATGTAAGCGACGATGTAAGGTTTTCTTCGCCAAGAAGGGAGCTTGTGGATATAGTGGAAATCTCGAGTAGGTGTACTCGAGGAGTGGAGTAGAAACGAGGATAGAGCCTCGTTGTCGAACCACTATAAATCTTGGTGTCTTCCCACTAGGTTGTCTCCTTCCTTACTCTTTACTTATTTCATTATCATTATACTTACCTATTATCTTTGCTAGTGCATTTGAATTGAACCTAATCATTATGCAACTTAGCTTCAAGCAAAAGATAGTTTTAATACAAACCAAATTGAAAGTAATTTTAATTTGGTTGCCAATCGAAGAGAAACTATTCAACCCCCCCGCCCTTCTAGTTTCTACATTTACCTTAATCGTCGACTAAATATAAGATGATAAAGGAAATTTGAAGAACAAATGGTCGGGTAAATCAGGTACTACTTCACATAATATATGCTTTGCCGTTGTGTAAAGTAGTTTTATTTCTCTCTAATTCGATGTCAAATGACCAGGAGAATTTGAAGAAGAAAAAGATATTTCTCTCAAAAACTAAGACTGTTACTGTCGATGTTGGATCTGTGGGTCTAGCCCAACACCATCCTGAAAAGCTAATCTACCACAGGGCAGTCCAATATTTGTAAAGGCACTAACTACAGACAGTCCAAAACAAGAGAAACTAAAGGTAAATTGTAGCACTCAGCATGCTCAAATGAGATTGTTGTCTCAGTTTCATCATGTTGTAACTTAAAAACTGACACATGATCGTTTGCTAAATGTTTGGGTGTAGAATGTAAATTGTGCTTAAATACGACTCCGCTGAATTGTTGTAAAGGTTTGATTGTTGATGACCAACTCAGTTGGGTTTTTTCTCGCCCCTAAAGAACTTAAAACTACTGTAAATATTGAACGGAAATGTTTACTGACGTCCAGGGTCCCACCTAATGTATCTGGTGTTAGACTTTATGTTTACAAAGGATTTGTAGAAGCATCTTGAAATTAAATGAGATTATCTCATTATTTACATAGATATCTGCAACATTGGGTAAGTACTTACAAAATATATCAAATGAATAATGGTAATTATAGTCTTGGGATAACTGCAACATCTTGATTTCGTCGAGCAAAATATTAATTTGTGAAATGTGATAACTACATCTCTTCTATATTTTTTAGGATACAAATCTTTCGGGCTGTGTGTGTAACACCCGATTTTGATAAATGGAATGTCACGCGTGATTATGGCGTGTCATCAAAGCATACAAGGATAAATGTATAAAACATTACATGATCATAAAGGAAATACCGGAATCAACATCGGTAACCCAAAAGTAGAACTCATCACACACAAACATAAGTACTGTAAATGAAAGGACTAAACAATATCCATGGAAATGAGTATCAAAGTATAAAGAAATGCATAAAGTAAAGAAGGCTAGGAAGCTTTCAATCCATATGCATGTACGCTTAAAGTCTACGAGCGTCCCTGAGTACCTGCCGTTTTGGGAACATGAAAAGGAAAACGGCTGAGCATAATGCTCAGTGCACAGATATACAAGTAAAGCATGCATAATATAAGCATATAAGCATGAAGCAGCGGAAAAGACTAAGTCCTGGATAACCTGGTTATATCTTAGTAAAATTGGTTTTATAGTTTGAAAAGCCTTATGTTTATCTTGTAAAAACTGTTTAACATATTTACCATTAGCCAATATAGGTCATGAATTATCCACGTGCATGAATACTTGGAGGGGTGATCTCGACATGTAAATTAGAGGGGCTGCCTCTAATTTAATATACTGGTTTTGGGTAGGAGGGATCAGCTCCTTATGAAGGATGCAAGGTACACACCACATTCACCTGAATAATCTGCTGAGAACATGTAAACTAGGATGCATCCATACGCCCTACCTGATAATAATGATATGACCAAAAGCTGAAGGGACGCCACGAGCTATCACTCTGTCGTGGTGAAGTCATAACACTGGTGCCTCTAGTGTTATGGTTATGGTACCTCCATAACAAGGTGAAACTGGTCATGCATGTATATGGCTTTAGGTATTCTAATTAAACATAAGCAATTCAAAAACATATAAAACATATACTGGGGAAAACAGTTGGTTGCATACGGGAAATCCTAATAAGGAAGAATGTCCATACTGAAAGGACGGAGAATCCGTACCTTGTGTCCAGTGAACGAAGAAGACGAACGGAAGAGAATCCTACTTCGGTATCACTAATGTTACATAAATACATACGTGTATAAGTATCTGATTACTGAGTACGTGATGAGTTACTTAATACTCATCATTTTATCCTAAGTTAAATGATAATAAAAAGGCAAAACGAGATAAAAAACGGACATATATCTTCTGTTTTCAGATTTTATTTTGCAGATTCGGTTTTCCGACAAAAAGACGAAACCAAGGAAAAAAAAGTCAAGCCGGGACACGACATTGAAGCGAGAATTAAAAATCGATCCTGAAACCCGGATTAATATTTTACGGGCCAACTCGCACCCGTTTAACGGTCCGAGTCAGCCCGTAAAATATTAATGAAGACATTACCTATTTTTGTTTCAATAAAATGAGCCCAAGTCCTTTCTGTCATTCGTTGAATTCAATACTCCAAGCCCAACAAATATGTTAACAACAAGGGCCCTCATATTACAATTTGTTATATTGTATGAAGTAAGATATGAAACGATAACAAATCTAGGTTCTACATAACAGCCGCAACACCCATCTCAAACACTTTCCCCCCAAATTTTCCATTTTCTGCTACAAACCAAACCAGTTTCAAATCACCCTAACCCCACCCACGTGATCAATCCACCCTGGCAATCCATGCCAAAAATCTGAGCGCCAAATCCTTTAAATTTCAAGAAAGGCTAAGATTTAAAGATGAGTTTTGAATATTTTCACCAATGGCTGGGATTAATTCAAAGGAGCACAAGATCAAGATTTGAAGTTTCTCCTCACACAACAAACACACCAAGATCAAGACAAAACTGAAGACCCACCTCTATAAAAAAGACCAAGATGAAGACAATGGAGACATGTAATTTTTAGGGTTTTTATTTTTATTAATTTCTGTCAATCTTTAATTTTCAAAAATTATTGTTCTTATTAAAGATTATTGTACTCGGAATTTTACAAAGTTAATTCAAGTGTTGTTGAACTTCAATATTGTTATTTTTTTGTGTTAATATTCCCGCTTTTAATTTTTAAAGAAAAAATAGTAGTTAAATGTTCTTTGTTTGATTAAAAAAAATTGTTACTGTGTCTCTTTTATGCTATTGTGAGAAAACAACAAAGTGTTGATACTATCGAAAAAAAGGGAAAAGAAAAAGAAAAAAAGTGCTGCTGTTACTGTACGAAAAAGGAGGATTTGTTGTTGTTGTGGGTTCAAAAGAGGGACGGAAAGACATTGGCGTTGTTAGTATTACGGATCGAAAAAAAAAAGGTTGATTTGGGTTCAAAGGATGGTTAATTTGTTACTCTAATTCTCTTCAGGTTTTCTTTTCTACTATGCTTATAATGTTTTTGTGATTTTGATTTACTGTTCGATATTTAAGTTATGATGTTTCTTAGTTATTGTTGCATTATGATTTAGGCCTTGCACTATAATGATTTTTACTTAGGTCTGTTAATAGAAAAAGTGTTTGTAGCAATTTCAATTTAGTAAGATAGTGAGCTGTGTAATTTATCGGGCTTCACTTCAGTTTAGTTAAAATTTAGTATAATGCTTGTGGAAATTTAATAAAGCCTTTTATTACATTTGATTTCAAGTAGTAATATAAAAAAAGGAAGATTGATTGGTAGTGACTAAAAGATAAAGAAGTTGCTGTCTAGGAGTGGTAGAGGCCTTTTAGTCCATTTGTTCACGTTTGAAAAAAGTGAAGAAAAAAAGGGGTTAAATAAAAGTTGTCATCTAGGGGATTCGAACACCAGACCTTGGGTTCATTAAGCAAAGTATTACAACTACTCTACATAACCAACTGTGCCACTTTCGTTTTTTGTTAAACATGTGCACAATTAAAGTAATATAGGTAGTAGCATAATTAGAACAGTTTTATTAATAGTAGGTTAGTTTAAATTTGTTTTTTTTAAAATAAGTAATTCGTTAAAAAAATATATAAAAAATAAATAAATACAAAAAAATACAAAAAAAAATTGTTTCTAGTTATAAAATAAATATCGAGACTTATTAGAACTTTAGAATTAATTGTCACTTTTAGAATTTTAATTTTATTTTTAGATTTATATTAAGTGTAGAAATTAATTAAATATAGTTTAAAATAGTTTCAAATTTTTAAATCTTGTTTTTAATAAATTATTATTAAGTTTGAATTTTTAGGTCATTAGTTGCCTTAATAATAGATTAATCGCGTTTTAGAATTTTCGTTATTCGTTTTATGCTTATATTTTGTAATCCTAGCTTGCTTAAAATGTTTCCCTTAGATTTTTAGGTTTTCCTTTGCCTAATTTATCATCCCATTAGATAATTAAAAAAAACAAAAACAAAATCAAGAACCAATCATTCAAGCATCAAATACCAAAATCCGTGCGCCGATTCAATTCACGATTTCGCGAGGAAACGAGGGACGATTCGATTATCACTTTTTCCTAATCGTGATTTTCTTATCAATACTTCCCGATCACATATATTTGTGATTTCACATTCGCTTCTTTTCCTAAAGAGCGAACCGTCTAATTACTATATATATATTTTGCTATACTATATCGAAGATATCAAATTTTTGGCGCCGCTGCCCGGGGAAATTTGTGAACGAATTTGGCATCGGCTTTGGAAGATTAGTGACTTGAAGACCCTTTCATTTTCGAAAGTTAAAAGTTTAAAGAAAACAATATAAAAGTAACAAAAAATATTTTTCTTTTCTTTTTTACTATATAGTATCATATAAAAAAACAAAAAATATAAAAAGATTTGTTGTTTACAATGTTTAATAAATAGAATCTACTAATCAATATTATTCCTGAACGAAAAAGGGTAATATTATAATAAGTTCCCAATCTTAAAGATTAAAACTTCCTTTGTATCACTTGAGTGTTGGGGTGTACCTTTTGTGAATTAGCAAACTATATAAGAAGGGATTAAGGAGGGTTGTTCCAACGAACTACGACCCGAATTGGAAAAGGCACTTAGCTTCGCGCCGCCTCGTTCCTCCGCCTTTCTTTGTGAGCTTATTCATAATAGAATTACCGTATCTCTTGATGAGTATTGGTTAAGTTCATCGTTTTTCGTAGCCTTTCGCCTTCATTGAATTGTTTTTGGTGCATGAGCACCCGTTCTTCTTCTCCAAACCTTCTTTCTCCATTAAGTAATCCCGAAAAAATTATCCGACAAAGAATCATTGACATTGAACAAAGAGAATTTGAAATGGCCTCTCAAGGACCTAGACCCGGAGGGCCTCAAAACCAAATTCCACCCCCTTTTCCACTTAATGGTAACGGTGGCGGTGGTGGACCTCAAGGACCTCAAGGACCGGCTCCCGATCTCCGAACGATGGAGGAGTTGTGTCAACCGACTTTAAATGGACGGGGCGGACCGATCGCCTCGATCCCGATTCAAGCCACGGATTGGTTTAAGACATCACATGATACAACAAGTACAAAATTCTCAATTTAATGGAATACCAAGTGATGACGCAAACAAACATATTGATAAATTTTTGGATGTTACTAAACATATGAAACAAAATGGAGTTCCCGAGGATGCCTTACAACTTTCTCTCTTTCCGTACTATTTAGGCCTTTATGCTGCCGAATGGTATGATCGTCTACCTCGGAACTCTATCCAAAGTTTCGATGACATGATAAGGAAATTTCTCTCGAAATTTTTCCCTCCGTCGATGGCTACCAAATTGAGAAATGCTATCACTAGCTTTCAACAAAAGCCCGACGAATCATTATTCGAAGCTTGGGAAAGGTACAAAGGGTACATTGATCGATGCCCGAGTCATAACATGCCTCTCGTGACTCAAATTGACACATTTTACAATGGTCTTACCTTGAGGCATCGGGACACGATCAATGCGGCCGCCAGAGGGACGTTTATGAAAAGACGTCCCGAGGAGTGTTACGATCTTATCGAGAACATGACCGCACATCACAACCATTGGGACACTACGGTATCTCGAGATGAGATGACTAGAGGTATTGCCTCGACTTCTACCGAGAGCCCGGAGGTTGTCCGTACTTTAGAAAAGATGAGCAATAATTTTCTCGATGCTTTGAAACAACTCACGTTGAATCAATCGGTCAAATCCGTGAATCCTAAGTGTGAAACTTGTGGTGGTCCACATTCTTATCATGAGTGCCCGGCCGTCGGTGGCTACACTGAAGAGACCGCATATACTACTACGGGTTACCAACCTCAAGGTGACCGTAATTTGCTAAGCTATCGGTCAAATAATTATATCGGACCACCCGGATTCAATCAACCCCAAAATCAAGTTGCTCAAAACAATTTCCAACCTCGGAACAATCAAGTTCAAAACCGAGGGAATAACCACACTCAAGGTTATCATCAAGGAAATTTCAATCAAGCTTATCAACCACCGGCTTATCAAGCTCCCGCTTATCAAGCTCCGGTTAATCAATCACTTGCTCAAATTCCTAACGATGTGTCTAACTACATGAAAGCTAATGACATGGTCGTGAAGAATTTGCAAAGCCAAATTACCAATTTAAGGGGTGATTTAAGCAAACAAGGAAATGATCTTAGGAATGAACTTAAAAATGATATGAGAACTTCTTTGAATAATCAAACTAATGATCTTAGGAACATGATGGCTAGCTTCTTTCAAGCAAACCAAGCCTCGGGTTCGGGGTCACTTCCGGCCAATACCGTTGCAAACCCGAAAGGCGAGTTGAAAGCCATTACCACCCGAAGTGGTAAATCCTATAAAGAACCTCCGATGCCTACATCGGAACCAAAGGAAACCAAGGAAACAAAGGACGAGGAGCATCCCAAAAGCTCACAAAGTACCGCTCAAGTCCAACCTCCGGTTAAACCGATTCCAACTCTCATTCCGGAACCCGAGATTCCGAAGACTAAGCCTTCGATTCCATATCCTTCAAGGCTTAGTAACCAAAAGCTCCAAGACAAAACTAATTCTCAAATGACCAAGTTTCTTGAAATCTTTCAAAAGTTACACTTCGACATTAGTTTTGCGGATGCTTTGCTCTATATGCCCAAATTTGCCTCGATGTTTAAAAGCATGTTAAGCAACAAGGAAAAATTGGGTGAAATGACCAAAACGCCTTTGAATGAGAATTGCTCGGCGGTGCTCCTCAAAAAGTTACCCGAAAAACTTGGAGACCCCGGCAAATTTCTTATACCATGTGACTTTCCCGAGCTTGATGAATGCCTAGCCTTGGCCGATCTTGGTGCAAGCATCAATCTAATGCCACTTTCGGTATGGAAAAAAATTTCTCTTCCCGAACTTACTCCGACACAAATGACTCTCGAGCTTGCCGACCGATCGGTAACTATACCTTTGGGTATTGCCGAGGATGTCTTTGTGAAGGTAGGAAAGTTCTATTTTCCGGCCGACTTCGTTATCGTTGACTACAATGTTGATCCAAGGGTTCCTCTTATTCTCGGGAGGCCCTTCTTAAGGACATCACGTGCACTAATCGATGTGAACGGAGAAGAACTTACTCTTCGAGTCGATGACGAAGCCGTGACCTTCAATTTCGGGCACCTTTCAAAATTCCCTCGTAAATACTGTGAGGAATCGGTTAATCAAATCGATGTCATAGATATTGTTTGCGAGGAGTATAAACAAGAGGTGCTTGGTTGCTCGGAAAATTCTTCAAGTGGCAATCCCACTTCAATAGACCCCATCGTTGCTATCTCTTCCCCCTCTCTCACTCCATTTGAGGGAGGTGACTTCATTTTGGAAGAGATTGAAGCCTACCTTGCTAGTGATTCGACTTTACCGGAGTTTGATCCTAATGACTTTGACCCGGAGGGAGACATTCGTCTCACTGATAAATTGCTTAACATGGATCCTTTAACCCTCCCTCCGAAAGAACTTCATCATGAGGAAATCAAGCAAATTGAAAATCCAATTGTTGATCCTCCGGAGCTCGAACTTAAGGACTTACCTCCTCATCTCGAATATGCATTTTTGGAGGGTGATGATAAATTACCCGTCATTATTGCTAACGACTTAAAAGATGAGGAGAAAGCCGCTCTCATAAAGGTTTTAAAGTCTCACAAGCATGCCATTGCTTGGAAACTTTCCGACATCAAGGGCATAAACCCGCAATTTTGTACTCACAAAATATTGATGGAGGACGACTTTAAACCGGCGGTTCAAAGTCAAAGAAGGGTGAATCCAAAAATTCATGAGGTTATAAAATCGGAAGTTATCAAACTTCTCGATGCCGGATTGATTTACCCTATCTCCGATAGTTCATGGGTGAGCCCGATTCATTGTGTGCCCAAAAAGGGCGGAATAACCGTTGTGGAAAATGATGACAACGAGTTAATTCCAACTCGTTTGGTGACGGGATGGCGAGTTTGCATTGATTATCGAAAATTGAATGATGCTACTCGTAAAGACCATTTCTCGTTACCTTTCATGGACCTCATGCTCGAAAGATTAGCCGGAAACGATTACTATTGTTTCCTAGACGGATTTTCCGGCTACTTTCAAATTCCCATCGATCCGAAGGACCAAGAGAAGACCACCTTCACATGTCCTTACGGAACGTTTGCTTATCGTCGCATGCCATTCGGCTTATGCAATGCACCGGGCACGTTCCAAAGATGTATGACCGCCATCTTTCACGACATGATCGAGAAAACGATGGAGGTCTTCATGGATGACTTCTCAGTCTTCGGTGATTCATTCCAATCTTGCCTCTCAAATTTAGACCGCATGTTGCAAAGGTGCGAAGACACCAATCTCGTGCTAAATTGGGAGAATCATTTTATGGTCAAAGAGGGAATCGTCCTCGGCCATAAAATTTCTAAATCGGGGATTGAGGTCGATCGAGCCAAAGTGGACGTTATCTCTAAGCTCCCTCACCCCACTTCCGTTAAAGGTATCCAGAGCTTTTTAGGTCATGCCGGTTTTTATCGAAGGATTATTCAAGACTTTTCTAAGATCGCCCGACCCATGACTCATCTCCTCGAGAAGGATGCTCCATTCATCTTTTCGGAAGATTGTATTCAAGCGTTCAATACGCTTAAGAAAAAATTGACCGAAGCCCCTATCTTAGTTGCCCCCGATTGGGAACTTCCATTCGAGCTCATGTGCGATGCAAGAGATTTCGCTATGGGTGCCGTCTTGGGGCAACGAAGAGCTCGACATTTTCAGCCTATACATTACGCAAGCAAGACTATGTCCGAGGCTCAATCGAACTACACCACTACGGAAAAAGAATTACTTGCCGTGGTGTACGCTTTCGAGAAATTCCGCCCATACCTAGTCTTGAACAAATGCGTAGTGTATACGGATCACTCGGCTCTAAAATATCTCTTCCAAAAGCAAGATGCTAAGCCGAGATTGCTCCGGTGGGTTCTCCTCCTTCAAGAATTCGATTTCACTATCCGTGTTACGAAAGGAGCCGAGAACCTCGCGGCCGACCACCTATCTCGTCTTGAAAATCCACACCAAGGTGATCTCGATAAAAAGGAAGTGACGGAAACATTTCCCCTCGAGACACTTGGTATGGTATCTCTAAGTGGAGATTCTAGTACCCCATGGTTTGCTGACTTTGCAAACTACCATGCGGGGAACTTCTTGATCAAAGGGATGTCGTCCCAACAAAAAAGAAAATTCTTTAAAGATGTTAAACATTACTTTTAGGACGACCCCTTTCTCTTCAAAGTTTGTGCGGATCAAATCATCCGGCGGTGTGTTCATGGCCAAGAAGCCATTGATATTCTTACGGCTTGCCACAATGGACCCACCGGGGGACACCATGGTGCAAACCTTACCGCCAAAAAGGTGTTTGATTCCGGCTTCTATTGGCCCTCGATCTACCGTGATGCCCATGACTTAGTCCAATCTTGCGACTGTTGTCAACGTCACGACAAGATCACCCAAAAAGATGAAATGCCCCAAAATATCATACAAGTTTGTGAGATATTTGACATTTGGGGTATTGACTTTATGGGGCCGTTCCCGTCTTCACGAGGGAACAAGTACATACTCGTGGCCGTCGACTATTTGTCTAAATGGGTGGAAGCAAAAGCGCTCCCCACCAACGACGCCCGAGTAGTTGTGAAATTCTTGAAATCTCTCTTTGCCCGGTTTGGAACTCCCCGCGCTATCATTAGTGATCGCGGTACTCACTTTTGCAATGACCAATTTGCAAAGGTCATGCTTAAGTACGGAGTTACACATCAACTTTCCACCGCTTATCATCCTCAAACTAGTGGACAAGTCGAGGTTTCCAATCGTGGCTTAAAAAGAATTCTTGAGAGGACGGTTGGTGAAAACCGTGCCTCTTGGTATGATAAGCTAGATGATGCATTATGGGCCTTCCATACTTCTTTCAAAACACCCATCGGGTGTACTCCTTACAAACTCGTGTACGGAAAGGCTTGTCATCTTCCTATCGAGCTTGAGCACAAGGCCTATTGGGCCCTCAAGCATGCCAACTTCGATCTCAAGTCTGCGGGTGATCACCGAAAAGTTCAACTCAATGAATTAAATGAACTTCGGGATCAAGCCTACGAGAACTCTTTGATCTACAAAGAGAAGACAAAGAAGATACACGACTCCAAAATCAAGAACCGCGTTTTCAACGTTGGTGATCGAGTCCTTCTTTTCAACTCTTGATTGAAGATCTTCTCGGGTAAACTCAAAACCCGTTGGACCGGACCATTCACCGTTACCAAAGTTTATCCATATGGCACCGTCGAGTTATCTCAAACCGACGGGCCAAACTTTAAGGTGAATGGTGATCGATTGAAGCACTACTTTGGAGGGGACATACCACCCTTGGTTGTCCCGGATCTCCAAACCTCTCCACCGGATCTCTAAATCCGGGGAGTTTCGTCAGGCTCGTGACGTTAAACAAGCGCTTCTCGGGAGGCAACCCCTGTACTATCTATCTATCTAATAAGTGACGGAGGAGCTTGCCTCTTCCATTTGTGTTCTCCGTGTTGGTTGTGAATGTGTAGGTTTGCACAGATTTGTAGCCTCTCGAGTCTCGATTTGAGTACCTATTTTGTTGGGAACCGATATCCTTTATCTTTTGACTAACGTTTTTCTATTGCATAATTAATAAACGGCTTTAGATTTACGTAGAGACCCCTCAATTTTAGAAATATACATTAAAATCATTATATTTTAGTATGGGGGTGGCATTCCCGTATTAGAAAACATTGAGGCCAATGTGTAGTTTTAGTATGGGGGGTATCTATCGATATCGTACTAAATTTTTGCTTAATTCTCGTGTAATCCCGTTTTACCACCAAAAAATGTGTTTTTTTATGCCAAATTATTTTCCTAAAAAAAAAGAAAAAAGAAGAAGAAAAAAAGAGACCTAAGTGTTTGACTTTCCGTTGAGTGAGACCGAAAATAAATTTTTTGACTCGATCGAGCGTGTTGAGCTCTAGCCTAGCCCTTTACAAAGCTTAGTCGTTTTTGCGAATCATTTAGAATGGGTTCTTTTAAACTTGCATTAATAGTTTCCATGGATGATTTTAAACTTGCTTAAACAAATGAGAAATGATAGAGCAAAATTTAAGAAAAGATGTTTTTTAATTATAAAGGTTAATTTTTGTACTTTTTACTCCCAACATCTTATGAAAATTGTTTAAATAAAGTCGAACGGTCTAAAAGATTCTTAGTTTTAAAACAACTTCCTTTAAAGTTGCATATGATTAATCAAAGTCCACATTAGGGTATAATTAGCACCATGGAATGGGATGCGAAATTTGGCAAAGTGTTTAAATCCAAAATTACCCGAAAGGTTGAGGATAATGTTGCTATAAATCTAAAAATTCCAACAAGAATGAGGATGAATAACCAAAGTCATAATAAAGCATTCGATAAATATACTAAACGGTGTACACCAAGGATGAATAAAAGACCAAGGTCTTAAAAGTTGCAATATTGAATATCAAGTGGAATAAGCCAAATTTCAAATCCATAATAATTTGTGTTAGATTATACCTTGGCGGGGACTTTTGATTTAATCATATGGGATTTTTATGGATCGAGTTTTTAGCTACTTATCAATTAAACCGTCTTTCTTTATCTTCGGATTAAATAAGTATAAAGGGAGTATTGAGTCCAAAAATTAAAAATTACAAGTTTTTAATATCTTTACTTAAATCAAGCTATGATCTTGTTTTTTTTAAGCTTGTATTGGGTGAAGTGAAAACCGAGGACGACGAATTTTACCCATGAGGGGCAAAGATATGAATGCTTTTTGTTCCGTGATCCCTAAGCGTTAATTTCCAAAATTAATGAAAGGCTAAACAAGATGGTCTCGCAAAAATAAATAACGTAGCAATAGTGATCGTAAATAAATAATGTTGGTCATTTTAAGTGTGTGTGTAAATAATTATGTCTTTTAAAAATGGTTAAAACGGGACGTTTAGAAATTTACGTTTTCCCCTAAGGTAAAAACTTTGCTACTTTCAAAGTAATTAAATTAGGGGGTGATCGTAAAATTTTATCGGATATATTGCACGGGAGTTGCAATAGTTTAGTATGGGGGCGTGATGAGTTACTTAATACTCATCATTTAATCCTAAGTTAAATGATAATAAAAAGGCAAAACGAGATAAAAAACGGACATATATCTTGTGTTTCAGATTTTATTTTGCAGATTCGGTTTTCTGACTAAAAGACGAAACCAAGGAAAAAAAAGTCAAGCCGGGACACAACATTGAAGCGAGAATTAAAAATCGATCCTGAAACCCGGATTAATATTTTACGGGCCAACTCGCACCCGTTTAACGGGCCGAGTCAGCCCGTAAAATATTAATGAAGACATTACCTATTTTTGTTTCAATAAAATGAGCCCAAGCCCTTTCTGTCATTTGTTGAATTCAATACTCCAAGCCTAACAAATATGTTAACAACAAGGGCCCTCATATTACAATTTGTTATATTGTATGAAGTAAGATATGAAACGATAACAAATCTAGGTTCTACATAACAGCCGCAACACCCATCTCAAACACTTTCCCCCCAAATTTTCCATTTTCTGCTACAAACCAAACCAGTTTCAAATCACCCTAACCCCACCCACGTGATCAATCCACCCTGGCAATCCATGCCAAAAATCTGAGCGCCAAATCCTTTAAATTTCAAGAAAGGCTAAGATTTAAAGATGAGTTTTGAATATTTTCACCAATGGCTGGGATTAATTCAAAGGAGCACAAGATCAAGATTTGAAGTTTCTCCTCACACAACAAACACACCAAGATCAAGACAAAACTGAAGACCCACCTCTATAAAAAAGGACCAAGATGAAGACAATGGAGACATGTAATTTTTAGGGTTTTTATTTTTATTAATTTCTGTCAATCTTTAATTTTCAAAAATTATTGTTCTTATTAAAGATTATTGTACTCGAAATTTTACAAAGTTAATTCAAGTGTTATTGAACTTCAATATTGTTATTTTTTTTGTTAATATTCCTGTTTTTAATTTTTAAAGAAAAAATTAGTAGTTAAATGTTCTTTGTTTGATTAAAAAAAATTGTTACTGTGTCTCTTTTATGCTATTCTGAGAAAACAACAAAGTGTCGATACTATCAAAAAAAAGGGAAAAGAAAAAGAAAAAAAGTGCTGCTGTTACTGTACGAAAAAGGATGATTTGTTGTTGCTGTGGGTTCCAAAATAGGGACGGAAAGACATTGGCGTTGTTAGTATTACGGATCGAAAAAAAAGGTTGATTTGGGTTCAAAGGATGGTTAATTTGTTACTCTAATTCTCTTCAGGTTTTTTTCTACTATGCTTATAATGTTTTTGTGATTTTGATTTACTGTTCGATATTTAAGTTATGATGTTTCTTAGTTATTGTTGCATTATGATTTAGGCCTTGCACTATAATGATTTTTACTTAGGTCTGTTAAGAGAAAAAGTTTTTGTAGCAATTTCAATTTAGTAAGATAGTGAGCTGTGTAATTTATCGGGCTTCACTTCAGTTTAGTTAAAATTTAGTATAATGCTTGTGGAAATTTAATAAAGCCTTTTATTACATTTGATTTCAAGTAGTAATATGAAAAAAAGGAAGATTGATTGGTAGTGACTAAAAGATAAAGAAGTTGCTGTCTAGGAGTGGTAGAGGCCTTTTAGTCCATTTGTTCACGTTTGAAAAAAGTGAAGAAAAAAAAGGGGTTAAATAAAAGTTGTCATCTAGGGGATTCGAACACCAAACCTTGGGTTCATTAAGCAAAGTATTACAACTACTCTACATAACCAACTGTGCCACTTTGGTTTTTTGTTAAACATGTGCACGATTAAAGTAATATAGGTAGTAGCATAATTAGAACAGTTTTATTAATAGTAGGTTAGTTTAAATTTGTTTTTTTTAAATAAGTAATTGTGTTAAGAAAATATATAAAAAATAAATAAATACAAAAAAATACAAAAAAAATTGTTTCTAGTTATAAAATAAATATCGAGACTTATTATAACTTTAGAATTAATTTTGTCACTTTTAGAATTTTAATTTTATTTTTAGATTTGTATTAAGTGTAGAAATTAATTAAATATAGTTTAAAATAGTTTCAAATTTTTAAATCTTCTTTTTAATAAATTATTATTTTATCATTTTTGAGGTTTAGAAATTAAGTTTGAATTTTTAGGTCATCAGTTGCCTTAATAATAGATTAATCGCGTTTTAGAATTTTTGTTATTCGTTTTATGCTTATATTTTGTAATCCTAGCTTGCTTAAAATGTTTCCCTTAGATTTTTAGGTTTTCCTTTGCCTAATTTATCATCCCATTAGATAATTAAAAAAAAATCAAGAACCAATCAATCAAGCATTAAATACCAAAATCCGTGCGCCGATTCAATTCACGATTTCGCGAGGAAACGACCCGGGACGATTCGATTATCACTTTTTCCTAATCGTGATTTTCTTATCAATACTTCCCGATCACATATATTTGTGATTTCACATTCGCTTCTTTTCCTAAAGAGCGAACCGTCTAATTACTATATATATATTTTGCTATACTATATCGAAGATATCAGTACGTAACTAGTTTTATATCATGTCTTAACTTGTTTTATATGTTCATGCCATGTCTTACTGATTAAAGCTTTATACTGTGTTTATCATGTATTCTGTCTATTCTGATTAAGTATTACTTGTATTTCTTGTATTATTATACTTGTTGTGTAATAACAAGTAACTTTCTAAAAATAGCAGGTTTCCTAAAATAGAAAGTTTCCAAAAATAGGAAGTTTCCAAAAATAAAAAGTTTCCAAAAATAAAAAGTTTCCAAAAATAGATTTACTGCTTAAAATAGATAAGTTTCAAAAAATAGAAAGTTTCCATAAATAGATTAGATGCCTTAATTAAATAAGTTTCTAAAAATAGAAAATTTCCATAATTAGATATAAGCTGGATTATTAAGCTAATTATATAAGTCATGTAATTAAATAGTATAGTTTATTAATTATTTCATGTGAATTAAATAAACTATAGGTTAAAGTATTTAATCAAATATAACATGATTTAATTAAATAAAGGTAAAAATACTTAGGTTAAAACATGTATTATTATCTATTAATAATATAACCTAAGTCATGTAATTAATTAATTAAAAGTCATGATTTTAATAATTAGTTAATTATATAATCAAAATAAAATGATAATTACTTAGGTTAAAATTCATGTATTAATACTAATATTAATAACCTAAGTCATGTATAAATTAAATTAATCATGTACATGTTTAATTAATTTAATTTAAGTCTTGTAAAAATAAACTTGTAAATATAATTAATCTTGTAAAAAGTAACCCATGAACCGAACCCGTGTTTAATCTAACATGTTGTGAACCGGACCGGTTTTAACCCGTGAACCGGCAACCAAACGCACCCTTGGTCTTGTATAGCCGCCGGCTAGCAAAAGTTCCCACCGGCTAGCCGGCGGTTCCCCTTGCTGCTGCGGCTTAAAGTTCCTCCTGCTTTCCTTATTTAGCCACCGGCATAAGCCGGTGGTGGCTTTTTGTTCTAGCCGAGACCCACTCGAGCAAAAACATACCCCGACCAAGGTCGGGGTCCCTTTTTTCTCTTGCTGCCGAGACACAAGACCACCACACCGAGACCTTGAGTTCTCGATTGGTGAGAAAAAATCAAACCGAGACCCCCCTTGGGGCTCGGTTCATGCGTCGGCCACAAACAAACACCCCTTAACCATTTATTATTTTTACCCCATGATTAATTAACATGTGTTTACTTGTTTTTAAAACATACATGATTTCATGTGATTAATTAATCAAGATCATAAAAAGAAAAGAGGTTTAGGGTTTACCGATTACGTGAATCAAAGGAGGATGAACACACTAACAACCTTGCAATAAATCGAACACCAAAAATCAACCAATCACACCTTTGATGTGAGTTCTACCCGGCGACCAAGGAGACAAGAAGGAGAAAAGATTTTTAGGGTTTCCTTGTTTTCAGTATTTGTTATTATGAAAAATAATCTTTACCTTAATTTCCTTTTTAGTAAAAATCAATGGGCTTGGCCCTTGGTCTTGCTTCTAGCCGTGGGTAGGGGGCCCACATGGGGTAACCCATATGTTTTCCGTGTCTAATATTTAGTGTGTTCTCGTGTTCGTGTTTTACGTGATTTAAATAGTTATCGGTCGTGTCTTATTATATTTATTCATGATCGTAATAAATATACATACATACGTAATGCTAAGCTCGTGATTAATTACGTTCATGATTTCATGTTCGTATGTTCATGATTATAATTATTATTGAAATAATGATCGTGTCTTAATACGTAATAAATACTGATCATGTTATAACACGTACGTAATACTTGTAATTCTTGTTCGTGAGACGTAAACATGCTATAAAAGGAAAGTTCTAATAATGTACGTACGATCGTAAGGGTACTAATCATGGAAAAATCATGCGGGTTTTACAACTCTTCCCCCCGAGAAAGAATAATTCGTCCCCGAATTATAGATAAAGTAAACTGGAAAAGAAGAACACACCCGAATTTAAAATATGAAATGAGGGTAAGAAGCCCGGATAGACTCCTCTGTTTCCCAAGTGGCTTCCCGCTCAGTATGATCCCTCCAAAGGATTTTGACGAATGGAATCGTCTTCCTCCTCATGACTCGTTCTTGTCTGTCAAGAACTCGTTCGGGTTCTTCTATGAAAGTGAGATCTTCACGAATCTGTTCCAGTGGATACTGAACCATGTGAAGGGGATGATAATTGTACCCTCTGAGTAAGGACACATGAAACACATCGTGAACATGAGAAAGCTGCAGAGGTAACGCTAAACGATAAGATACTTCACCGACTCGTTCAATGACATCAAACGGTCCGATAAATCGAGGACTGAGCTTCCCTTTTATTCTAAAACGTCTAACACCACGTGCCGGTGAAACCTTAAGGAATACGTGATCTCCTACATTACAAGTAAGTCCCTACGATGCTTGTCTGCGTAACTCTTCTGACGTGACCGTGCTTCTTGCAGTTTTTGCTTAGCTACTGCGACCTTCTCATTAATCAACTCTATCATATCTGGTCCTTCAAGTGTTCGCTTACCAACCTGATCCCAGCAGATTAGGGCGCGACACTTTCTGCCATACAACATCTCGAAAGGAGCATACTTGATACTTGCGTGCCAACGGTTGTTGTATGCAAACTCCACCAAACATATATAATCGTCCCAATCACCTGTCCATTTGAGGATGAAAAGATGTGCTAAGCTTAAGTTGTGTACCCCAAGCTTTCTGCAGACTTCTCCAGAATCTCGAAGTGAAACGGGGATCTCTGTCTGAGACGATGTTGGATGGAGCATCGTGAAGTCTCATGATCTCCCTTCTATAAGTATCGGCGAGTTTACTGACCGAATCTTCCTTGCGGATCGGTAAGAAATGAGCTGATTTGGTAAGTCGATCAACGATAACCCAAATTGCATCGTGCTTCTTCTTTGTCGGCGGAAGACCAGTAACAAAATCCATGGTGATTTTGTCCCACTTCCACTCTGGAATATCTAACGGTTGAAGAAAACTGCCAGACCACTGATGCTCGATCTTAACCTGCTGGCAGGTAAGACATTTGGAGACGTAAGTAGCAACATCCTGTTTCATACCACTCCACCAAAAGTAGTGCTTGATGTCATGGTACATCTTGGTCGAACCATGATGGATAGAGAATGGCGAGCTATGAGCCTCAGCTAACAATGCTTCCTGGAGTTCTTGGTCATCAGGAACTCAAAGTCTCGTACCCTGCCATAAGATACCATCTGCATCTACTCGAAATTCTGTCTACTTCTCCAAATTCTGAATTATCGCCCAGATTTCTCCATCATCTTTCTGAGCTTCCTTGGTCATAGAGAATAACTCAGGTTCCACTCTAAGATTAGCCCAGTAACCGTGCTGTCCATGTACCATGATCTCCATGTCTAGTCGCTCCAATTCTCTAGTGATTTCCTCCCTTATATCAATGCCATTGATCATTCCGGACTTTCTGCTAAGTGCATCTGCCACTACATTCGCCTTGCCGGGATGATCCTGCAGATTAATGTCATAATCCTTCAACAACTCTAACCATCTCCTTTGTCTCATGTTCAATTCACGCTGAGTGAAGATATAATTCAAGCTCTTGTGGTCCGTGAAAATGTCACATGATTCTCCATACAAGTAGTGCCTCCATATCTTTAATGCAAACACGACTGCTGCAAGTTCTAAGTCATGCGTAGGGTAATTTTCCTCATAAGGCTTAAGCTGCCGTGAAGCGTACGCGATCACTTTCCCGTGTTGCATGAGAACACAGCCAAGTCCCTTCCCGATGCATCACTGTAGATCTGAAATCCACCTGTACCAGATGGGAGAGTAAGAATCGGTGCAAATACTAACTTCTGCTTTAGGTCTTCAAAGCTCTTCTCTCGTTCTTCAGTACAGACGAATTTCTCCCTTTCCGCATCAGTTTGGTCAATGGTAGTGCTAAATGGGAAAAGTTCTCAACGAACCTACGGTAATAACTAGCTAAGCCTAGGAAACTGCAGACTTCAGTCGCGGATTTCGGTCTTGGCCACTTTGTAATAGCCTCAACTTCAATGGATCCATCGTGATTCCTTCTACTGATATAATGTGACCTAAGAATGCCACCTTGTCTAACCAGAACTCACACTTGGAGAATTTAGCATACAACTGCTTCTGGCGAAGAATCTGTAGTACTGTACGAAGATGGTCTTCGTGTTCCTCCTTGGACTTAGAGAAAATCAGGATGTCATCAATGAAGACAATGACGAACTTGTCCAGAAATTCATGGAAGATTCTGTTCATCAAATCCATGAACACTGCTGGAGCATTGGTAAGGCCAAACGGCATGACTACAAATTCTTAGTGGCCACAGCGTGTACGGAAAGCAGTCTTGGCGATGTCCTGCTCCTTAACCCGTAGCTGATGATAGCCCGACCTTAGATCAATCTTGTAGAAATGTTTGGCCCCTTGGAGTTGGTCAAACATATCATCTATACGTGGTAGTGGATACCTATTCCTGATGGTAATCTTGTTGAGCTCGCGATAATATATGCAAAGACGCATATTGCCGTCCTTCTTCTTAACGAATAAGATCGGTGCACCCCATGGAAATGCGCTCGGTCGAATAAAGCCTCGTTCTAGAAGTTCTTACAATTGATCCTTCAGCTCCTTCAACTCTATGGGAGCCATGCGATAAGGAGTCTTGGAAATCGGCTCAGCTCCTGGGATGAGCTCGATATTAAATTCTACTTCACGTGCAGGTGGTATGCCCGGAAGTTCTTCTGGAAATACATCTGGAAATTCTGACACTATCGGCTGATCCTAAATTGATGGGGATTCAGCATCCATGTCATGAACAGTAGCTAGATAACCCTCGCAACCATGTGAAAGTAGTGCACGTGCTTGCAGGGTTGATATGATTTGTACAGACCTGCCGGGTACGAACCTGTTGTGAATGTACTCTGGCGCATTAACATCACCGAAGATGACTCGATATGAATGGCAGTCTATGGTAGCATGATGCTTGGATAGCCAATCCATGCCCAAAATCATGTCAAAATCATTCATGTCCAGCGGAAGTGCGTCAACAGGATGAACCTTGTCGTCAAACTCTAGGGGAAGGCTCTTGTACACATGGGTTATGCGTAAAGAGTCTCTCAAAGGCGTGGAAATACTCAGTATATTCTCTAGTGGCATGGGGAGTATCCTAACATTCTTGGCATAAGCAGTAGAAATGACCGAGTGAGTAGCACCCGTATCAAACAGAACACATGCAGCTTGACCATACATATACAAGATTCCAGTGATGGTACCTAATACTAAGATTTTCACAAGGTATCAAAATTCGTAGTTCCAAATCTCTTTGAATTGACTATTGGTTCAAAGTGCGACTCAATTGTTCTTGGTGGAAATGAAAATGGTTTAGTTGATTTATTTTAAACTAATAGCAAATAAATGTAAATGTCGTTGAGTAAAGTAAAAGCTTAAAAGATTAAACTAAAAGGACGAGTTAAAAATAAATGCTTGAAAACTTAAAGAAAAGATTAGAAAAATACTTGAAAACTTAATGAATCTAAAACTTGGAAACTTTGTAAAAACAAGAAATTAAACCATCAGAAAACCAAATCAGAACCTGATCGGAATGTATGGTCGTAAAGACTGATCGGAATACAGCAAACAACTCGTCGGAATACTGTCGTCGGAAAGCTCAATCGGAATAAAGAAAAAGGAGGCAATCGGAATAATGGGAAAAACAGCTCTAATCGGAATATCTTAAAACACAAAGCTAATCGGAATGTCACCAAAAACCTCCACAATCGGAAAGTTGAAACCCTAATCCGATCTAGGTGATCGGAATAAAGATGCTCAAATCGGAATGAGTTAAAACCCTAATCCGATCTAGTGATCGGAAAGAGGGGGGTAGTAGTCGGAATGTGTCAATCGGAAAAGGGTTTAAACCTTTTCCGATTACACTTTTGATTCGAAATAAGCAAAGCTATAAGCTATTAAGAATAAGCTCAAACAAAGACTTGATCGAATCTAATATGAAAAAGGACTAAATAAGCATAAATAACAACTTTTCCAACTTAAAATAAGAAAACTTTTAAATCAAACTATAAAAAGATGAACTTTTTAATTAAACTTTAAAAGTAAATAAGCTAAAAGAAGCGAATAAGCCAATAAGCACAAGAATCTTAAAGCTTAATCGTATGAAAGCTTAAGTATGAATAAAAAGATTAACTTTTTAAGCACGAAAACATCAAGATCAACACGGATTTAAAGTAATTCGCACCAAAATTAATCTAAAAATCAAGAAAGGTAGAAAGAGATTGATGAACAAAAAGCTTAACTTGAACTTGATTAATGAAATCAACAATACACAAAGGTTTAATCTTGAAAGATTAAAAGAAAGAACAGATGGAAACTTAGTGAGAGAAAGTTGAGAACTTTCTCTCTCTAAAACTAGAAAGAAAAATGAAAAAATGAAACTAACTACTAAAAACTAACCAACCCTCCTAATGTGTATTAGGAGGGTATTTATAGGGAAAATGGGAAGGTGTGCATGTGTTGCCTCTTCTTTCTTTCTTCTCGACTCGACTTAAATCTTTTGTCTTCCTCGACGTCGTCTCGGGATTTGTCGATATATATTGAACTTGTCTTGTAATTTTCTTCTTCTATTAGACTTGAGTTCTTCGACTTCATTAAACTTTCGTCTTTAGACTTTTTCTTCGATAAATCTTCAGAATAGGCCTTGGACTTCCGTTCTTTTTGCACTCTTGATCTTTTGACTTCGTCTTTTCGTCGTTTTCTTCGATAAAAGCCCGTGAAAGCCCGTGTTTTCTTCCTTTTTCATCTTTTGGTCCTAAAACACAATAAAAACACAAACCACGCATAATTCCGACTTTTACGACATAAATTACACGTTTTGGTCTTGTTATTATTGGAAATAAGTGGTAAAAAGGATAAGTGTTTTCACACTTATTAAATCCCCTACACTTGACCATTGCAATGCCCTCATGCAATGCATTAATTTTAAGACACAGATTATATTTTCCATCATAAATAACCCACCTTGGCCTTTATTAAATACTAAACATTTAGGGAAGATAAAAAGATAAAAATAAGTTAAGAAATCAAAGACTTACATTGGGTTTTGGCTGCCATGAACGTTTATCATCCTCAAGTTTCACGTTCCCCATACCAAGCTAAAAAACGAGATCATTGTTATTATAAGTTAGTAGACTAACACGAATTCATGTGGGCCAATTATTTACTTAGACTCCCTTATTCCTAGGTGTATCTCTTATATTTTATTTTTGTCTTGAATGATCACAAGGATGCATTGTTTGACTTATTTCGATAGTTACTTAGGCCGAAAATAAAGTGAACGATTTAATCAATAGTTAGCTAAAGGACAAAATCTTTTAACACTGCTTCTCGGGACCTCCAAAAGTTCATATCTTGGCATAACTTGCTTCGCGATTGAGACCTTTCTCGGACCGATATTTGGCAGCGACTTCATACTTCAAATCTTGAGAGACATTCTTGAAATTATGGTCTTCTCTTCATAATAGGAGTTTCTTCACTTGAAGTTTTGAGAGATTCTTCATATTTGGACCACGACTTCTTTATTTTTCTCCAATCTTTATTTTGGACTTTGATATACAACGATCCGCCTCCTTTTAGGACTTGGATCTATTTATCCTTATACCTTGTTAGGGCCTTTTTGGATAGACTTCTCCATGATCTTTAGGGGAGTATTTGCTTTTCGTCGTGTGTCTCGATCCTTCATATTGATTTTCGATAAATGATTCTTCACATCACTTTTGGATCTTTAGCAACAAAATGTAGCCCTCATGCCTTGTTAGGGCCTTTTCGGACTCGCCAATATTCGCATCCCGCTTCAATAAGTTATGCCTTGGCTATGAACTCTAATTAATACCGAGCAACTTTTAAACGATCTTGGGCTAGAAGCTAAGTAACTTTTCAAATCGTACAACCTTATTTATTGCAGATAAATTCATTAACAAGAGATGGGAGAATAGGCTTATAATTAACTCACATAAATTCACGAAAGAATACCAAACTTATAATTGACTCTATCATCTCTCGTCCTCCACAGTTTAAAATCTCAAGGAATGAGACTCGTGGATGCTTAGCTATTAAATCAAAGTTTTGGGTTTTCGAGTCATCTATAGGATCTTGTAAATTCTTAGACTTTTTCAAGTTTAGAAATCGCATTTTAAAGTTCCCTTGATAAACGACTCTCTAGGATCAATTATAGGAACTTGCGAAAAGTTCTTGTTCTTAACCCGTAAGAGTTAAGACTTTCGCGTTTTAAAGCTCCCTATATAAAAGCCTAGCAAAACTTGACTTAAACACGTTAAAGATACTAGCTAGAGTAAACTTAGATAAGTAAACTCGGGTTGAGTCAAAATATTCACGACTTTGAAAAATTTAAAACCACTTTATTGAAAATTTATTCTAGCAAAGAAAGAAAATAATCATAACAAAGGAAAATACAACTATACAACTAGGCCAAAATAGATTAAAAATTTTGAAAAATGTCGAAAAATCAATTTTTCCGGTTAAAATGAGGGCAAATTCATGGAAAAGACCACTTACTTCGATAGAAGTCCCCCCTACACTTGATATAAACATTGTCCTCAATGTTTAAGCATGTGGGAGTGAACTCCCCTACACTTATGACATTGTGCACTTTGTTTAAATCTTCCTAAGGAAAGGACAACTAAAGTGAATTCAATGTGAACATATAAGATATGAAATATTGAATCACGACAGTTTAGGATAGAACCGGGAAGATGGGAACACGGGATCACGGTTCGTCAAAAGTCATCGAGGTGCTCTTTGAAGCTTGAATCCCTGTAGAGAATAAGAAACAAGACAACAAACACATACGGGGCTCCCCCTACACTTATTATGAAAGCAGTAAAGGATAGAACACGGGTTGCCTCCCGAGAAGCGCTGGTTTTTGATAACCGAGTCACGAGCCTGACTCGACCCAAATTTAGTTCATGGGAAACGTGGTGAGGGATGGAATCATCTCATGAGAGATGTCCTCACCAAAGTACAGCTTCAAACGCTGGCCATTCACCTTGAAATTGGGCCCATTTGGCTGAGAAAGCTCAATGGTCCCATATGGAAAGACTTTGGCGACGGTGAATGGACCAGACCAGTGGCTCTTCAACTTGCCAGAGAAGATCTTCAACCGAGAGTTAAAAAGTAAGACTTGATCACCAACGTGGAACTCTCGGTTCTTAATTCTTGCATCATGGAGGATCTTGGTCTTCTCTTTGTAGATCAGTGAGTTCTCGTAAGCTTCATTCCTCAGTTCATTAAGCTTGTTGAGTTGAATCTTGCGAAGATCACCGGCTTTGTTGATGTCGAAGTTAGCCCACTTCAAGGCCTAGTACGCCTTGTGTTCCAGCTCGATAGGGAGGTGGCATGCTTTCCCATACACAAGACGATAAGGTGTACAACCGATCGGGGTCTTATAAGCAGTACGGAAAGCCCACAGAGCATCATCTAACTTATCGGCCCACGCGGCACGATTCTCTCCCGCAGTACGCTCCAAAATTCTCTTTAGTCCGCGGTTGGAAATCTCGGCTTGCCCATTGGTTTGGGGATGATAGGCGGTGGAAAGACGGTGATTGACACCATACTTAGCCATGACTCTTGCAAATTGATCATTGCAAAAATGAGTCCCGCGGTCACTGATAATAGCACGAGGAACGCCGAATCGAGAAAAGAGCTGCTTCAAAAAGTTCACAACCACCCTCACATCGTTCGTAGGGAGAGCTTTGGCTTCAACCCATTTGGAAACGTAGTCAACGACAACGAGGATGTACTTGTTCCCTTTAGATGATGGAAATGGCCCCATAAAGTCGATGCCCCATACATCAAAGATTTCACATTCTTGTATGAAATTTTGAGGCATCTCATCTTTATGTGTGATCTTGCCTTGTCTTTGGAAAGCATCACAATGTTTAACCATATCGTGAGCGTCACGATAAATGGTGGGCCAATAGAATCCAGAGTCAAATACTTTCTTTGCGGTGTAGTTGGGACCAAAGTGACCACCGGTGGGTCCTTTATGGCAAGCGTCAAGGATTTGTACCGCTGCCGGCCCATCAACACATCGACGAATAATTAGATCAGCACATTGTTTGAAAAGGTAAGGGTCGTCCCAGAAATAATGTTCAATATCTTTAAAGAACTTTTTCTTTTGTTGGGACGTGAGCCCTTCCTTGAGAATCCCACCCGCTAAGTAGTTTGCAATGTCCGCAAACCACAGGGTAACATCGAGATTTAGATTTATAGACATTAAGGCCTCAAGGGGAAAAGAGTAATTGATCTCTTTGTTCGGATGATCCCCTTGATAAGGATCCTCAAGTCTACTGAGATGATCCACAGATAGGTTTTCAGCTCCCTTTTTGTCACGAATTTCAATGTTTAATTCTTGAAGGAGCTAAACCCAACGAAGAAGTCTTGGCTTAGAATCTTGCTTAGTCATCAAGTACTTCAACGCGGAATGATCGGTATACACGATGGTGGTAGAAAGGACAAGATAGGGGCAGAACTTTTCAAAAGCATACACTACAGCTAAAAGCTCTTTTTCGGTAGTGGTATAATGCAATTGAGCCCCCGTCATTGTCTTGCTAGCATAGTGGATTGGTTGGAAGTGTTTGTTCACTCTTTGGCCCAAAACCACTCCAATAGCAAAGTCGCTAGCATCACACATCAACTCAAAAGGTAGCTCCCAATTAGGGGTAACCAAGACCGGTGCCCGAGTTAGCTTATCCTTAAGAAGATTGAAGGATTCAAGACACTCTTTGGAAAAGATGAAAGGAGTATCTTTTTCCAAAAGATGGGTCATCGGGCGAGCGATTTTAGAGAAATCTTGGATGAATCGACGATAGAAGCCCGCATGACCCAGAAAACTTCTCACACTCTTCACGGTTGAAGGTGGAGGAAATTTAGCAATAACATCGACTTTAGCACGGTCCACTTCAAGACCGGCTTTGGAGATTTTGTGTCCTAGCACGATGCCCTCTTTTACCATGAAATGACATTTTTTCCAATTTAGAACAAGGCGAGTGTCTTCACACCGCTTAAGCATACGTTCTAAATTGGCAAGGCAAGCAGAGAAAGAATAGCCATAAACCGAGAAATCATCCATGAAGACTTCCATAGTTTCTTCTACCATGTCATGGAAGATAGCCATCATACACCTTTGAAATGTCCCAGGAGCATTGCAGAAGCCGAAAGGCATTCTTTTGTAGGCAAATGTTCCATAAGGACAAGTGAATGTGGTTTTCTCTTGGTCTTTGGGATCGATGAGAATTTGAAAATACCCGGAGAAACCATCTAAAAAGCAGTAATAGTCATTACCCGCTAGACGTTCAAGCATTTGGTCCATGAAAGGAAGGGGAAAATGATCCTTTCTCGTAGCATCATTGAGTTTGCGATAGTCTATACAAACTCTCCACCCTGTAACGAGACGAGTAGGAATCAACTCGTTGTTTTCATTGGGAACAACGGTGATTCCGCCTTTCTTAGGCACACAATGGACGGGACTAACCCACGGTGAATCCGAGATAGGATAGATCATTCCCGCATCAAGAAGTTTGATAACCTCTTTTTTGATTACGTCATGGATCTTAGGATTCACCCTTCGTTGGCTTTGAATAGTGGGTTTAAAGTCGTCCTCCATGAGAATTTTGTGTGTGCAGAAGTGAGGATCAATTCCACGAATATCAGAGATCTTCCAAGCAATCGCTTTCTTGTGATTCTTCAGCACGGCGATACGTCGGGATTTTTCTTCTTCTTTCAAGTCCTTAGCGATGATGACCGGTAACGTCTTGTTGTCTTCAAGGAAAACGTACTCGAGATGAGACGGAAGATCCTTAAGCTCTAAATCCGGAAGATTTTCGATGGACGGCGTAGTCAACTTCGGATCATCGGTAGAGAGCCTTAGGAGATGGTGGAGAAGTATGGTTCTCATTGAGAAGTTTCTCAATGGTACGAATGTCTTCATCCCAATCGGTGGGAGAAGTATTATACTTAAGATCGAGAGGACCCAAGCTAGCTTCAAAATCATCCAAGTCACTTTCTCCAAAAGGAGTCAATGCCGGAGCAATTGAGGCAACGGTCTCAACATTGGGTAGAGAAGAAGAACCACTTTTACAAGCGTCTTTGAAATGTTCTTCACAAGCCTCATCAAGAACATCAATGAAATTAACACTCTCATTTTCCGAAGGCTGCTTAGAAAGTTTACCCATGTTAAAGACGATTTTATCGTCACCAACTCTCATGATTAATTCGCCTGCGGCTACATCAATGAGAGTGCGACCGGTCCTCAGGAATGGACGTCCAACGATTAATGGAACACGGGGATCCATCTCGTAGTCAACGACAACAAAATCCGCCGGGAAGGTGAATTTGTCGACACCAACGAAGACGTCTTCGGCTATCCCCACTGGATAAGAAACCGTACGGTTGGCTAATTCCAAAGTCATTCGTGTGGGGACTAGCTAGGGGAGAGATAATTGCTTCCAAACACTTAATGGCATTAAGTTAATACTAGCACCTAGATCGGCTAGGGCCATGCAGTTCTCTACTCCCGGGAAGTTGTAAGGAATCAAGAAGCGACCCGGATCACGAAGTTTGGTGGGCAATTTCCTTAAGAGCACTGAGGATCAATTCTCATTAAGTTGGGTCTGAGCGATATCGAGAAGTTTCTCCTTATCACTGAGAAGATCTTTAAACATCTTAGCGTATTTCGGCATGTGAGCGAGAGCCTCAGCAAAGGAGATATAGAAATTCAGTTGTTTGAACATTTTAAGAAAATTCGAAACCTGAATATCATCCTTGTTCTTCACTTTCTCTTTCCGCAACCTCGAAGGATAAGGTATATTGGGTTGAGATGAAGGCTTTGGGATAGAATTCGCACTCACATCCTTGGGTGGTGGAGGGGTAGAAGTAGAAGGTGGTGGAATAGAAGATGGAGGATTCGGAGAAGGAGACTCGTTTTCCTTTGTCACAATCACCGGTGTAGGTGTAGGAAGCTCGGGTTCCTTTAAACCTTTTCCACTGTGAGTGGTGATTGCTTTCATCTCCCCTCTTGGATTAGCAACGGTGTTACTCGGAAGAGAACCCGATCCAGAGGCTTGATTACTAGGGAAGAAACTAGCCATCATATTTCTTAAGTCATTCGTTTGACTTGCCAAAGTGTTTCGCATATCAGCTCGAAGATCATTCCCTTGCTTAACCATATCTGCTTTCATGTTGGCCATTTCCCGCTGAAGATTTTGCACGATCACATCGTTAGTCCTCATGTAGGTTTCAACATCTTAGTGTAATGTGGTGGGTTGGTTGAGAGGAGGAGCATGGTAGGCGGGTGTTTGATAAGCAGGTTGTTGGTAAACTTGGTTGTTTCTTTGAGGTGGATATGGGTTTCTTTGGAATGGATATTGATTTGGAGCACGTGGTTGGTTTTGATTGTTACGATTGAGGTTGTTTGGGTTTTGTGGGGGAAAACCAGGTGGTGAAAGAAAGTTGTTTGAGCGATAGCTGAGCAGGTTGCGGTCACCTTGAGGACGTGCTTGATAGCCTCCCGTAGCATAGGTACCGTTGGCGGCATACACATTTTCCGGATTGTCGTGAGTCGAAGGACAATCGGTGTATGAGTGAGATCCCCCGCATATATCACATGATTGGCTCAAAACATTAGCTTGGGCATTGAATTGTTTGGCATTGTTGGCAGTTTGTAAAGCAAGTGATTCCACAAGCGAAGTAAGCTTATCAATTCTTTTGTCGGCATCACTAGTACTAGCACTTGCTACATTAGTTCTAACACTCTTGGTTTGTACTCTAGATTTGTTCTCAATAATATCCCAAGCAGCATTAGAAGATTTAACAAAAATATTACCCCCCGAGGCACTGTTTAGTGAATCTTGGTCATTCATGCTTAAACCATTGTAAAAAGTATTGATTTGATGTACTTTTGTTAAACCATGTTGTGGACACTTTCTTAAAAGTTCCTTAAAACGGTCCCAAGATTCACTAAAAGACTCACCGTACTTTTGTTCAAAGGTAATAATTTCATTCCGCAAAGCGGTAGTACGTGATGGTGGGAAAAAGTAGTAGATAAACTTGGTCTCTAAATCCGTCCACGTAAGAATACTTTGTGGCGGTTCCTTATCAAGCTAATTTCGGGCTTGTCCCTCTAAAGAGAAAGGAAAAAGTTGCAAGCGAATCACTTCTTGTGATACCCCATTGTATTTAACCGTATTGGTAAGCTGAAGAAACCTTTTAATGTGGTCATGAGGATCATCAAGTGAGCGGCCCAAGAAGGGTTGAGCAGAGACCATTTGTATAAAGCCAGATTTGAGTTCAAAGTTGTTGGCTCCAATCTCAGGGATGACAATTGCATCGGTGTTGCCTTCTACGTGCGATTGCAAAAGCTCGATCATTGGTTGATTGTCCATGGTGACAATTGGTTGAGTAATGAATTCGGCTTGAGCTACTCTCTTCTTACGAGCACGAGTACGCATGCACACCTACAAAAAGATTAGAAAAATAGAAAGGAAATATTTTTGGTTTTTATGGTTTTTCAATTTTTTTGTATTTTTGAAAATTTTATATTTTTTAGGATTTTTGAAAATTTTAAAGCAAGGAAAATAATGTTCAAAGATGAACGGATCCCAAAATCCAACGCGTCTCTCACTTAAAACCTTTAATCTTAACGAAAAGAGCCGGCAGCGGCGCCATTTAATACTGAGATTTTCACTAGGTATCAAAATTCGTAGTTCCAAATCTCTTCGAATTGACTATTGGTTCAAAGTGCGACTCAATTGTTCTTGGTGGAAATGAAAATGGTTTAGTTGATTTATTTTAAACTAATAGCAAATAAATGTAAATGTCGTTGAGTAAAGTAAAAGCTTAAAAGATTAAACTAAAAGGACGAGTTAAAAATAAATGCTTGAAAACTTAAAGAAAAGATTAGAAAAATACTTGAAAACTTAATGAATCTAAAACTTGGAAACTTTGTAAAAACAAGAAATTAAACCATCAGAAAACCAAATCGGAACCTGATCGGAATGTATGGTCGGAAAGACTGATCGGAATACAGCAAACAACTCGTCGGAATACTATCGTCGGAAAGCTCAATCGGAATAAAGAAAAAGGAGGCAATCGGAATAATGGGAAAACAGCTCTAATCGGAATATCTTAAAACACAAAGCTAATCGGAATGTCACCAAAAACCTCCACAATCGGAAAGTTGAAACCCTAATCCGATCTAGGTGATCAGAATAAAGATGCTCAAATCGAAATGAGTTAAAACCCTAATCCGATCTAGTGATCGGAAAGAGGGGGTAGTAGTCGGAATGTATCAATCGGAAAAGGGTTTAAACCTTTTCCGATTACACTTTTGATTCGAAATAAGCAAATCTATAAGCTATTAGGAATAAGCTCAAACTAAGACTTGATCGAATCTAATATGAAAAAGGACTCAATAAGCACAAATAACAACTTTTCCAACTTAAAATAAGCAAACTTTTAATTCAAACTATAAAAAGATGAACTTTTTAAGAAAACTTTAAAAGTAAATAAGCTAAAAGAAGCGAATAAGCCAATAAGAACAAGAATCTTAAATCTTAATCGTATGAAAGCTTAAGTATGAATAAAAAGATTAACTTTTTAAGCACGAAAACATCAAGATCAACACGGATTTAAAGTAATTCGCACCAAAATTAATCTAATAATCAAGAAAGGTAGAAAGAGATTGATGAACAAAAAGCTTAACTTGAACTTGATTAATGAAATCAACAATACACAAAGGTTTAATCTTGAAAGATTAAAAGAAAGAAAAGATGAAAACTTAGTGAGAGAAAGTTGAGAACTTTCTCTCTCTAAAACTAGAAAGAAAAATGAAAAAATGAAACTAATTACTAAAAACTAACCAACCCTCCTAATGTGTATTAGGAGGGTATTTATAGGGAAAATGGGAAGGTGTGCATGTGTTGCCTCTTCTTTCTTTCTTCTCGACTCGACTTAAATCTTTTGTCTTCCTCGACGTCGTCTCGGGATTTGTCGATATATATTGAACTTGTCTTGTAATTTTCTTCTTCTATTAGACTTGAGTTCTTCGACTTCATTAAACTTTCGTCTTTAGACTTTTTCTTCGATAAATCTTCAGAATAGGCCTTGGACTTCCGTTCTTTTTGCACTCTTGATCTTTTGACTTCGTCTTTTCGTCGTTTTCTTCGATAAAAGCCCGTGAAAGCCCGTGTTTTCTTCCCTTTTCATCTTTTGGTCCTAAAACACAATAAAAACACAAACCACGCATAATTCCGACTTTTACGACATAAATTACACGTTTTTGTCTTGTTATTATTGGAAATAAGTGGTAAAAATGATAAGTGTTTTCATACTTATTAGTACCTGTAGACTTGTTGGCCTGATCACGAGATGTCATGAAAATGCGTCCACTAGTAGGAGGCGGCTTGGTATCAGCATGTCCCGATGTACCCTCCATCTCGCCCTTGCGGTAATCCTTCATGCGATGGCCAGGAAGACCACACTTGTAGCATGCGTCTCTATCGCGGCGACATGGCCCTGGGTGCCTACGGTGGTAAGTAGAGCAAAGAGGATGAGTATATCCTCCAGCAGGTGTCTTGACTGGCTGAGAGCCTGATAAAAAGAATATACATGAGACATGATAATAGGTACAACGGACAATGCGGATAATCTTGAGATTGAATACCAGTGATAGTTGGACGGTTAGGCTGTGAACCTCTCTGGTTCTGGTCCCTACAGTTACCATGATTCCTGGTAGAAGATTTGCTAATGTGTCAGAATTAAGAGTTATAACATGTAATCATAAGAAAAAAAATGAGTAAGTATAAGGACCTGCTGCTGTTAGAGTGTCCAGCGTTGTTACAGTAATTATCATTACCGCCACGCCTATCCGTAGCAGAACGGTCGTGAGTCTGACCGTTTCCCTTGGGCTGATTAGGCTGTTGCTGGGTAGTCGGCTGAGACCGGTCCCCAGTCTTCTACCTGGAAGATACAATTTAAAGAGATGAAATATTGGCATATACTGAAAGAATACAGATTGGTCACCGCTTGAATACGAATGTTACCTCTTATAGGGTCTCTCTGCTTCCCCGGACTCATCTCTTTCCTGCAGCATCTCCAGCTTACGTGCTGCATCAGCCACTTGTGCTACCATGTTGAACGTAGCACACACCAAGTTGTTTGCGACCGATGTACGAAGAGCCCACCTGAAGTGGTGTGCTTGCTCTTCAGGAGTACCTGCTGCTAAACCAAGGAAACCAGCCAAGCGAAGAAAGCGCTGCATGAACTCGTTGCTATTCTCCCCAGCTCTCTGTCGGATCCCATGGTACTCCCTCTTCAGCTTGTCTTGCTCCGCCTTGGGAAAGAACTTTTCAATTACCCTATCCCTGAACTGAGCCCAAGTCAAACCAGCCACCCAAGCATCACCTCCCTCAGACTACTTCAGTGCTATCCACCATGCTAACACATCACCTTCGAAACGGTAGCTTTCCAACCTCGACTTGAAGACGGGGTCACAACCCATAGCATCGAAGATCTTCTTAATGTGAGCCAACCAGCTTTCAGCTTCACTGGGGCTATCTGTTCTCTCGAAAGCTCGAGGGCGGAGCTTATTGAATCTCTCAAGCCATGTGGCCAATGTTGCTGGAGAAGGAGGAGGAGGTACTGGGTGTTGCTGCTGGTTGTTGGCAGCCTGAACCTCAGCCCTGATTTCGTTCCTCAGCTGAGGAAGCATAACTTGCATTGCAGCTTGGATTGCTGCATTGAGTTGTTCCTGCTTGCGTGTGAGAACCATCTGACAATATAACATAAAATACATGATTAAAACATAAACAATATACATGAAAAAAAATTTATACCAATAAATCATGAGAAAAATTTTATGCAGGAAAAACTAGTACATGAATGCATGATGCAGTTTTATGAAAACTTTTGTATGCGCGAGAGTGAACGCCTATGGTCAGTTCACTCAAAACAAAAGACATGGCGAGGGGACGCCAATTGGTCGGTCCCAAATTTAAAAGTTTCGATAAAACACATGCGACTAAATAGGGCCAATCCTATACCAACCATTACTTAGTCATAAACCTGTGACAATGACATATATATGTATGCATGAAAATGATGAATGCATGAAAACCAACTGTCAGTTCTAGGAAGACCATGATGACTATCCACTAATCACAGGTCGTGTTTTGAGAGCCTACAGGTTGAAGCCTTGGCTCTGATACCATAATTGTAACACCCTATTTTGATAAATGGAATATCACACATGATTATGGCGTGTCATCAAAGCATACAAGGATAAATGTATAAAACATTACATGACCATAAAGGAAATACCGGAATCAACATTGGTACCCCAAAAGTAGAACTCATCACACACAACATAAGTACTGTAAATGAAAGGACTAAACAATGTCCATGGAAATGAGTATCAAAGTATAAAGAAATGCATAAAGTAAAGAAGGCTAGGAAGCTTCTAATCCATATGCACGTACGCTTAAAGTCTACGTGCGTCCCTGAGTACCTGCCGTTTTAGGAACATGAAAAGAAAACGACTGAGCATAACGCTTAGTGCACGGATATACAAGTAAAGCATGAGTAATATAAGCATATAAGCATGAAGCAGCGGAAAAGACTAAGTCCTGGATAACCTGGTTATATCTTAGTAAAACTAGTTTTATAGTTTGAAAAGCCTTATGTTTACTTCTAAAACCTGTTTAACATATTTACCATTAGCCAATATAGGTCATGAATTATCCACGTGCATGAATACTTGGAGGGGTGACCCCCTCCATGCAAATTAGAGGGGATGCCTCTAATTTAATATACTGGTTTTGGGTAGGAGGGATCAACTCCTTATGAAGGATCCAAGGCGCACACCACATTCACCTAAATAATCTGCTGAAAACATGTAAACTAGGATGCACCCATACGCCTCACCTGATAATAATAATATGGCCAAAAGCTAAGGGACGCCACGAGCTATCACTCCGTCGTGGTGAAGTCATAACACTAGTGCCTCCAGTGTTATGGTTATGGTACCTCCATAACTAGGTGAAATTGGTCATGCATGTATATGGCTATAGGTATTCTAATTAAACATAAGCAATTCAAAAACATATAAAACATATACTGGGGAAAATAGTTAGCTGCATACGGGAAATCCTAATAAGAAAGAATGTCCATATTGAAAGGAAGTAGAATCCGTACCTTGTGTCCAGTGAACGAAGAAGACGAACGGAAGAGAGTCCTACTTCGGTATCACTAATGCTACATAAATACATACGTGTATAAATATCTGATTACTGAGTACGTAACTGGTTTTATATCATGTCTTAACTTGTTTTATATGTTCATGCCATGTCTTACTGATTAAAGCTTTATACTGTGTTTATCATGTATTTTGTCTATTTTGATTAAGTATTACTTGTATTTCTTGTATTATTATACTTGTTGTGTAATAATAAGTAACTTTCTAAAAATAGCAGGTTTCCTAAAACAGGAAGTTTCCAAAAATAGAAAGTTTCCAAAAATAGAAAGTTTCCAAAAATAGAAAGTTTCCAAAAATAGAAAGTTTCCAAAAATAGAAAGTTTCCAAAAATTGAAAGTTTCTGAAAATAGATTTACTGCTTAAAACAGATAAGTTTCTAAAAATAGGAAGTTTCCATAAATAGATTAGCTGCCTTAATTAAATAAGTTTCTAAAAATAGAAAGTTTCCATAATTAGATATAAGCTGGATTATTAAGCTAATTATATAAGCTTAAGTGTTTACTGATTAATATTCTAAGTCATGTAATTAAATAGTACAGTTTATTAATTATTTCATGTGAATTAAATAAACTACATGTTAAAGTATTTAATCAAATATAACATGATTTAATTAAATAAAGGTAAAAATACTTAGGTTAAAACATGTATTATTATCTATTAATAATATAACCTAAGTCATGTAAATTAATTAATTATAAGTCATGATTAATAATTAATTAATTATATAATCTAAATAAAATGATAATTACTTAGGTTAAAATTCTTGTATTAATACTAAGATTAATAACCGAAGTCATGTATAAATTAAATTAATCATGTACATGTTTAATTAATTTAATTTAAGTCTTGTAAAAATAAACTTGTAAATATAATTAATCTTGTAAAAAGTAACCCATGAACCAAACCCGTGTTTAATCTAACATGTTGTGAACCGGACCGGTTTTAACCCGTGAACCGGCAACCAAACGCACTCTTGGTCTTGTATAGCCGTCGGCTAGCAAAAGTTCCCACTGGCTAGCCGGCGATTCCCCTTGCTGCCGCGACCTAAAGTTCCCCCTGCTTTCCTTATTTAGCCACCGGCATAAGCCGGTGGTGGCTTTTTGTTCTAGCCGAGACCCACCCGAGCCAAAACATACCCCGACCAAGGTCGGGGTCCCTGTTTCTCTTGCTGCCGAGACAGAAGACCACCACACCGAGACCTTAAGGTCTCGGTTGGTGCGAAACAAATCAAACTGAGACCTCCTTGGGGCTCGGTTCATGCGTCGACCACAAACAAACACCCCTTAACCATTTATTATTTTTACCCCCATGATTAATTAACATGTATTTACTTGTTTTTAAAACATACATGATTTCATGTGATTAATTAATCAAGATCATAAAAAGAGAAGAAGTTTAGGGTTTACCGATTACGTGAATCAAAGGAGGATGAACACACTAACAACCTTGCAATAAATCGAACACCAAAAATCAACCAATCACACCTTTGGTGTGAGTTCTACCCGGCGGCCAAGGAGGAGAAAATATTTGTAGGGTTTTCTTGTTTTCAATATTTTGTTATTATGAAAAATAATCTTTCCCTTAATTTCCTGTTTAGTAAAAATCAATGGGCTTGACCCTTGGTCTTGCTTCTAGCCGTGGGTAGGGGGCCCACATGGGTAACGCATATGTTTTCCGTGTCTAATATTTAGTGTGTTCTCGTGTTCGTGTTTTACGTGATTTAAATAGTTATCGGTCGTGTCTTATTATATTTATTCATGATCGTAATAAATATACATACATACGTAATGCTAAGCTCGTGATTAATTACGTTCATGATTTCATGTTCGTATGTTCGTGATTATAATTATTATTGAAATAATTATCGTGTCTTAATATGTAATAAATACTGATCGTGCTATAACACCTACGTAATACTTGTAATTCTTGTTCGTGAGACGTAAACATGCTATAAAAGGAAAGTTCTAATCATGTACGTACGATCGTAAGGGTACTATTCATGGTAAAAGCATGCGGATTTTACAGTGTGAATGTGATGCTTAGACATGTAACTAAGTATATTTTTTCTTTTTATATTTATATGAATTGATTTCTTATATTGAAGATATTGCCAAGAAACTAAGGAAAGAAAAATACCAAGCTGCCTCAAATCTGGTATGGTTAACCAAAAAATGTATTGTGTTATTTTCATAATTAAAATTGTGTTGATATTTATGTAAGGTCACGTTTGTCACCAAGTGATTTCTCTTGGTATCATAAAATTCAAAATCAATATAACTTCTCAATATTATCAGTGGGTGTAGGTGCCAAATATTGGGTTTATCTGGTCCTCGAATTTTGTAGCCCTAGAAAACCTTCAAGTAAATCCTTAACCTAACAAATAAAATAACGTCACATAGGCACGCATATATCTTTCCATCAAGGTTATATGTGAGGACCAGTAATGCAACATGGCACTGAAGGACACCATAATTGCAGTTGTATAAATGAATAATGACCAGAGCCCAATATGCCACCGTCTAGTTAAGCTGACTAAAAAATCTTTTTTTAAACAGGTCCATAGTGGCTAAAACAGGGGGATTTACAGTACATAATACAAAAAAATAGTGACGGTGGAAGTCTTTTTAAGCACTGGTCTTCATTTACCTCTATGAAAAGAGCGAGGGAAGCCCACATTCACCATATGAACCCACTTACTTAGATAAGTATAATATGTAGAAAATGTATGTGCGGTCTAAAACGTGTAAGTTTATGAAAATTCAGATGGTCCGACTGCCTGAATGCAACACAAAACTGCTGCAACATGTGTTCTGTTGGTTTGTGCTTGACTTTGACATTCGTTTTGTCAAATTGTTATAGTTTCCCTTTATGTAATTTTTATTATAAAATAAAAATCAATCATTGACATTGGGAAGTATGTTTCTGTCACACATGTTCAGTAGCTAATGTTAGACATAATAAGCTTTTCTTAATCAGAAGAGCTTTAGACGAAGAAGCGTCACCAGGAGAGATATTCAGCCTAAGATAGAATAGAAGGAGCGAAAAAGGGCACCCAACTGGCAAGTTATGTTGCCTAGACACAAGCTTTAAAAACTCAAGAACAAAGGGCTCTTACGCTATACTTAACAAGTATTTCTAATTGCAATACTTATAAGGGTTGTTTGAGATTTGCTTATTAGAATTATAGTAACTAACTATAGGAGCTGTTTGGTGTTTCAAATTACACTACTTATTGGGGATGTTTGGGAATTGCTTATTAGGAGCTGGAAGGTGTATGTCATTAGGAATACAAATTTAATGATAGCCATGACCAATCCAATGAAATCAAAATGTGTTAATAAGGGTTAGAACTTTATCAGTAAGGGGTATCTAGAACAAAAAGGTTGAATAAGGGCAAGCTGGGTAGAAGTGACAAAAATATGATCCTGATCCTCATTTTTATATTTCTTCTTAATGATCCTGATGGTAATTATATACTGTTGAATCCATATCAATAAAGTGAAGGCGGCTTGATGAGACTTCATTATGAAGTTAGCATTCATTTATCAAATTCTATAACCTGCTGTCATTTGTTTTATGTTATTAGGGAGCTCTCTATTAGTTTAGCAACAAGTGTAAGTCAAGGTATAACTAATTCCACATCATAAGTTCATAACAAGACCCTATAATGTGATTAACTTGCACTAATACAGATATCAACTAACTATTATTTTCTAAGAAAAAATAAGCCACATGGTGCAAGAACAACTCCAATCTCAAAGACGAAATCCTAATTTTTCATAGATTAGATTCATATCCCTAAATAAACGAACAAATAAACAAATATCATTCCTAAGTTGGTGGAGTGTATCACAAGATAAAAAATTGCTATAGGAGCTAAACAAAAGTGGGCTAAACAAAAGGAAATCCTAAATGACCACGCCTACTGATATGGGTCACTTATGTCCCATCATGTAGGTTCCAACACCTTGTCATGATCATATCTTCGTCTTTGGAATCCGAATTCTAAAGATTTAACATTCAGCCTTCAATGATGAATTGATGTGTAATCTTAATACGCTTTATAAATTACTAATGCAAGAACATGTTCTTCATTTATCTGAATCAATGTTAAAAAATTTCTACTGTGATTAAAGAATTTGTGTAAAGTCATAAATAATTCAGATAAGACGATGCTCAAGAAAAGATTGTGAAAGCTTCTTCTGATAAAACGCCTTCCGATTCCAAAATTAGAGTTGAACGTGTTGCACTAGAAAAAGCTACTTTAGAAGCGTGAAGACAAGCTTTAGCTAGGGAAAATTCTCTAATGAAAATATCCCAGCCACGTATACAAGTTACGGAGAGTAGCAAACCTCTTCATGTGTAAGTCATGGAAAACTCTTTGTGATTTTTGCACTAAATATGGACATACTTCATTTTGATATTTAACTGTAATTCCTTCGGATTTACACATTTACAATGGAACAAGTACCGAGTCGGCTCTGAGAAGTAAAGCAAAATTAGAAAAGCATAACATGAACATAGAGAGCACGGTTTGTGTCTTGCTACCTCCATATGGATGACGCTTATAACTTTTGGTCAAGAATTAGTGAATGTAGGATAATGGGCATGTTTAAAGAACCTTATAAGTTAATTCAACGATGTTACAAAAGAACTTTGGAGTGTTTAACTTCTCAAATTAAGTTCTTACCAGCTGATAGTACACATATGATATAAGCACATTTTCATTTGCAAGTACTCATTTGATTCAAGTTGTGTACACATTTTCAGAACCTGAGAAGTTGATTTAATTTTTTTTAAGTGTTGGCATTCTTATTTGCAAGTACTCATTTAATTCAAGTTGTGTACCTATTGAAATACATTAGAAGAGGTCTTTGATTTACCATGATAAGCGATATGAGTACGATTTTTTTAATTTGGCGTTATGTAAAGAACCCGAAAATGTTACTACACATTTTTTCATGTAGATGTACGTCTGAATAAACTACTCCGTATGTTTGGGTTTGACTATTGTTGCCACGTTCAAAGTATGTAACTCCGTTCAGATAAAGACTGACAACCTACATATTAGCTCTAAATATTAAAAATTGTATACCACACACAATGAGACATATTTTTTTATAAGAGATGACTGAGAAATAAGGGATGTGTTGGGGTTGAGCAAAAAGGTAGTGGATGTAAAAGCTGTGTCTATGCGTTTAAATTTATTTGCAGATTTACTTTACCTCATCATTATCAAGACATGGATTTATGTTGCAATTCTTGAAATTAGTAATGTAGTTTATGCTAATTAAAACCACTGGACGACCAGAACCAACAAAAGATGCATAAGTGAAGTTGACAAATGGTCTTTCTTTCTAATTTGGAATTATAATTCTCTTTTTCATGTAATGAATTTGGTATTGCGCAATGGTCGACTAGAATCACATCTGCCACATAAGATCGTATGATCCATTTCCATAATAAACTATCTGAATTGAAATTTTCGTTTATGATATGTGGGTCTTTACAGAATTGATATCAATTTAAACTCTTTTTTAACGTAAATCATATCAAACAAATACATTCATTCATGCCAACTTAACTTTTCACTTTTTTAAAAAAAAAATATCTCAAAAAAGGTGAATCGTCAAGTGACAAAAAATACACCATTACAACGAGAATTGAATTATCTTTCTATCGAGGGCACATGTATACTTTCGAAGAAATTTTTGTTTTAGAAAATTATATATGGTTTGTATCACAGATCATATATGATTTTTTCAGAAAAAAAGTTCATCGAAAGTATATATACATATGCCCCTCGATAGAAAGATTATTTAATTCTCGTCACGACGATATGTTTAGTTTTGCGTAACGATTAACAGTTTGTGAGATATTTAATTTAAAAAAATATAGATTTTTTTAGATGAAAAAAATAGATTGTTGTAATTAATTGATTAAATATATGCTAAAAAAAATGTGGTTTATATTGAACTTTTCCCTGTCTTTACATGTTTGTAGGTAGGAAGTATAATACTTTGAAAAACATTGGTATTATGCTCAAATAAAAATTTCGTATAATACACAATATTTTAAAATAATATTTAGCTAATCAATAAAACTGAAAATGATAACTACAAGTCTTGCCCGCCCATCGAGCAAATTTATAAATTCACTAATTTTGTAACACTAATATTTAGCTAACGAAAATAGTCAACGATAATAATAAGTCATGCCCTCCCATCGGGCGGGCTTTAAAACTAGTATATATATATATATATATATATATATATATATATATATATATATATATATATATATATATATATATATATATATATATATATATATATATATATATATATATATATATATATATATATATATATATATATATATATATATATATATATATATATATATATATATATATATATATATATATATATATATATATATATATATATATATATATATATATATATATATATATATATATATATATATATACTAGTGGCAAAACCCGTCCGATGGACGGGTATGACTTCTGATTATCCCTTACATTTTTTGGTAAATAAATTATAAAGATGCTAAGTTTTTTATTGAATGCAATAAGGAAAAAAATTATTGTTCCTCTTAATAGAACTTGTAAAGCTCGATGATGGGTGGACCCGCCTTCCGAGTATCTAAGGAACAAATTAAGTAACGATTAACGAATTACGAACAACATAAAATTTATATATAGTGAATAACAAACAAAAATAAATGATGTAATCCGATAAGAGGGGAAGAAATTTAATAAATTATTCATTCTAACAAAGTATTTGCTTTTAGTAACATAAAACGCCCCGTGGGTTCCATTTAAGTATGCCTATTATTTGTAAATCTGATTTATGCAACTGAAATCTAGCTCACACTGGCTATCTAATCACCCCGGACAAGGTAAATTATTATTTACTGCTCCTTATTCACATACTATTTCAAGCAACCAAACAACAATCTTGTTCCTACTTCATATATTGATTGGCGCAACTAAGTTGTCTTCTGCTAAGTAATAGGTGATGGACTAACGTTCTTTTTCAAAATATTTGCTTTCTTTTTAAAGTCTCCATGCCTACATGTGTTCAAATTTAGATTGTTAATGTGTTTAAATATTTGTTTGTGTATATGTTAAATCATACCATGAGTTATTCATTGTGTAGTGTTATTTTGCTTTTTTAATGATTGTCGATAAGTTTTAATGGTTGCAATGTTTTATGTAAATTAAGAATTTTTGTTCCTTTAATAAAAAGAAATAAATCATAATAAGCACGTATATAATAAGCGTACAAAAGTTTCAAACCAAAATACCATAATGTAAGATTATATAGCAAATAAAAAAGTCATATTATGTTTAGATCTACATGATACATATTTAATTATAAGTAGACAATCATTTTAGGGCAATGTGAGTATTAAGATTCCATGACAAGAATTATAAGGTTCTCATCCGCTGGCTAATGCGTCACTTTCAATATCTTAGGCAATAATTTAGCAATGGTTTTTGCTTCTCAAATGCAAAAAAGTGAACAAAAAAGAAACTTAAATGTTTAAGACGCCAAAGCGTCAAAAACTTGCTTGACAAGCGCATCTTGCAGTGACTTGTCGTCCATCATCAGCCTAATCCAGGTTATTTAATGTTGTGTCCTGTTGTATATCATCCTTATTTGTGCTTCTTTCTTGACATGAACATTTCAGATCATAGCATTGGTGTATTCTCAATTCTATGTAAAACATATTTTCCATGATCACAAATTGTGCTTAAAAGAAAGATTAAAATATGAAGGTATTATTTGATAGGAAATAAGCTAAGTAAACCAGTTTGATTACAAAGAATTATTTATATCTATTTATACTACTTTATAAAGCATTTGGGACCTTCTTAAAATAGTAAGGCTAAAAATTCAGACTTTTTTAGCTATTAAATAAAGCAAGTTGTTGATATTTTCATCAACATTATGTACTATAACATTTTCTAAAAACTTTTTGTAACAAACTTTTGTAACAATCTTTTAAAATAATATTTTTTCTTTTAAATTGAGAAATATTTTTATTTATTTTATTATTTTTATAATCTAATTTCACTATATTTTTTAAAATTTTATGCTTTTTAATTTGATGTCCATTTTGATATATTTTTATTAACTTTTAGTCTTTTCCAATTTTAGTGGGTTTTTTAATTCTATTTTTTATAACTTTACAATGAATGAGAGATTAATATTTGTTAGTCTCAAAATTCGTTATTAGGTACTCCCCACCGCATTGCGGGCGTTCTAGTATATAAATATACATTCATAGAACGTGTACATTGACACACTTCTGACTGAATTTGCTGCAGCCAGCATTGCAAATCCAATCCCGATCCATCTTCACTCTATTTAAACAGTTTTAGAATATGTGAAGTGCTAACCCGTAATAACTCAGCAAAAAAAATATATACTTGGACATGTTCAACAAAAAAAAGCACTAAAAGTGATAAAGAAATGTAAAAATCGTATGAAAATTTGTACGAAAAATAATAGCAAGGTAATAATGTATACAAATTGCATTGTAAACATACGAATACTAAGATCAAAAATAAAATGGGAAAAAAAATATTAGCATAACTAACTTCATAGGACGGACATTGTGCCATTATTGTTACAAATCTCCTCATAATTGCTCATGCAGCTTTCATAGAAGATCATTGTTGTCGTAGAACTTCCTCATCCGATCATGTTGTGATAGCTATGTAAGTGACAATGACTGATATGTTATGCAAGATCATAATTATGTATGGTTGAACTACTGAATGATAGAAGGCTTTGCCCAAAAAACAAAAACAACACTTTTAAATCTTGTACGAATTATAATAAGCCATAATTATCATCTTCCAAATAACAGTAACTTATGTATGTGGCCGTTCTTTTGAAAAAAGTGAGCTTCATCGAGTCATATAAGCATCACACTGAGATTATATAAAACGTATTTCCGCTTAGACCTGATTATGTAACAGTAGAATGTATAGGCGCTATCTACGATACATAATAAAAAACGGCATTTAAGTATTTTGAATAGACATTTGGTACGAATGCAACTTTTAATAAATTGATAGTAGCAAGGAACTTTGTATTGTAGCATAATGTAGAATGTCACTTTAGAACTTTAGTTACATTCCATGGACTTATACATTTTGTTGAATTTTGATTCTTGTTTACTTGAGTTGGAATTGATCCATTTGAGAAAACTCTTGATACCGTTTAAAATGGACAGCTCGTTTATTACAAAATTTAACCTCTAAATGAACCAAATGTCCAATATATGTGACAATCACTACTAACGTTAAGAGTCAAATGGACAAGCTTAAGTATGCTTTATGTATAACATGCAATTATGAGCAAAAGGTTTGTGATTTGCAGTTTCAAAACTCACTATGGTTAAATGATAAGAATAGAAAAGGCATTACCTTGATACACCTTTGGGCTTTGACATGTTCAACCTGAAAAACGCGTGTAGAAACAAAAGTTAACCCTTTTCGAGAAGAAAAATCGTAAGAAATTGTTTAATGGAATTAAGCTTCTACCTAGTCTCTACAAAGCATTTCAGACTTCTTGAGTATTTTCATTGCATACATTGCTATGGACATACAGAAGTTACACACACTTGAAGTTAATTTGATGGCTCTTAGATATGGATGTCGTACTTGTACATCAAAGAGTGTAGACTATACATTGTTTTGGAAAGACGTTGTCCTTATCTTAGTAAAAGAGTAATAGTGGTCATAAGTTTTTTGTGTTCTCCGGGAGCGTTGTTTTTGACCGGACTATGTTGCTAGTTTTCTTGTAAAACAAATTACTTTCCCTAGAAAAGTTTATGTTAACTAATACCTATTAAGGAGTCACACTAATCTGATATTATTTGGCTTTTTCTGAACTCGCGTAAGGTACTTATTGCACCAATACATGAATATTAATATGGTGTGGTGCTAGTGTTGTCGTGTGCCAAATCGCTACTGCATCAACATCCACTCCCACCACCAAACCAACAAATATCAAAAAGTATACCCCACAATATACTCACACTGACACATACTTCACCTAAATCGAAGCACTCGAAAATGTTGCTGATCGTGCGTGAAAGGTAGGGGGTGTAGTGGGCATTGACGTACGGTCATGGTGGTTGACGGCCAGTGAATGGACCACTACGGCCAGTCATATCCGAGTGAACTCCTAATTAAGTTAATAAAAGGTTAATCCTTCTATTTTTGTCCAAGAGAAAACTAATATCAGTATTGACGGACTACAAATCGATAACGCCTTGGTGATTCTGATACTGTAGCTCAAGGAACACAATAAAAAGTTATCACATCATTAAAATGAAGCTAGTGTTAAATATCTTTAGGTTTGGTACTCTCTTATGTTGAAACCCTAAAACATAAAGACCGAATTGAGGACTTCTCATCCATAAACATGTATGTCCATAACTAATATTTATTTGGTCGCTCCGTTGCTGATTATTTCATGAGATCTTTAATGTTTAGGAAATAGTCTTTTATTTATCATGGGAAGTATGCCCTGTTTATCTTCTGAATCCGTATGTATTCTTTCTTACAGGTATCTGCTTCTTCATATCTCGCATATGAGTATTAGCTTAACAGTCATAGTGGTATGGTACTATGGTATTAATGAAATGGTTTCCTTTTGGTTTCATGCTATGGGATTTCATATATACGGAGTATCAACTTTTGGTTTCCTGCTAGTCATAGACTAACTATGAAATGGTTTATCCTTTTGTTACGTTAGTAGAGTGATTCTTATTTTGAAACTGAGGCTTTAATATATGTTTTGTTGGATGAACAGATGTTAATAGAGACAGAGTGAGTATAATAGAATTTTCAAGTACTTTTTTGTTGTACTAATGTGAATTATAGTTTTGTTATATGTGTAGCTGACTGTTATCACACATGATCATGTCCATATTGATCAACTGCCTAATTATTTTTGATTTTCTCACAATAGACTACTGATGCTAATCGAGGTCAATAAACTTGCAACATTTCGCTTGTGCTTCTGAAAGAAATAATATGTCATAAGATTATCTTATGTGCCTAACCAAACAACCCTTAGATTTTAAAGTAATAAGCAAATCCAGACACTATCTTGTGTATTTCCACTCGTGAAGATTATTTAAGCTCCCAAATTATATAGTACGGAGTACTACAATACATGTATAAGAAAGAAAGAGTGACGTGATGATCATATCTTATTGTAGATTAGGCTCAGTGGCTATGTTTAGCCCGACCTTATTGAGATAGATTATATTTTCATTTTCTTCTTTAATCTTTTAGTATAAGTTAGGTTCACATTATGGAGGAAATCACATAATAATGGGATGCATTTCAGTTTCTAGAGGAAAATATAAAGTTTTAAGTAATAAAAAACGGCATACAGGGTATTCCAGATGAAGCTGTAATATCACCTGCTGCACAAGTTGCGCGCCATCCAGCAGTGGCTCTGGTGGTCCTAATACAAACCATCTTAATTTGTCACAACAGGTATAAAAATAATAATTTATTAGATAAAAATTGATTTAATTATCTTGATAATGCTAAATGATAATAAAATACATATTAAGTACAACATGATCATGCATTAGATTCAAATTAGTTTATGGGATCTGTGAATAGTGTATACAATTAAGAAAAGTTAAGGGGGTGGAGGAATATGGGAAACTGCATTCCCCGACAATATTTTATATTAACTTCTGATTCAGAACTGTATATTAATAAACTCCTCTGTAACGAAACCTTATGTGTAGTAGAGTTCTTATTAGTTTAAAACTTATTTTGTGATTTTTGTATCCATGAGCGTACCAACTTTTTGTACCTGAACTGGTAGCAAGTTTACAGTTAAGGAATGACAGAATATTAGTCTTGACTTGACATTACCCATGAAAACAGGTGTTACGCATACCATGGCGCATTCAACTCAATTTGATTTCTGTGATTTGAGAATAATGAAAATTTTCAAGCAAATATGTCACTCACCAGCCAAAGATACTCCGAACATCCTCTAGATGGTCCACGTTATTCAAAAATTTATATGTGTCAATGAAATCGGGAATTAACATTGTTAAAGCTTGAAACTTGTGAGGATTTGGATTCATTCCTGCTGCCTTTTGAGCAGTGAGTGGTTCCTTCCAATTGTCAAAAAATTTCTCCATGAATAGAAAACAACGACGTGTATACTAATCCTGGGTAAAACCCTTTACAAAAGAAAGAATAACTTGTATAAAATAGTTTGTTAAGCAAGTTTTTAAATAAGACAGCCTTTGCGTATAGGAATCTTCATCTCTAAAAACAGGAGCAACCATATATGCACATTCAACATCACCAAAAATAAACTTTTGCTTGTGAAGTTGAGGCAATTGTGCAAGACATCTTCAATCTCATATTTTTCACATGACATTTCAGACCCTAACTGAAGCTTGCTTTCATTAAAAAAACAAAGAATACCTTAATAAAACTCGAAGATGATTTGTATTCGACCTTGCATCTTTCTCCACTCTCATGTTGTGGCCGAGTCTCTCGTCTGGTTTCCGATTTTCACTTGATGCAACAGGAGGTGCTTGAGCTTTAGATGGAATTTGTTTAAATTGTCTCGAGGCAAGTACTACTGTCACGAAAGAGTCATAAATAAATAGTGAGACAGTCAAAAGTTTCAAGCATAAAAAATCTGTACGCGACTTAATAATTTTAGTCTGACCCAATGATACGGTCATCACATAACAGAACTACAGCCATGCTCGATTCCTCGGACGAGTAACAACAGATTTAACTTGTAGGTAATTACTGAGACTGTGAATTCTCTTTACTTTTCTATGGCCGTTCATCTAGTAGGGATACTTCAATAGGTTCACAACTTACTTGAATTTTAGAATTGACTGTACTGGTCCAGAGATCTTCCCAATATACGTATATATGTGAAATTCAAAAGAACTATCTCTGGCTTGTTCATGTGGACTTTTTACTAATTTATATGTGATGGGTCGATTTGGTTGCTTTTTAACTAAAACGGGCATATTAAGAATTTTGGATAAAAAATGGAACGGGTCAAATTGTAACCCTAATAGAAAATGTACTGAGAGTACATAAGATTTTTAGGGCTGAAAAAGGATATTTCCACCGTTTTCATAACAGGTGTAGATTTATGTCAGACCCATGCTCATTTGCTCACATCTACACAGTAAGTCAAATGGATTTAAAGTTCAGCTTATGGCTCATAGATCAAGTATGGTACATTAGTTAAAAAAAATTATGCATCTAGTTTATTAATCACTACTATCGCTCCT
>JANFOE010001910.1:190000-295234 GCA_025667525.1 Glebionis coronaria | reverse complement strand
ATATATTATATATATAGTATATATATAAATAGTATATATATTATATATATATATATATATTATATATATAGTATATAATATATATATATATATATATATATATATATATATATTAATATATATATATATATATATATATATATATATATATATATATATATATATATATATAATATATATTATATATATATATATATATATATATATATATATATATATATATATATATATATATATATGATATATATATATATATATAGTATATATATATATATATATATATATATATATATATATATATTATATATATATATATATATATATATATATATATATATATATATATATATATATATATATTATATATATATATATATATATATATATATATATATATATATATATATATATATATATATATATATATATATATATATATATATATATATATACTAGTGGCGAAACCCGTCCGATGGACGGGTATGACTTCTTGTTGTCGTTAAACTTTTTTTATTTGGTAATTATTTGTTTTTACTGTCCGATTGACGGTTATGACTTTTGATTGTTGTTTAACTTCGAATATGTTTTTAGTTCGAATGCAAAATAAAGCATTCTTTTACACAACCATCCTTGATTATCTGTTACCATCTTTATCACAACATAGAATTTTCTTACTAAAAAAAAGTCATTAAAATTTTTACACTTTTGCTTAATTTCTTTGAGTAAAAATTAGACTTTTAGTGCTCCCCTATTACTTACTTTTTTTTATAAGAGTAGGAGCTGATGAAAATAATTTTTGGTTACTCTTTTTGGTACCTTTAGCGTCCCCTTATTACTTATTCTTTTTATAATTATCTTTTTACATTTAATTGAGTAAGTAAATGTCATAAATTTTTTAGTGCTAGTTGCATATAATTTCTTTACTTTTAAGTCATTTTCTAGGATAAAATACACATCAAGCAAAAAATCAACAAAAGACTTGTACGATTGTATAATTAGTAAATAAATAGAAAACACCACTTGTAGTCAAGACTCTCCAATCTTTTTAATAAAGTTAGTGTTATCTTTCGACTGATATGCCAACATAATGTATTCAACTTGTATATGTGAGCCTTATAGCTCAAAATTGCTAGTTTTATATATAGAGACCATGTACCGGACCCAAAATCCGGCCCGAATAAAACCTAATTTGGTCCGGTCCAGAGTCCACACTTTACCTCAAATTCGGTCCTCGGTCCGGTGTACGGCCGAGGATTATGCCTTCTTGTTTACTTCTTCGACTTGACTATTTGGTCCGGTTTTGTGTTTTGAGGCAAATCAGTTTTGGTCTGTTCTGGTTTTGTTCCGTCTGCTCTCGTTTTTGGACCGTAATCAACCATAGTTTTATGTACAGATGATGAAAAGGAGTCTTAATAGTAAAATGGTTCCTTTCATGCACTAATGAAGGCCAATATGGCAATATCTAACCACAAGGTTGCTGAGTTGTCTAAAACCTGTGATTCATGTTCCGGGAAAATAAATCCTAAGTGGTCACTGATAGGTGTGTAAACACCCATCCTTTTACCACTTAATTCTGGCTAAAACAAGACCAAAACACGTGTTTAATATCATTTGTTTGGAATTATGCGTGGTTTTTGTGTTTATTGTGTTTTCAGAGCTAACCGGATAAATATTAAAGAAAACATGGGATTGCACGGGATTTATCAAGGAAAAAGACTCAAGATAAAGTCTATTGTCCAAGAGATGCAAAAGATTTGAAGTCACTAGGCCTATTCGAAGATTTATTGAAGAAAAGGACTAAAGACGGAAGATTTTCATAAGTCGAAGAAACTCGAGTCTATTTAACGAAGAAATTAAAAGACGAGTTGGATTTAATCGACGACAAATCCCGAATCAGAATCGAAAACGTCAACTTTTCTGAAAAGACGAGAAGACAAGAAGAAAGGGAGAAAGCCCACTCACCAACCAACCACTAGGAGTATAAATAGAAACTCCCTTCACACAATTAGGGAGCTTCATATTTTTCTTTTTTTCCAGTAACTTAGGTTCGTTCCATCACAAACTCCATTAGGGAGTTTGGTGATTTTCATCTTTTTCTTTCAATCTTGTAATCTTTAATCATTAACCTTGTTACTTTTCCATTAATCAATCCATTCCATCTTTCTATTTATTTTGTTCCTTATCATCATCTATTGCAAGTTCTTGAGTTCTTATTTGATCTTAGTTTGATCTTAAAAAGTTGTTGATTTAGTGTTTTTATTTGTGGGATTTGTTACTTATGATGTTTAAATGATTTGTGTTTAATTTGGTAAAACCTTTTTGAGTATTTAGTTTGATTTTGAGTAAAATCCGTGTCCCCTGTTTACTTGTTGCTGCTACTGTTCTTCGTTCCCAGACTTTCCGAACAAGACAGATATTCCGAATAGACTAGCTCACGTTTGCCTTACTTGGAATATTTCAATTATTCCGAGTGGAGGTTTTATTTCTTCTTTATTCGGAATATCCCAGATATTCCGAATAGCCTTTACTTTCCGAATTGATCATTTTGTATTTCCTTTATTCGGAACATTTTCAAATATTCCGAATAGGGGTGTTTCGTTTCATTACTCGGAATATTCTGGATATTCCGCATAGCCATTTCTCAGTTCCCTTATTCGGAACATTTTTCCGAATAGCCATCTTTCCGCATAGAAGTTTTATATTCCGAATAGCACTTAGTTTTTCCGCATGAGGCAAGTTTTCCGAATCATACAATTTATTCCGCATGGTGTAATCTTTCCGCATAAAGCAGATTATTCCGCATAGAGATCATTTTCCGCATAAGGCAAGTTTTCCGAATGGGCATATTTTCCGCATAGATACATTTTTCCGAATAGGAGTATTTTCCGCATAGACAATATTTTCCGAATAGCATCATTTTTCCGAGTAAGCTAATTTTTCCGCATAAGAGCACTTTTCCGAATAGCTTATTTTTCCGAATAGACTGGATTTTCCGCATGGTGTAATCTTTCCGCATAAGCCTAGACTTTCCGAATAGAGGTTTTTCCATATAGCACCTTACTTTCCGAATGGCCATACATTCCGCATAGGGTATTTTCTCATAAGGGTATTTTTCCAGTATTTATTCAAGTTTTGCTTTTTATTTGTTGCTTGTTTTATGCTTACTTCATTATCATTTTATTCACTTACCTGTTTAGTAGAATAGAAAACCTAATCCACTTTTTGTCACCAAGAACAAATCATTCCACTTTAAACTGAGCAATTCGAGAGGATTCCGAGAATCGAACTTTTCACCACACTAAAATGCATGTATCAAATGGCGCCGCTGCCGGCTCCTCTCGTTAAGATCAAAAGTTTTTTGTGAGAATTTGGATTTTGGGATCCGTTCCCCGTGAACGTTACTTTTTCATAAAAAATTTCAAAAACACTAAAAAATACAAAATTTTCAAAAAAATCCTAAAAAAAAAAAAAAAACAATAAAAACCAAAAATATTTTTGCTTTGTTTTTCTTTGTTCGTTCTTTTGCAGGTGTATGCGCACTCGATCCACGTCCTATCAAGAGCCCGAGCCTCTCGATAACTTAGACATGGCTGGTGTACAAAACAACAATAACATACCACCTCCGAACAACAATAATAACAACAACAACCCGCCTTTCAACAACATGAACAATAACAACAACAATGAGCACCTTCCGGATAATCGCCCAATGATTGAATTGCTGCAAGCTCATGTCGATGGCAACATGGATCCAATTGTTATTCCACCAATTGCCGCCAACAATTTCGAGTTAAAGTCAGGCTTTATCCAGATGGTCTCAGCTCAACCATTCTTTGGACGAACCATTGATGACCCACACGATCACATCAAGAGATTTCTACAACTCACGAACACGGTCAAGTTCAATGGCGTTCCACAAGAAGTAATAAGGTTACAACTTTTTCCCTTTTCTTTAGAGGGACAAGCCCGGCATTGGCTTGCTAAGGAACCGCCACAGAGTATTCTCTCGTGGATGGATTTGGAAACAAAGTTTATCAACTACTTTTTTCCACCCTCTCGTACTACCGCTTTGCGGAATGAGATTATAACCTTTGAAAAAAAGTACGACGAGTCATTCAGTGAATCTTGGGATCGCTTTAAAGATCTTTTAAGAAAATGCCCACAACATGGTTTTACCAAAGTTCATCAAATAAATACTTTTTACAATGGTTTAAGCATAAATGACCAAGATTCACTGAATAGTGCCTCGGGGGGTAATTTATTGGCTAAAACTTCCAATGCTGCTTGGGACATCATTGAGAATAAATCTCGTGTGCAAACCAAGAGTGTTAGGACCAATGTTGCTAGTGCTAGCACTATTGATAGCGACAAGCGATTGGACAAACTCACTACGCTTCTTGAAACGCTTGTCACCCACACCGTCAGCAACAACAACAGCAACAACGCCAAAACTGCACAAGTGAACGCTGTCAGCCAACCTTGTGAGATATGCGGTGGTCCTCACTCTTACACAACTTGTACCGCTACCCAAGATTACCCTGCTGAGAATGTGAATGCGGCATATGGCACCTACCAACAACCTGCTTATCAAGCTAAACCCCAAGGTGACCGTAACTTGCTTAGCTACCGCAGCAACAACTATCTTTCACCACCTGGTTTCCCTCCTACCAACCCAAACCAACAACAAAACCTTAACCGCTCTCCTCAACAACAACAACAACCTCGACAACCATACATCCCACCTCATAAGCAACAACAACCACCTCAACGTAACAATCAAGTTTATCAACAACCTGCTTACCAACCACCTGCATACAATGCTCCTCCCAACCAAGCCACCACTGCATTACACCAAGAGGTTGCAACCTATATGAGGACCAATGATGTGATAGTGGGAAATCTCCAAGAGGAAGTGCGCAATTTGAAGGCAGATTTGGTAAAGCAAGGAAATGATTTGAGAGCCGATATGCGAAACACGTTGGATAGTCAGACGAATGACTTGAGGAACATGATGGCTAGTTTCTTCCAAAGTAGTCAACCCTCTTCTTCGGGTACTCTTCCGAGTAACACCGTTGCCAACCCAAGAGGGGAGATGAAAGCAATCACCACTCGAAGTGGTAAAGGTACCAAGGAACCCGAGCTTCCTATACCTCCACCGGTGGTTGTGACTAAGGAGAACGAGTCGCCTGCTCCTATTCCTCCTCCTTCTCCTTCCCCAATTTCTCCACCTCTTCTTTCTACCCCTCCTCCACCCGTGGTTGTGAGTGACCCTATTCCCCTAAAGCCTTCCTCTTCTTCCAATATACCTTATCCTTCAAGGTTGAGGAAAGAGAAGCAAAAGAGCAAGGATGATATTCAGGTTTCGAATTTCCTTAAAATGTTCAAACAACTGAATTTCAATATCTCCTTCGCTGAGGCTCTCGCTCACATGCCCAAGTACGCGAAAATGTTTAAAGATCTTTTGAGCGACAAGGAAAAGCTCCTCGATATTGCCAACACCCAACTTAATGAGAACTGCTCTGCAGTGCTCTTAAGGAAATTGCCAACTAAGCTTGGTGATCCGGGTCGTTTTCTTATCCCTTGCAATTTCCCGGGAGTAGAGAATTGCATGGCCCTAGCCGATCTAGGTGCCAGTATTAATCTCATGCCTCTAAGTGTTTGGAAGCAATTATCTCTCCCAGAGCTAGTCCCCACTAAAATGACTTTGGAATTGGCCAACCGTACGGTTGCTTATCCAGTGGGGATAGCCGAAGACGTTATTGTAGGAGTCGACAAATTCACCTTCCCTGCTGATTTTGTTGTCGTCGACTACGAGATGGACCCTCGTGTACCACTGATTGTTGGTCGTCCATTCCTTAGGACCGGTCGCACTCTTATTGATGTTGAAGCCGGAGAGCTTATCATGAGAGTGGGTGACGACAAAGTAGTCTTCAACATGGGTAAGTTGTCTAAACAGCCTTATTCATATGAGAGCGTTAATTGTATTGACGTTCTTGATGAGGCTTGTGAAGAACACTTTAATGATGCTTGCAAAAGTATTCCTACCTCTCTTCCCACTGTTGAGACCGTGTCCTCTATTGATTCATCGTTGTCTCTATTCGGAGATAGTGATTTGTTCTGGAACAATCTTGAAGCTACCATGGGAGATGCGAATTTAGCTACTAATGATTCTCCCACCGAGGGGGATGAAGACATGAGTTTCTTTGACAATCTTCTCACCGAAGACAATCCTTCGCCTCCATCTCCCACGGTCATTGCTATCGATACTCCGACTTTGAAAACGCCTCCCGTCGAAAATCCTCCGGATTTGGAACTTAAGGAGTTGCCGCCACATCTCGAGTACGTGTTCCTTGGCGACAACAAGAAGTCACCCGTCATTATTGCAAAGGATTTGAAAGATGAAGAGAAGACTCGCCTCGTTGCTGTGTTGAAAGATCATAAGAAGGCTATTGCTTGGAAAATCTCGGATATTCGTGGAATTGATCCTCACTTCTGCACGCACAAAATTCTCATGGAGGACGACTTCAAGCCCACTATTCAAAGCCAACGAAGGGTGAATCCAAAAATTCATGAAGTCATCAAAACAGAGGTTATCAAACTTCTGGATGCGGGTATGATTTACCCTATTTCGGATTCACCGTGGGTTAGTCCAATCCATTGTGTGCCCAAGAAGGGCGGAATAACCGTTGTTCCCAATGAACACAACGAGTTGATTCCCACTCGTCTCGTTACTGGGTGGAGAGTTTGTATAGACTACCGCAAACTCAATGATGCCACGAGAAAGGATCATTTCCCTCTACCTTTCATGGACCAAATGCTTGAACGATTAGCCGGTAATGAATATTACTGCTTTCTGGATGGTTTCTCGGGTTATTTTCAAATACCCATCGACCCCCAAGATCAAGAGAAGACTACATTCACTTGTCCCTATGGCACTTTCGCTTACAAAAGAATGCCTTTCGGCTTATGTAATGCGCCTGGGACTTTCCAAAGGTGCATGTTAGCTATCTTCCATGACATGGTTGAACAAACCATGGAAGTCTTCATGGATGATTTCTCGGTCTTCGGGGATTCCTTCTCTGCTTGCCTTGCCAATTTAGAACGTATGCTAAAGCGGTGCGAAGACACTCGCCTTGTTCTAAATTGGGAAAAATGCCATTTTATGGTAAAAGAAGGCGTCGTGCTTGGACATAAGATTTCGAAAGCCGGTCTTGAAGTAGACCGTGCTAAAGTTGATGTTATAGCAAAGTTGCCTCCACCTTCAACCGTGAAGGGTGTGAGAAGTTTCTTGGGTCATGCGGGCTTCTATCGTCGATTCATCAAAGATTTTTCTCAAATCGCTCGCCCGATGACCCACCTCTTGGAAAAAGATACTCCTTTTATCTTTTCCAAAGAGTGCCTTGAAGCCTTTAACTCACTTAAGGATAAGCTAACTAAGGCACCCGTCTTGGTTACCCCTAATTGGGAGCTACCCTTTGAGTTGATGTGTGATGCTAGCGATTTTGCTATTGGAGCGGTTCTTGGACAAAGAGTGAACAAACACTTCCAACCGATCCATTACGCTAGCAAGACAATGACAGGGGCACAATTGCATTATACGACAACCGAAAAAGAGCTTTTAGCCGTTGTCTATGCTTTTGAAAAGTTTTGCCCCTATCTTGTCCTTTCTACCACCATTGTGTACACCGATCATTCCGCGTTGAAGTACTTGTTGACAAAGCAAGATTCCAAACCAAGACTTCTTCGCTGGGTTTTGCTGCTCCAGGAATTTAAAATCGACATCCGCGATAAAAAAGGAGCAGAAAACCTAGCCGCTGACCATCTCAGCAGACTTGAGGATCCATACCAAGGGGATCATCCGACCAAAGAAATCAATGATTCTTTTCCCTTGGAGACCTTAATGTCTATAAACTCGAAGCCGAATGAGACCCCGTGGTTTGCGGACTTTGCAAACTATTTGGCGGGTGGAATTCTCAAGGAAGGGTTGACGTCCCAGCAAAAGAAGAAGTTCTTTACCGATATCAAGACTTACTTTTGGGACGACCCTTACCTATTCAAACAATGCGCCGAATTGATTATCCGACGATGTGTTGATGGACCGGCAGCGTCTGACATCCTTGATGCTTGCCACAAAGGACCCACCGGTGGTCACTTTGGTCCCAACTACACCGCAAAGAAAGTGTTTGATTCGGGATTTTATTGGCCCTCCATATACCGTGACGCTCACGATATGGTCAAACGATGTGATGTTTGCCAAAAGCAAGGCAAAATCACACATAAAGACGAGATGCCTCAGAATTTCATTCAAGAGTGTGAAAATTTTGATGTTTGAGGTATCGACTTTATGGGGCCATTCCCTTCTTCTAAAGAAAACAAATACATCCTTGTTGCCATTGACTACGTTTCAAAGTGGGTTGAAGCCAAAGCTTTGCCTACTAATGACGCAAGGGTGGTTTGTAACTTTTTGAAAGCTCTTTTCGCTAGATTCGGTGTGCCTCGCGCCATTATTAGTGATCGTGGGACTCATTTCTGCAACGACCAATTCGCTCGAGTCATGGCTAAGTACGGTGTAAACCATCGTCTTTCCACAGCCTACCACCCACAAACTAATGGCCAGGCTGAAATATCAAACCGAGGTCTTAAGCGAATTCTTGAAAGAACCGTGGGAGAGCATCGTGCCGCATGGGCTGATAAACTCGATGATGCTTTGTGGGCTTTCCGTACTGCTTACAAGACCCCGATCGGCTGTACGCCTTATCGTCTTGTGTACGGGAAAGCGTGCCACCTCCCCATTGAGTTGGAGCACAAGGCTTACTGGGCCTTGAAGTGGGCTAATTTTGATATAAACAAAGCCGGTGACCTACGCAGATCCAACTCAATGAGCTGAATGAACTTCGGAATGAGGCTTATGAAAATTCTTTGATCTATAAGGAAAGAACTAAGCTCATTCACGACTCCAAGATCAAAAACCGAGAGTTCCATGTTGGAGACAAAGTCTTACTTTTTAACTCTCGGTTGAAAATCTTTTCGGGCAAGCTCAAATCTCGTTGGTCCGGCCCATTCACCATCGCCCAAATTTTTCCATATGGTACTCTCGAGCTCGCTCAACCTAATGGACCAAATTTTAAGGTGAATGGCCAACGAGTGAAGTTATACTTTGGTGAGGACACCTCTCACGAGGTGATTCCATCCCTCACCACGTTCCCCATGAACTAATTTTGGGTCGAGTCAGGCTCGTGACTCGGTTATCAAAAACAAGCGCTCCTCGGGAGGCAGCCCGAGTATCTATCCCTTTAACCCCCTAAGTGTAGGGGAGGACCTATTTTGGTCGTTTGTGTTTGTGTGGTGATGTGCTTACAGGGATAACTGCAATCTTGGAATTCTTTGAAGAACCGTGCTCCCGTGTTATCCGAAATCCGGTTCTATCTCTCAACTATCGTGATTCAATTTTCTTCATACTCAAAATTGATCACGTTAGTCGTCTCTTCCTTAACTTGAGTTAACCAACGTGCACAATGTCATAAGTGTAGGGGAGACTTTTCCCACATGCTTAAACATTGAGGACAATGTTTATCTTAAGTGTAGGGGGGACTTCTATCGAAGTTTTAAGTGGACTTTTCCATGAAAATGCCTTCAATTAACCGGAAAATCATATTTTTCAACATTTTTCAAATTTTTAATTAACTTTGGCCATTTAGTCGTAATTTTTAAATTTTTATCGTTGCTTTCATATGTATATATTCCACAATAAAGTCAAAAATATTAATAAATTGGTGTAGCTAGTTTAGATATCTTTGACATATTAGGCCCGTTGCGTTTATTTTGACTCAACCCGAATAGACTTATCCAAGTTTATTCTAGCTAGTATCCTTAACCATGTAGACCTCAATTGGTTTATTAGGCTAAGTGTCCACGAGTCTCATTATTTAAGATTTTAAATTGTGGAGGACGAGAAATGATAGAGTCAATTATAAGTCGGTATTCTTGCGCAAGCTCACTTGGTGTAATTATTTGCCTATTCTCCCATCACTTGCTAATAATTTATCTGCAATAAGTAAGGTCGTACGATTTGAAAAGTTACTTAGCTTCTAGCCCAAGATCGTTTAAAAGTTGCTCGGTAATGATAAGAGTTCATAGCCAAGGCATAACTTATGAAGCGGGGCGCGAAGATTGGCGAGTCCGAAAAGGCCCTAACAAGGCATGAGGATTCAAATTCTATTGCTGAAGATCCAAAGTGATGTGAAAAGCATTATTCCTAAAGTCTATATGAAGGATCAAGACTCACGACGAAAAGCAATCAACTCCCATAAAGATCATGGAGAAGTCTATCCGAAAAGACCCTAACAAGGTATGAGGATAAATAGATCCAAGTCCGAAAAGGAGGCGGATCGTTGTATCTCAGAATCCCAATTAGAGATTGAAGAAATAATCATGAAGTCGTGGTCAACAAAGTTGGAGTACCCCTCAAAAGTCTCCAAGTGAAGAAACTCTATTATTATGAGAAGACCATTATCTCAAGAACGTCTCTCGAAGATATGAAGTATGAAGTACATGCCAAATATCGGCCCGAGAAAGGTCTCAAATCGTGAACCAAGTTATGCCAAGATATGAACTTTTTGATATCCCGAGAAGCAGTTTTAAGAGATTTTGTCCTTTAGCTAACTATTGATCAAATCGTCCTACTTTGCTTTCAGCCTTAATAAACTATCGAAATAAGTCCAAAAATGCATCTTCATGATCATTCTAAGACAAAAATAAAATATAAGAGATACAACTAGGAATAAGGGAGTTTAAGCATTTAATTAAGCCATGTGTGTAAGTGTTTGATTTACTAACTTATAATAACAATGATCTCGTTTTTAAGCTTAGTTTGGGGAACGTGAAACTTGAGGGTGATAAATCTTCGCAACACCAAAGCCCTAATGTAAGTCCTTGATTTCTTTACGAGTTATTTCCATCCTTTTATTTATTTTAAAGTTTTAAGTCCTCTTAGTATTATTTAGTAGAGTTTAAATAAGGCCAAGGTTGATTGATTATGAGAAAAATGTAAAATTGCTTTATCACTAAGCATTGCATGAGGGCATGGCAATGGTTAAGTGTAGGGGATTTGATAGGTGTGTAAACACCCATCCTTTTACCACTTAATTCTGGCTAAAACAAGACCAAAACACGTGTTTAATATCATTTGTTTGGAATTATGCGTGGTTTTTGTGTTTATTGTGTTTTCAGAGCTAACCGGATAAATATTAAAGAAAACATGGGATTGCACGGGATTTATCAAGGAAAAAGACTCAAGATAAAGTCTATTGTCCAAGAGATGCAAAAGATTTGAAGTCACTAGGCCTATTCGAAGATTTATTGAAGAAAAGGACTAAAGACGGAAGATTTTCATAAGTCGAAGAAACTCGAGTCTATTTAACGAAGAAATTAAAAGACGAGTTGGATTTAATCGACGACAAATCCCGAATCAGAATCGAAAACGTCAACTTTTCTGAAAAGACGAGAAGACAAGAAGAAAGGGAGAAAGCCCACTCACCAACCAACCACTAGGAGTATAAATAGAAACTCCCTTCACACAATTAGGGAGCTTCATATTTTTCTATTTTTCCAGTAACTTAGGTTCGTTCCATCACAAACTCCATTAGGGAGTTTGGTGATTTTCATCTTTTTCTTTCAATCTTGTAATCTTTAATCATTAACCTTGTTACTTTTCCATTAATCAATCCATTCCATCTTTCTATTTATTTTGTTCCTTATCATCATCTATTGCAAGTTCTTGAGTTCTTATTTGATCTTAGTTTGATCTTAAAAAGTTGTTGATTTAGTGTTTTTATTTGTGGGATTTGTTACTTATGATGTTTAAATGATTTGTGTTTAATTTGGTAAAACCTTTTTGAGTATTTAGTTTGATTTTGAGTAAAATCCGTGTCCCCTGTTTACTTGTTGCTGCTACTGTTCTTCGTTCCCAGACTTTCCGAACAAGACAGATATTCCGAATAGACTAGCTCACGTTTGCCTTACTCGGAATATTTCAATTATTCCGAGTGGAGGTTTTATTTCTTCTTTATTCGGAATATCCCAGATATTCCGAATAGCCTTTACTTTCCGAATTGATCATTTTGTATTTCCTTTATTCGGAACATTTTCAAATATTCCGAATAGGGGTGTTTCGTTTCATTACTCGGAATATTCTGGATATTCCGCATAGCCATTTCTCAGTTCCCTTATTCGGAACATTTTTCCGAATAGCCATCTTTCCGCATAGAAGTTTTATATTCCGAATAGCACTTAGTTTTTCCGCATGAGGCAAGTTTTCCGAATCATACAATTTATTCCGCATGGTGTAATCTTTCCGCATAAAGCAGATTATTCCGCATAGAGATCATTTTCCGCATAAGACAAGTTTTCCGAATGGGCATATTTTCCGCATAGATACATTTTTCCGAATAGGAGTATTTTCCGCATAGACAATATTTTCCGAATAGCATCATTTTTCCGAGTAAGCTAATTTTTCCGCATAAGAGCACTTTTCCGAATAGTTTATTTTTCCGAATAGACTGGATTTTCCGCATGGTGTAATCTTTCCGCATAAGCCTAGACTTTCCGAATAGAGGTTTTTCCATATAGCACCTTACTTTCCGAATGGCCATACATTCCGCATAGGGTATTTTCTCATAAGGGTATTTTTCCAGTATTTATTCAAGTTTTGCTTTTTATTTGTTGCTTGTTTTATGCTTACTTCATTATCATTTTATTCACTTACCTGTTTAGTAGAATAGAAAACCTAATCCACTTTTTGTCACCAAGAACAAATCATTCCACTTTAAACTGAGATCAATTCGAGAGGATTCCGAGAAATAATCTGAACCTTGCAAAACCCGTGTATCAGTCACGTCTACCTCCCCGTAAGAAAAGGCTTTACCTAATTTAAGTATGTATGATGGTGGTTACACGCCCCGTGCAAGATAAAAATTCAGGCACAAAGTTTATATTAAAAATACTTACAAAGTGAAGTAATATTTCCAAGGAACCACAAAGTTTGATTAGGCATTTGATATAACAAACAAATATAGAAGGTTTAACCACGAGGACCTTCAATATTTGAACACAAAAAGTAGTGTGTAAACCAGCTAAGAGTATCATAAATGGCATCCATCGTTACGTCAGTACACCAGATATGGTAAACCCAACTGCAATAATAACATAAATATGGCACCTGTCACTCCAGGGAAGACTTCTCATATCTTGTTGAATACATCCATAACCTGAAAGATTAAGTACAAATTCGGAATTCATATTTTCATAGCATCATCATCAAATCACATAATGATACATGTTAACTCTAACAATCAGTTTGTGAAGAGTTCATGAGTCAAGGCCCTAAAAAATTATTAACTATACCAATAAATCTTGTTTTTATATTAATAAGTTAGCATTCTTTCATGTAACATTTGTTACCACCTGAACGAAGCTTATCTTTGACAAACTGACCCGCACCAATTTTACATTTTAAGGGTTGAAAGAGAAATCTATCACATCCATAATAGAACCACTTGATCTTGCATTGTTAGAATAACAGAGAATCATTTTGTTTGTTGAGATCAGGGATGTCAACATGTACAAACACTTTTTTTATCCATAAAGTTTAATCTAATACATATAAACTGTGCTAATTAGTAACAAAATCTACAGAAATTTGTAAAAACTTAAACAACCAAAGTAATAGAACATTTCCATCTTGACTAAGAATCAGTATAAAGGTTGCTTGGCAATGTGTTTATTAGATAATCATGTTATATGAGCATATAAGTGATGTTTGTCAATGTGTGTTTATTTTAGTCTAATCATTAGATATAACCCACAAGTAGCAAAATCTTCAACACAATCACTATAAGGGATGTTTGGCAACGTGTTATTAGATATCATGTTGCCATTGACTAACAAAACCACTTTGACTCCACGAGTATGTGGTTCAGGTCTAATTGGTTGATCGATCTCTATCAGTACTAATGTTGGTCACAAAGACATGAATTCATATATTATCTTACTTTTTAGCTTCAAATTCAATAGACAAAAATACGAATTCATATATTAATAATATCTAAAAAAGGGTTAAATAAATGATTTTAAAATTTGGTTTCAACTGAAAATGAAATAAATAAATAGAAAATAAATCAAATACAACACCGATTAAAAAAACTAATATTGAAAAAGAATAAAATATACTTACAGGAGTGCAGTAGTTGCCGGCAACGACATACAGATGTGTTGATAATATTTTCAACTGTAGTTTGAATACAAAAAACATCAATATGAATACCATCAGCATGTTTTTTTCGCACTCAACAGGACAGCAGACACGAAATTGCATGTAGCTAAAATGCTACTATCTATGTTAAAATAGCAGACATTGAGCTTTCACCCACATCCAGGCCAAACTTTAACAACAAATTTGGGCAGAAAAAAATAAGAGCCATAGAAGGTTCACATAAACAGATGTCAAAAGTTTACCGATGTCAAAACTTTAGAACCCCGTAACGTAGTATCGAAGATAAAGTTAAATTGTCTTTGCATAAGTAAGTTTACAGGAGTTTACCGTTTTAGCTAAAGCTGAAAATATTCTGTATATCTAAATGTACTATATTTGTATGAAAATCTTATACATAAATTATACATGTATTGCAAATTTTTACCACCCATCTCAGGCTATGTCAGGAACACTTCTAAAACACACGCAAGCTCAATAGGATTCCCGTTGATAGGTGTGAAAACACCCATCCTTTACCACTTAATTATAATAAAAACAAGACCATAACGTGTATTTTATGTTGTAAATGTCGGAATTATGCGTGGTTTGTCTTTTTGTTGTGATTTTAGGATCAAAATGTAAAATGGGAAGAAAACACGGGCTTTCACGGGCTTTTATCGAAGAAAAAGACAAAAGACGAAGTCAAGAAATCAAGAGTGCAAAAAAGAAACGGATGTCCAAGGCTCATTCTAAAGATTTATCGAAGAAAAAGTCCAAAGACGGAAGTTTAATAAAGCCGAAGAACTCAAGTCTAATTTGTGAAGAAATTACAAGACGAGTTTAATTAATCCCGAGACAAAGTCGAAAAAGTCGAAGAACTTAAAAGACGAAAAGACGAGAAAGAAAGAAAGAGAGGAGGAAGCTTCCTCCTACTCCCTTCCCTTCTCCCATATAAATAGAGTCATTAGCTTCATTTTTCATGTTGTTAGCTAATTTTGATAAAATTAGTCTCTCCATTTTTAATTACTTGCACTTTAATTATCAAGTAAGTTTACTTTTTATGTTTATTGAATCTTTACTTTTCTTGTTAATCTCTCATCTACCTTTCTTGTTTTGATTTGATCTTAATCTTTATGTTTATGTTTATGTTTTGAGTTATTATTGATTTGATTAAGTGGGTTTTGATTATTGTGGTTATTATTGTTAGTTTTATTGACTTGGATTGCTTAGTTATTGTTAGTTAATCATTAGTGGTTATTTTGGTTTAATCTTTAGATTGATTTGGTTAGTTTTTGATTAGATTCGTACCTTTTTATTCCCCGTGTTCTTCGCGATTTTTGTTTGCCCAGTTTATTCCGAATCAGCCACATTTTTCCGAACCAAGCTTATATTCCGAATCAGCATTTTCTTAATTATTCCGCATGAATGAATTATTCCGGATGTAAGAAATATTCCGGATGAGCAGTTATATTCCGAACCAACGCCTTTAGTTTTTTTTATTCCGGATGAACACTTTTCCTTGATTATTCCGAACAAAGACATCTTTCCGAATGAACCAAACATTCCGGATGAATCAATTATTCCGCATGAGCACTTACTCTGAATCACCCTGTTATTCCGCATGAACCTCTTTTCCGAATGAAGCTATTATTCCGGGTGAAGCACTTTTTCCGCATGAGCAGTTTATTCCGGATCAATGTTTATTCCGAATGAGTGTATATTCCGAATGAGTGTTTTGCTTTGATTATTCCGCATGAACATTCCGAACCAAGGTATATTCCAGATGAGCAGGATATTCCGAATGAGTGATTTTTAGTTTACTTTAAGTTTAAATTTTTTTAAGCTTTACTTTTCCCGCCTTTTTCCTTAGTCGCACTTTTAGTTTACTTGCCTTAGATTTATTTTAAGCTTGCCTTTAGTTTAAGTTCAAGTTTGCCTTATTTACGTTTAAGTTTGCCTTTTAATTTCTCGTCACGTTTTTAATTTCCCGTCATTTATTTTCAATTAGGTTTAGAATTATTTGCCCTGCCATTTACTTTAAAGTTTTTGCACTTTTACTTTACTACAACGAAAAACCTTTGTTTCACCAATAGACGGCTGAGTCACACATTCTTCCCTTTCTCAATTCGAAAAGATCGGACGATAATATTTTCTTACTAGGCAAAGGCCTTGTATTAAATGACGCCGCTGCCGGCTCTTTTCGTTAAGATTAACGGTTTTCTGTGAGAGACGCGTTGCTTTTTGGGATCCGTTCATTCGTGAGCGTTATTTTTCTTGCTTAAATTTTTTTTCAAAAATCCATAAAAATTAAAAATTGTTAAAAATCCATAAAAATTAAAAAATTTCAAAAAAATCCAAAAAGATTTTATTTTTATAGTGTATATATATTGTCTATTGCTTTGGTATCTTTTTCTTTTGCTTTCGCAGGTGTATGCGTACTAGGTCTTCAACTTATCTAGAGCCCGAGACTCGTGAAGATTTAGCTATGGCAGGTGTGAACAACAACAATAACCCACCGCACCTCAACAATAACAACAACAATGTTCTTCCACAGCCCGATCTTCGGACAATGGAGGAGCTTTGTCAACCCACAATGTTTGGACGAAGAGGACCGATTGCGCCGATGCAAATCACGGCTCCGGAGTTTTCGTAGAAGCATCACATGATCCAACAAGTGCAAACTAATCCATTTCGCGGAATACCGGATGATGATGCCAACAAGCACCTCGACAAATTCATTACCATCACCCAAAGCATGAAGTTGCTCGGTGTTACTATGGATGTCCTTCGCCTACAGCTCTTTCCACATACTTTATCATACCACGCCGAAAAATGGTTTGATCATCTCTCGAAGAATTCCATTCATACTTGGGACGACATGACTCAACGATTTTTGTCGCGCTACTTTCCACCATCCATGGTCACGAGCCTTCGAAAACAAATCAGCGGTTTCATGCAAGAACCCGATGAATCTCTCTTTGATGCTTGGGAAAGATATAATGTTTTGATCAATCGATGTCCAAACCACAACATGCTCCCCGTTACCTTAATTGATACTTTCTACAACAGATTGACTTTTCGTGATCGTGATACGATTAATGCAGCCGCCGGTGGCACATTTATGAAAAGAAGACCCGAGGAGTGTAGAGAGCTTATTGAGAACATGACTACTCATCTCAAAAATAGGGATTCCTCCGCTTCTTCAAGGAACAACCCAAGAGTCAATGATTCTTCTACTTCAGCAAACCCCGATATGACCGAATTCACCCGCATGATGGCCGAAATGAACAAAAATATCTTGCTCATCGCTACAAACCAACAACAACAAGTTAAAGCTGTAGCAATTTCTTGTGAGACATGCGGCGATCCTCACTCATACACTGATTGTCCTTCTACTCAAGGCAATCCGGAAAACGTGTATGCGGCTTATGGTAACTATTCACCGGAAAATTACCAAGCCCGACCTCAAGGGGATCAAAATTTGCTAAGTTACCGGTCGAACAACTATCTTTCACCCGGTTTTTCTCCTCAAAACCACAACTCCAACAACAATTACAATAGAAGCAATCAAATCCCACCTCGAGCTTCTAATCCTTATCACCCAACCGCTTAACAAGCCCCACCTATTAATCAAGATGTTGAAGCTTTAATGAGAACCCAAGGAGAGCAAATCAAGAATCTACAAAGCCAAATTATCAATTTGAAAGGGAATATCACTAAGCAAGGGAATGACATTAGATCCGAGCTTCGAAATGATATACAATCCTCCTTCAGCACTCAAACGAATGATTTGAAGAATATGCTGGCTAGTTTCTTACAAACCACTCAACCCTCTACTTAGGGCTCTCTACCTTCAAACACCGTCACCAACCCGAGAGCGAATGTGAGTGCTATTACTACACGTAGTGGAGAAACTTTAGTAGGACCATCTATCCCACACCCAATTACACCATCTACACCTCCTCCACCACCATTTATCCCTACTACTCCCACACCTAGTATTAGTTCACCATTACCATCTCCGCCTCGTCATGAAGAAGTACCCAAGAAGAACCCTTCACCAACCCCACCTTCCACCTATAACCCCAGCATTCCTTACCTTTCTCGAATCGACAAGGCTAGAATTTTGATTAAGAATGACGTTCAAGTCTCTAACTTTTTGGACAAGATTGTCGGCATGACCGTCACCTTTACCCTTGTTGAAGGTCTTGCCCAAATGCCACAATTTGTCAAGATGTTTAAGGAATTTCTTAATAAGAAGGAGAAGATGGCCGAGTTTGTTAATACTCGCTTTAATGAAAATTGCTCTGCAATCCTTCTTAAAGAACTTCTGGAAAAACTAGGAGATCCTGGTCGTTTTGTGCTACCTTGTACTTTTAACCAAACCGACGAATTTACTGCCTTAGCCGATCTTGGGGCAAGTATAAATTTGATGCCTTTCAGCGTCTGGAAAAATTTATCCTTGCCCGACCTCACACCAACGAAGATGATTCTTGAGCTTGTAAACCGCACTCTCGCTTACCCTCTTGGTATTGCCGAAGATGTGTTCATTAAAGTTGTCACATTCACTTTTCCGGTCAACTTCATCGTTGTTGATTATGAAATGGACCCTCGTATTCCGTTAATACTTGGACGCCCATTTTTGAGAACAGGTAAAGCTTTAGTAGATGAGGATAAAGGTGAACTCATCTTAAGAGTCGGGGATGATGCACAAGTTTTTGAAATGGGGAAGCTTACAAGCAAATATAATGGAAGAGAATCGACAAATATGATTAATGTGCTTGATGATTTTGTCGTCTACAACGATCCTCTATTCAATTCTTGCAATGATAATCCACTGTTTCAAGATGATGTGGATGATTCTCTCTCCAATTTGGAACCCCCACCCACATATGATTCTCCACCGATCTTTGATGCTTATGATGACGATTCTAGTTCCGATGGAGATGATTATGACGATTTTACTTCTGAGTATCCAGACATGCCCACTTATGATGATTTTGATGAGGCTGATACTCTCTCGAGTGATTCTTCACATGATGAATATCCTCCGCCAACCATGCTTAATCCTACTTTGGATGACTACTCATTTGAGGAAGACTTTGCTACTTTTCTCAACACATACTTCCCAAATGAGAGTGATGCTCCTCCTTTGGACTTTGATGATTATGGTCTTTATCCTACTTTGGATATGAAGAAACCCGTTTCAAAGGAGAAGAAGCCGGCCGACACCGATATCCGCAACACTTATGTCTTAACTCCTCTCTACCCTCCGTCTAAGGATGAGATTGCAAGATTTATGATCGGATCTTCTTCAAGATCTACTGAGCCCGAGTGTTATTTTCCCCTAAAGGAAAAGGTGTTCGACGCCAGCATTGCACTTTTCAAGCCATCTCAGTATCCATCTGATGAAATAAATGGAAAAATCTTTGGTACTTATAAAGATATGCTTGCCCCTCACCATACTTGCTTCCACCGTGCTTCACAATTGCTTAAGGGAACCGTGCCTACTCTTCTTTGGCTTGCCTTGTTCACCTTAAGCTTGTGTTATTTGATGGACGAAAAGTATGTATTTGATCCCGGTGGATGTTTTTCAAGCTTCTTCCTATGCTAATCAAGGTCGAGTCAAGCTCACGACTCGGTGATCAAAAAACAAGCGCTTCTTGGGAGGCAACCCATGTATCTATCTTTTAGCTATTTCTATCCTAAGTGTAGGGGTGTAATAACCCGAACTTTAAAATCAACATTGTAGAAACTAGAAGGGGGGGTTGAATAGTTTCTAGTTAGTTTCAAAACATTTCGGCTTAATCACTGTGCGCGGTTCCTTATGTGTACCCGCGGTTCCTTATCAATAAGGAACCGCCGGTCCATTTATGGAACCGCCGACAGTGGACGAAACTGTTTATTACATGTTTAACTTTGACAATCCTTTGTATCAAATTCTCGATCAAGCATGACTAGATATGAGATGTGTTTGATTGAAAGATAAATACTACAAGTAAGTAAACACACAAACACATCAAATCAAGAGTACATCAAGCAATAGTCTAAACACTAAGCACACACGTACTAAGCATAAGCTTTTCCGCAACTAGGATGTTTAGACTAAGTGATGCACACTTGACCATAATCTAAACACGAAGCACACACGTACTAAGCCATAGCTTTTCCGCAACTTAGATGTTTAGATTATGAGATGCACACAACACAAGTATGTAACTATAAATACATCTACAAAGGTAAAGACATAAATGTAAAGGAAAGTACCGACACGATGATTTATAGTGGTTCGGTCACGAAGCTCCTCTTCGCCCTACTCCACTCCTCGAGTACACCTTACTCAAGAGTTACTTCACTGGTCAACAAACTCCTTAAGGTGGAGTAACCATACACAACGTCGCTTATCCAATTTCCGACTCTAAGCTAAAATTCGAGTCCTAATCTTAGGTAGGACCAATCTACACAACGTCGCCCAATTCACCATTTAACGACACAAGGCTAGATTTCGAGTTCTAATCGAAAGCTAGAACCAATCTTCACGACTCTTCACTTTGAAGCTAAGTGAGAACTTCACACAACACAACTACTAATCACTTTCAAGTTTAGTGAGAACTCACAAGACACAACCACATCACTTTAGAGTTTAGTGAGAACTACCTAGACACAACCACATCACTTTAGAGTTTAGTGAGAACTACCAAGACACAACCTAATCTACCCACAAGTTATGTTTTATGGCCCAACATAACAAACCTTGTGTTTTATGGCCTAAACACATAAACCATATAGATCTAAGCACACAACACTTAGATCTATAACTCTAACACTATATCCAAGTACTATCAAGACTTGGATCTACACAACTAACACCTAATCCAAGGATACCCATCACTTGGATATTCTACCCTTACAAACACATCCAAGTGTACCCAACACTTGGATCTTCTACATATACATAGTAGGAAGACTAAAAACATAACTTAGATCTATAGAAGGATAGATCTTCATCATGTAGTGAACCCAACACATCATGGTAATGATAGTGTTCTTCTCTTTGCACTTGAGAGGATGAGTAGATTGAAGATTGAGTCACATCTTAAACAAGATTAATCAAAACTAACTAATCAAAGATCTAAGATGGTTTTTGAAAGAAACTGTGCAAAAAGGGTTGAAAGAAAACCTGGAAATGATCCACTATTTATAGGACAACATTGCAACGGTCAAAAAGACCCGCGGTTCCTTATCTCTACCCGCGGTACCTTATCAATAAGGAACCGCGGGTTCCTTTAAGGAACCTCCACGTCGGAGTCCGTGCAAATTTGTCCTTTAGTGGGGATATGCCATCTGGGGTAGTTTATACCCTCAAAGGATATTCCTTTAGCATATGGAATATGCCAAATTCAAATTTCCATTTTCTTTTTAATAAAACATTTTCTTAAAAATAAAGTTAATTAAAATCTTTTGTCAAATTTGATTAAAATGTGAGTTTTAAGAAAATATTAATCCTTGATCACTTAGTTAGGTTAATGACATGTTTGTACATTCCTTGAGTGATTCATGCCGAATGCGGTCTTGGAGGTGTCGAGAGAAGTATACAAATGTATTCTTGAGTGATTACGAGTACCTTAACATTTTACGTAATGTATTGCGAATTATACGTTTGTCATCAACAAAACACAGAGAGATTATATCGACAAAGCATCGTAATGTTTGCACTAACAATCTCCTCCTTTTTGATGATGACAAACAAGTAAACCGCAACACATATTAAAATGCATAAGTTACTCGTTTACACTTACTTCTCCCCCTTTTGTCGAATCAAAAAGGTAGTCACCGTCTTGAAGAAGAGAAGAATCAACGTCGAGAGAGCACACATCCAAAGTGGTAGTCATCGACAGCACGTCCTTTGAAGAGGAGAAGAATTAACGTCACACGAGCTTGCATCCAAAAGGTAGTCTTCATTTGTGGAGGAAGATTGACTTCGAGAGAACATGCATCCAAAAGGCTAATCATCACTTGTGGTCGACGATTGAGAGGCAAGAATCCAAACCATAAACTCATCATCCAAAGACATTGAGCTTGCGTCATCCTAGTGAAGTCTTCAATCACCATAGGTTAACCAACTCCAAGCATAATAATATGCTTATCTACGAGTGTCCAAAATGCATTACTTGCAAGATGTTCGATGAATGCAATTTGAGTGAGTCAACGATCGCAAATGTAATGACTTGAACTCTTGCAAATACTCCCCCTTGATATGAGATCCCCCTTGCTTGAGGTACCAACAAATCAAGAATAGTGACGAGCTACAAAAATGGGTTAAATTGTCCTACAAAACAAGGTTAGTAGACAAGAGCATATATAAAAAGAAATGTCACCCAAACGGGGATGATAAACAAGTCGTTTGCACAAACAATGACAAGCAAAGAAGTGTGCATGGGATGCTATCAATCCAAAGACAAATCAAAGGAGAGGATCATGACAAGATCAATTCACAATTGTTGGAATAGAGATAGAAAAGAAACATCCATACCAATTGTAATGATAATATGTCAAAGGGTAAAAAGCTTAGAATTTTTGGAATCACCCAAGAAAATTCAAGATTTAACCCTGAACTCTCAAAAAAAACAAGGAGAGGATTTCGAGGAAATCAATTCAAAATTGTTGGAGTAGAGGTAGAAAAGAAACATCCAAGAATTTGAAGATATCATCTCAAGGGGTTAAGAACTTAGAATTGATGGAATCACCCATACCAATTGTAAATTTTTAACCGCAATCAACTCTCAAAAAGAGAACAAAAATATCTCAACCTAGAGACATTTTTGATCAAAATAAAATAAAATAAAGGAAAACCAAAAGCGGATAAATCGACGCTTTAAGAAAAATACGGGATATAGGACATTATAGGCAACAATGTGTATGAATGTCGACACCAAATGGTGTTTAGCATACGATAAACTACATGCTCAAAGTTTCGTAGCTCTTCTCAATCATTAAGGATGTTCAAAGAACAATTACATGATGAGGAAAGGGTAAGGTTCGACTCAACTTAGTTTAGAAAGACTAGAAGAAAGAGACTCGACATAAAAGAGCATGATTAAAATGAATTGAGAGAGACTCAACAAAGAAGTTAAGGATAACTTCACAAATTGATTCATGAATACTATACCTTAGAAGGTGAAGGTGAAATCTCGAAAGAAAATGAGAGAAGAAACTCAAAAGAAGCTCAAGAAGACATGAAGAGTTAGTACAAAATCAAACACATAATCAAGTAAGCACATAGGATAATTCATGCAATGCCTAATGAAGTCTACAATAAACCAATGTAGAGAAGGTGCGCAATTAACACATATGGCATGCAAGAAACATGATTACTTAAAAAGAGAAGACTAAGTAAAACAAATTAGCACGTAGCATTTAAGGACATGCATGAGTTAGACACATCTAAGAGATATTACATCGGAATTGCTTGACAAAGACAAAACCTTTATAATAAGCATGCATTCAATAACTAATCAATTAAGCATATAGCATACAGATAAGCAAGAAGATATATAAGCAAGTAGCATACAAGCAAGTCATCTATCTAGATATCACAAATCAAGCTACATGTAATGTAAATCTCCAAGAAGATTCCTAATTCTTATTAGTTTAAGAAAAGGACTCAAACTAAGAGAAAATAAAGAAACAAAATAACAACAAGATCTAAGACTCAAAGAAAAATCATGTTGAAAAACATGAAAGGAAATACAAGAGAATAAAGATCATACAAAGATGTATATAAAAACAAGCCTAAAACTTAAGCATAATTTTAATCTTAGTTGCACTAGAATCCTAAGATTTGCTTAAATTAGATGTCTTAGCAATAAACAATCCACATGCTTGAATGAAAGACAAGGGTGGTGGCGGAATTTGGTAGGGTGAAAGGTGAAGTCACCAAGGGTTCAACAAAGTCATTCACAATGGAAATGCTTTGGATGGGTGATGTGGGTGAGTTTGAAGGGGTAAAAGGTGAAGTCACCAAGGTATCAACAAAGTCATTCACAATGGGAATGCTTTGGATGGGTTGAGGTTGGGTAGTCACATCCAAGAGAGTACTTGGAGTGAAGGGTGAGGTTAGCTCATTCATTCTAGATTGGAATGAAGAGGAGGTAGAACCATGTGAATGGTTGTTACCATGGGTTGAGATAGTCTTGCATGGAGCAAGAGGTGGTGAGGGTGATGAAGAGATGAGAATTGGAACAATCTCATTCTTGGGTGTGTGAAAGGGTGAAGAGTTAAGTTTGGGAAACTTAATCTTAATTTTGAGATGCCTCTTTGAAGAGGAGGTTTTGGATGAATTGGAGGTTCTTGTAGAAACCATGGTAGTAATGGGTGGTTTAAGGGGTAAGGATGAATGGTTTGAGGTGTGAAGAACAAGGCTAACAAGGAGGGTTTAAAAGGGTGAGTGGATGATCCAAACTAGTAAAGGGTTAAAAAGGGAAAGCCCAAGATATTTTGGGAGTGATCAAAGGTTTTAAAAAAAGATTCCAAAGGGTGTTGGAACAATTGGGAAGTTTCAGAAAACCCGAATTTGAGAGCTTCTGCCCGCGGTTCTTTATCTCCACCAGCGGTTCCATATTGATATGGAGTCGCGGTCTATTTAAAGAACCGCCTACAGAGGCTTGGTTAAGGTGATGAGGCTTGGTTTAGGTGGTGAAGGAGGATTTTCCAATTAAGCAAATCCTAATATTCTAGTCTAACTTATCATAAAGTCATGCTTAAGAGCAATAAAAACTAGAACACACACAAAGTAAAGACACATAGGTTCAATTAGCACGTAAGAAGAAAGCTAAGAAAAACCTAATGGCTACAAAAGAAAAAGACTCCTTATGACATACAAAGTTCATCAAAGTAAACTATCATTAGTCATATATAGGAAGAGCCATTTAGCCAATATAGAGAATGAGTATGAGACTATCACTAGAGGTGCTCAATTAAGGCTAAACACGACCATTTTTACGAGTTATACACCAACTCAACTTCCCACGTGGAAGTAATTCAATCATTAGGTCAAATTAAGATCCTAATGCATAAATTCTCTAGTAGTCATTCTCAAGTTAGACAAAATGTAATTCCAAAATTTGCCTAATAAAGTTTAGCAAGGATGAAACTTGCATGGCGACATAATGCATGACCTAATAAGGGTTAAGAATGCACCATTGCATATCTTGACAAAAGAGTCTAGTTAAGGTTAATTAACTTAATAGATCTTGAGGCCAATAACATTGAATTGTACAAACCAAGTTTACACAATTTGTTAGAACACTCTTGATTGGTCTTTCGGAAATGACACATTTATAAATTGCATAGCAATGTAAATTACTTGAGTATTTCGGATGAAACATCCAAGTTATCAAACCGACTCTATTGTGCATTATAAGTCATTATTAAACAAAATATGTCTAACAATTTGAACAAGTAGATTCAATATAACACCATCAACACAAGTGTGAGTTATGATCCGATGTATATTATTAATAAACCACATTCATGTCTACACTAAAAAACATGTCAATTAGATTCGATAATGATACCAATCATAGTTTAAATAATGCATTGATATTTAATCGAAATCTTTCTTGATTCCCACAAACACTCTTTTAAGAGAAAATAGCTAAGATTTTCAAAGGGTGTTTCATGTTTTATAGTGAGACATTTATCTACTTGAACTAATAACACAATGATCGAGTAAGACGACCCAAATCAATAGATTTGATAAGCTCCCAAAGCTTTCAAACCTAAGAGTGTTAATAAACATAACGAGGTGTACATGATGTTTATATAACATATATAAACCTAGAGATGTTGATCCTATATGCAATGCACAAATAATGTTGCAACCAAAATGCAAGAAATCTAGCATACATCCTAATTAGGAAAAACTAGATACTAACAAATACCAAGCAACACACAAAAGACTAGACATATAAGCAATACTACTACAAATAGCAAGGAACACTTAATAATGTCTACATATAATAATAACACACAAGGAAACATACACAAACAATTAGTTTAACACATAAAACCATTCGTCCATGTTTTGAGTGTTAGATACAACAAAGTATTCATAGCTTGATTTTATTTGAAAATAGTCTTTGACCCATTTAAAATTTAATTAAGTTGAACCCTTTGTAAATATATCAATTTTCAAAGATATATCACCAAGAGATGTCCAACTTAATAGAAAAGAGTAAAACACAAGTTTTACAACAAACCGACGCTCAATACTTTGGACAAAGTATGGAACTTAGAAACCATCCAAATTTTAAAGTTTGAATAAAGGTTTGGAATCATTTTTAATTGAAAGAAAATTCAATTACGTTCGAAATGACGGGTGGCACGACTTCTACGGACTTACGGTTGATTTTATATGATTTTTCAAAGTTTTTAAAAATCTGAGTCAGACTGACTGCGGTTCCTTATTGATAAGGATCCGCGGGGAACAATAAAGAACCGCGGTCAGAGGACAAAAAATGAGTTTTTGGCCAAAATCATTTGGTAACTTTTTGGAAGGACTTAGGACTCTAAAAAATCATTTTAGACACATAGAACTCGTATTTTAGAGTTAATTATGACATAAAAGATTTTTATACTTCCAAACATGAAAAGATTTAATTCAAGCTATTATACAAAGTTTATTTAACACCAAAACTTGTACGAATGAAACAACGAAACACATGTCATAAGTAATCACTCTTCATGAACAATTGATACAAAGATCTTCTCTATTTTTAAAAACCGTTTCCATTTTTAAAAACCATTTGTTTTGAAAAAGAGAGCAAAGATCGATCCAAGCTTTAAAGTACAATATACTTCAAAGATCTTGAGTAACCTCGCTCTGATACCAATTGTAGAAACTAGAAGGGGGGGTTGAATAGTTTCTAGTTAGTTTTCAAAACATTTCGGCTTAATCACTGTACGCGGTTCCTTATGTGTACCCGCGGTTCCTTATCAATAAGGAACCGCCGGTCCATTTATGGAACCGCCGACAGTGGACGAAACTGTTTATTACATGTTTAACTTTGACAATCCTTTGTATCAAATTCTCGAACAAGCTTGACTAGATATGAGATGTGTTTGATTGAAAGATAAATACTACAAGTAAGTAAACACACAAACACATCAAATCAAGAGTACATCAAGCAATAGTCTAAACACTAAGCACACACGTACTAAGCATAAGCTTTTCCGCAACTAGGATGTTTAGACTAAGTGATGTACACTTGAGCATAATCTAAACACAAAACACACACGTACTAAGCCATAGCTTTTCCGCAACTTAGATGTTTATATTATGAGATGCACACAACACACAACACAAGTATGCAACTATAAATACATCTACAAAGGTAAAGACATAAATGTAAAGGAAAGTACCGACATGATGATTTATAGTGGTTCGGTCACGAAGCTCCTCTTCGCCCTACTCCACTCCTCGAGTACACCTTACTCAAGAGTTACTTCACTAGTCAACAAACTCCTTAAGGTGGAGAAACCATACACAACGTCGCTTATCCAATTTCCGACTCTAAGCTAAAAGTCGAGTCCTAATCTTAGGTAGGACCAATCTACACAACGTCGCCCACTTCACCATTTAACGACACAAGGCTAGATGTCGAGTTCTAATCGAAAGCTAGAACCAATCTTCATGACTCTTCACTTTGAAGCTAAGTGAGAACTTCACACAACACAACTACTAATCACTTTCAAGTTTAGTGAGAACTCACAAGACACAACCACATCACTTTATAGTTTAGTGAGAACTACCTAGACACAACCACATCACTTTAGAGTTTAGTGAGAACTACCAAGACACAACCTAATCTACCCACAAGTTATGTTTTATGGCCCAACATAACAAACCTTGTGTTTTATGGCCTAAACACATAAACCATATAGATATAAGCACACAACACTTAGATCTATAACTCTAACACTATATCCAAGTACTATCAAGACTTGGATCTACACAACTAACACCTAATCCAAGGATACCCATCACTTGGATATTCTACCCTTACAAACACATCCAAGTGTACCCAACACTTGGATCTTCTACATATACATAGTAGGAAGACTAAAAACATAACTTAGATCTATAGAAGGATAGATCTTCATCATGTAGTGAACCCAACACATCATGGTAATGATAGTGTTCTTCTCTTTTCACTTGAGAGGATGAGGAGATTGAAGATAGAATCACATCTTAAACAAGATTAATCAAAACTAACTAATCAAGGATCTAAGATGGTTTTTGAAAGAAACTGTGCAAAAAGGGTTGAAAGAAAACCTGGAAATGATCTACTATTTATAGGACAACATTGCAACGGTAAAAAAGACCCACGGTTCCTTATCTCTACCCGTGGTACCTTATCAATAAGGAACCGCGGGTTCCTTTAAGGAACCTCCGCGTCGGAGTCCGTGTAAATTTGTCCTTTAGTGGGGATATGCCATCTGGGGTAGTTTATACCCTCAAAGGATATTCCTTTGGCATATGGAATATGCCAAATTCAAATTTCCATTTTCTTTTTAATAAAACATTTTCTTAAAAATAAAGTTAATTAAAATCTTTTGTCACATTTGATTAAAATGTGAGTTTTAAGAAAATATTAATCCTTGATCACTTAGTTAGGTTAATGACATGTTTGTACATACCTTGAGTGATTCATGCCGAATGCGGTCTTGGAGGTGTCGAGAGAAGTATACAAATGTAATCTTGAGTGATTACGAGTACCTTAACATTTTACATAATGGATTGCGAATTATACGTTTGTCATCAACAAAACACAGAGAGATTATATCGACAAAGCATCGTAATGTTTGCACTAACAAACATTTAGACCGAGTTCTAATACTAATTCTATTATTCAGAACAATATTTCTTAATCGACTTTTATTTGTCATATTCGTTCGACGAATAATATTGATTTCTCGACTAGACGGAAAGATTAGGATTTTAACGTATCGAATATGTGTCATTTATTAAATATCGGAAAAGTTTATGTCCGTCATCGACTGTAAATATTGTCATTATGAAATAAAAATATTTTCTATTGTCGCCATTTTAATTTATCAATTTATGAGCATTCTTTGTAATTTACGTTAAGCCTTTAAGCGTCGATCGTTTATATGTCACGCTAACGTTTATTAAATTATAAGACTCATTTATTTATCGAAATATTAATGTTCTCCGAATGTCGATGTTTTTATTTTATATTGAGCGTTTATTTTTCGTGTTTTGCGTGTATAGCTCAAATCGCGTAACTTTTAAAATATCGAGCTTCGATAATACCTGCTATATCATATTATGGGACAAATAATCTAATAAACAATATTTTGGTATCTCTTATTGACGCTACTTAAAACACATAAGACACATGTCTCGTGTGTCTTGAGCCTTGGACAAGTGTTTGCTTCATATACATTTGTACTTCTACCTATACTTTTGATTTCACTCTCATTTCACTCTTTTACACGTAACAAAGAAAATAAAGTATACTCATCCTCATTTGGTTTCTTATTGTTAATGTCACATGGCATCAAAACACTCAAAATCATTCACTTATCCTAGCAATCTCGATAATACAGTAGTAATACTTTGAAGTATATTATTCTAGCCTTATTGTTGGTTTTGACTCGACTTAAAGCAAACATCATGACGATCATCATCTTAAATGGGTTTTAGAGCTGAAATGACAAGATTCATTCATGTGATCTTAAGCTTGGGTGAAATTATATATTGATGGATAAGTTGTAGTTTTGGAAGCAAGGGTTGATTCTTATGGTTAAATTGAGAAAACTAGTGGTCATTGATCATCATCCTTGTAAGGATTTCTTTGATATTCTTGTTGTGAAAGATGTTTGTAAATATGTAATTATCATTTTACTTCTATAAATATTATTATTTACTATTATTATGTACATAATAGTTTATTTTGGGGTCTTGGACATTGTACATGATTTATGACATAAAAAGGTTAGCCAAAACAAGCCCATCATAATTGATGTAATTTTTAGATTTATTTCGTGGTAAAAACTAGATAGTATGAAAAACTTAGTAGGTTTTAATGTGACAATCCGTCAATTTATGGTCAATATTTTATTCTCAATATTTATTTGAAAATATTATTTTATGAACTCGCTTATTTTGGGAAGAAATTTGGATTTACGTCTTGAAGTAGCGTCGACTACGTCTAAACCGGAGGATTCTGCGTTACGTGCTTACGTTTGCATACACCGTTTTTGGTGACAGTCTGACATTTCAGAAAATAATTTTATCCGTAAATATTATTTTGGAGTTTTAAATTTGTGTTGGTTCATAAACTCACAAATTTACGAGAAGAGACTAGGACTTATGATTTTATTTTAACGTCCTTTACGACTAAACCGGAAACCTTAGGATTACGTATTTACGTTTTCGAACTCCATTTTTGATGAAACAATTTTTATTAGATTCGTTTTGTGCCATTGATTCATAATTTATAAAAACGTTTTTCGTAAAACGACCCGAGGGCACGCAAATCGAGGAAACTAGAATCGAGGAGTACCCGTAAATAAATGCGGATGAGACAAGTGGGACACTTGTCCCACCCCCACTATAACCGGCCACAACACCCCTTAGGTGTCCAAGTTACATGAAACTAAGTTACACATGTAACTTAGCTTCACAATGAAGCTTCCCACCCACCAAAACTAGCTAAACCACTCCACCATTACCATTAGCTTCATTTCACACATGCAAAACTTCACAATTTCCTCTCTACTCTCTCTTGGTGCCGTCCACTATTCCACACAAAACACCCCATTCATACAAATTTTAACCACAAACATATGTTATAATTAACATATGTTAATCTCCATTCAAAAAGATGAAGATTGGTGCAATTTATAACATCCAAAGAGGAGTTTCCATGGAGTATTAGGGCTGATTTTCCACAAGGTGTTCATGAATATTGGTGGTCTTGAAGATGGTCTTGGCTATGCACAAGTTTCTCCATCAAAATCCATGTTTTGATCATAACCTACATCAACTTGGTGGTATAAAGATTGTCCTCCTCATCCTCTTGTTATTTTTGATTATGTAAACTTGTATTTCTTTTACTTATGTATATGTATATGATGATTAATGATGATAAAAGTATTGTGTGGGGATTTGGTGTTGATAAACATGCTTAAAAAGATGAAAGACTATAAGAAACAAGGTTAAAATCTTGTTTAAATTTGTTGGCTGTATAAAAGAGTAAAAAATCAAATGATGAACTGATAAAAATGACATAGATTAATGGATTTACAGTAAGCTATGGGTCTTGTACACATGTGAGAGTTGGCCATGCAATGGAATCATTGTAATGAGTGAGATATGATCAAAACAAGTATAGGGTACAAATATGAGTTTACTGTTTGGACGATTTTTAGAAAAGACTTAGTAGATGATTCAACAGTAGCTATAGAAGAGTTAAATGGAGCACATATCATGTAGTTTATGTGATAAAAATTTGAGCTTCTATTTCCTTATAGAACTCTAGATATGGCAGTTTTGGTGAACATGAAAATAAAAATCAGATTTTTGGGAAATGAAAGTATAATACTATTATATAAGCACTCAAAATTATATAGTATAAAATGTGAATAAAAACCCACTAACTCATGGATTTTATTTATATAAATATGTTAAAGGTTAAATAAATGGATAAATTATAAAAATGGTAGTGGAATAATATTTATAAGATATAAAAACTATAGACTTGATTTTACGACTTTTTCGGCTATTACCGTAAAAATTAACGTTTTTGCTAAGTAAAACTTAGACGGTTGGACCCGTCTAATGTGAACTTTATAAAACTCATATACTGATATATAAACATATAGAACAAGTAAAAACCGATAAAACCCGAACTATATAACATACAGACATTAACGGACTAAGTTAACATTATTGGACTAATAATACAACAAAATGGACTAAAACACTTATAAACTTATTTATTGGGCTTAACCTATTTGGGCCCAACATGTAAAGTGTAAATACTGATAATACAAGTATAAAGTGGAATAAGACAAGTTAAAAAAACTTATAATAAGTTTATTGGACCTAAAACACGTAAATAGGTAAAACGAGAAAACTAGTATAAAAGTTATCGACACATAACACGAAAATGAGTAAATGAGAATATGTAAACCCACTTGATCATCATATATATAAAATCATCATATGTATACATAATTGTTATTTTTATAAAGTCATTGGACATGAGTCTAAGACGAGTATTATTTGTCTAGGTTTCCGTGATTGAAGCACGAACCGTACGTCCGAATTGCCGATAACCCGCCTTCCCACATCAACGTAAGTTCATAGCCTCGCACTCTTTTAAATGTTTTTATGAAATGTTTTATAAACCCACGAGGGAGATAACATGTTAGTTTTTATAAAATAGGACACCATTTGTCCCGATTGTTTGTTTATTGATTTAGACCTGAATGATTGTATGACCCGATTGTATGACCCGATAAATGATTAAAGGACCCGATAGATGAAAGTAAATGGATTATTAAAGTTAGGTTATGTCACTAGAAGTCCCATTAGCATGAATTGTGAACTACCGGGATTTGGTAGACGCTTATGCATTTAATAGTACTATTTGGGGACGATCACCCCAGTTCGCGCCTTGACGGTTGATCCCCGTCGTGCCACATTGATTGGTAAGCAAATTTATGTATGAGAAGATTTCCATAGCGTGACCTTTGGGACGACACGCTACTTTAGATGGGCAAATTGAGTATCGGGTTAGCTACCCGTTGTTGGTTTAGTAAGGTAACAATGTCATGCGGCTTATAATAATCCAAAAATAACGAAATACTACTAGACGCTCCGAATTACGATGTATTGCCTGACTAGCAATACAGGGTCGTACTATTGATATTATTTTTGTGTTTTGGTTTTCATAACCATATTCATATAACGGTTTTTATTTTCATAAAACGTCATAAGACGTATTGTATGATGTTTGATAGGTGTGTAAACACCCATCCTTTTACCACTTAATTCGGGCTAAAACGAGACCAAAACACGTATTTAATATCATTTGTTTGGAATTATGCGTGGTTTTTGTGTTTATTGTGTTTTCAGAGTCAACCGGATGAATATTGAGGAAAACATGGGATTGCACGGGATTTATCGAAGAAAAAGACTCAAGATAAAGTCTATTGTCCAAGAGATGCAAAAGATTTGAAGTCACTGGGCCTATTCGAAGATTTATCGAAGAAAAGGACCAAAGATGGAAGATTTATATAAGTCGAAGAAACTCAAGTCTATTAAACGAAGAAATTAAAAGACGAGTTGAATTTAATCGACGACAAATCCCGAATCAGAATCGAAAACGGAAACTTTTCTGAAAGACGAAAAGACAAGAAGAACGGGAGAAAGCCCACTCACCAACCAAAGGACAAGCCTATAAAAGGAGCCCTTCACACATTTTAGAGGAGCTAGCCTGGAGTTTTCTCTCCTCCCCTTTTTTCTCCTTTATTGTTCGTTCCATCACAATCACCACTAGGGTGATTGATGATTTTAATCTTTGTTCTTCCAATCTTGTTGTTTTAATCTTTGTTTAATCTTGTTAAAACATTAATCATTCAATACAAAGTTCTTGTTTAATCTTTCTATGTTATCTTGTTCATCATCATCTTTACCTTCAAGTTTTTAAGTTTTTATTTTTCTTGATTTGATCTTCAAAAGTTGTTGGGATTTGTGTTTTTGTTGATGGGATTAGTAGTTTATGGTTAGTAGATGCTTAGTGATTGATTTATTTAAGTTTTTGGTGAAAAACTTGGTGATTTTTGGATCAAAATCGTGTTTCCTTGTTCTTCGGGATAGTATCTGTATCTGGGTTTCCAGAACTTCCGAATGAGTGAACAGTAAGTTCCGAATGAGTTTTGTTTTAAAAAGTTCCGAGTCAGTCAAAAGTTCCGAATGAGTTTACCTTCAAAAAGTTCCGAACCAGTTTAAAACTTCCGAACCAAACAAAAGTTCCGGATGAAGCATTAAGTTCCGAATCAGTTTGAAAAGTTCCGAACGAAGCAGAAAGTTCCGAACCGATTTATTTACCAAAAGTTCCGAATCGGAACTTACAAAAAGTTCCGAATCAGTAAGTTCCGGATCAAGCCAAAACTTCCGAACGAAGCTAAAGTTCCGAATCAATTTTCAGACTTCCGAACCAAAGACTTCCGAACCAGTAAGTTCCGAATCAAGGGGCTTCATTCGGAAGTCCAAAACTTCCGAATCAGTAAGTTCCGGATGAGTGTAAACTTCCGAACCAAGGTTAAAGTTCCGAATCAATTTTCCTTTTAGTGTTACTGTTTGTCTGTTTCACTGTTTCTTTATGTTTATTTCACAATTTATATTTTAACTGTAATTTGAACTTTAATTTCAATTTTAATTTTAATCTTAATTTTAATCTTAAGTTTAATACAAGTCTTTGTTAATTATAATTAAAGTAATTGTCTTTGATTTAAATTTTCATTTCCACTTTTTATTAGACTAGAAAACCAAACCCTTTTATTTAGTAACCAAGAACAATCATTCCACTTAAGACCAAGATCAATTCGAGAGGATATCGAGAGAAATTGAACCATAGAAAATCAGAGTATCAAATGGCGCCGCTGCCGGCTCTTCTCGTTAAGATCAAAAGTTTTTTTGTGAGAACTTGGATTTTGGGATCCGTTCCCCGTGAACGTTCTTTTTCATAAAAAATTTCAAAAAAATCCTAAAAAATATAAAATTTTCAAAAATACAAAAAAATTAAAAAACATAAAAACCAAAAATATTTGTGCTTTGCTTTTCTTTGTTCGTTCTTTTGCAGGTGTATGCGCACTCGATCCACGTCATATCAAGAGCCCGAGCCTCTCGATCACTTAGACATGGCCGGTGTACCACCTCCAAACAATAATAACAACAACAACATGAATAATAACAACAATAATGAGCCCCTTCCGGATAACCGCCCAATAATTGAATTGCTGCAAGCTCATGTCGATGGCAACACGGATCCAATTGTTATACCACCAATTGCCGCCAACAATTTCGAGCTTAAATCAGGCTTTATCCAGATGGTCTCCGCTCAACCATTCTTGGGACGAACCATTGATGATCCACATGACCATATCAAGAGATTTCTACAACTCACCAACACGGTCAAGTTCAATGGCGTTCCACAAGAGGTTATAAGGTTACAACTTTTTCCCTTTTCTTTAGAGGGACAAGCCCGGAATTGGCTTGCTAAGGAACCGCCACAGAGTATTCTCTCGTGGACGGATTTGGAAACAAAGTTTATCAATTACTTTTTCCCACCCTCTCGTACTACCGCTTTGCGGAATGAGATCATAAATTTTGAGCAAAAGTACGATGAGTCATTCAGTGAATCTTGGGATCGCTTTAAAGATCTTTTAAGAAAATGCCCACAACATGGTTTTACCAAAGTACATCAAATTAATACTTTTTACAATAGTTTAAGCATGAGTGATCAAGATTCACTGAATAGTGCCTCGGGGGATAATCTATTGGCTAAGACTTCCAATGCTGCTTGGGACATCATTGAGAACAAATCTCGTGTGCAAACCAAGAGTGTTCGGACCAATGTCGCTAGTGCTAGCACTAATGACAGCGACAAGCGACTTGACAAAATCACCACGCTTCTTGAATCGCTTGTCACCCACACCGTCAGCAACAACAACAGCAACAACGCCAAAAACGCACAAGTGAACGCTGTCAGCCAACCTTATGAGATATGCGGTGGTCCTCACTCTTACACAACTTGTACCGCCACCCAAGATTACCCTGCTGAGAATGTGAATGCGGCATATGGCACCTATCCTCAACCTGCTTATCAAGCTAGACCTCAAGGTGACCGTAACTTGCTTAGCTATCGATCCAACAACTATCTTTCACCACCCGGTTTTCCTCCTACCAACCCAAACCAACAACAAAACCTTAATCGCCCTCCTCAACAACAACAACAACCTCGACAACCATACATCCCACCTCACAAGCAACAACAACCACCTCAACGCAACAATCAAGTCTACCAACAACCTGCTTACCAACCACCTGCATACAATGCTCCTCCCAACCAAGCCACCACTGCATTACACCAAGAGGTTGCAACCTATATGAGGACCAATGATGTGATAGTGGGAAATCTCCAAGAGGAAGTGCGCAATTTGAAAGCAGACTTGGTCAAGCAAGGAAATGATTTGAGAGCTGATATGAGAAATACGTTGGATAGCCAAACAAATGACCTGAGGAACATGATGGCTAGTTTCTTCCAAGGTAATCAACCCTCTTCTTCGGGTACTCTTCCGAGTAACACCGTTGCGAACCCAAGAGGGGAGATGAAAGCAATCACTACTCGAAGTGGTAAAGGTACCAAGGAACCCGAGCTTCCTATACCTCCACCGGTGATTGTGACTAAGGAGAACGAGTCACCTGCTCCTATTCCTCATCCTTCTCCTTCCCCAATTTCTCCACCTCTTCCTTCTACCCCTCCTCCACCCGTGGTTGTGAGTGATCCTATTTCCCTAAAGCCTTCCTCTTCCTCCAATATACCTTATCCTTCAAGGTTGAGGAAAGAGAAGCAAAAGAGCAAGGATGATATTCAGGTTTCAAACTTCCTAAAAATGTTCAAACAACTGAATTTCAATATCTCCTTCGCTGAGGCTCTCGCTCACATGCCCAAATACGCCAAAATGTTTAAAGATCTTCTGAGCGACAAGCAAAAAGCTCCTCGATATTGCCAACACCCAACTTAATGAGAACTGCTCTGCAGTGCTCTTAAGGAAATTGCCAACCAAGCTTGGTGATCCGGGTCGTTTTCTTATCCCTTGCAATTTCCCGGGAGTAGAGAATTGCATGGCCCTAGCCGATCTAGGTGCCAGTATTAATCTCATGCCTCTAAGTGTTTGGAAGCAATTATCTCTCCCAGAGCTAGTCCCCACCAAAATGACTTTGGAATTAGCTAACCGTACGGTTGCTTATCCAGTGGGGATAGCCGAAGATGTCATTGTAGGAGTCGACAAATTCACCTTCCCTGCTGATTTTGTTGTCGTCGACTACGAGATGGACCCCCGTGTGCCACTAATTGTTGGTCGTCCATTCCTTAGGACCGGTCGCACTCTCATTGATGTTGAAGCCGGTGAGCTTATCATGAGAGTGGGTGACGATAAAGTAGTCTTCAACATGGGAAAGTTGTCTAAACAGCCTTATTCATATGAGAGCGTTAATTGTATTGACGTTCTTGATGAGGCTTGTGAAGAACACTTTAATGATGCTTGCAAAAGTATTCCTACCTCTCTTCCCACTGTTGAGACCGTGTCCTCCATTGATTCATCGTTGTCTCTATTTGGAGATGGTGATTTATTCTGGAACAATCTTGAAGATACCATGGGAGATGCGAATTTAGCTACTAATGATTCTCCTATCGATGGGGATGAAGACATGAATTTCTTTGACAATCTTCTCAACGAAGACAATCCTTCGCCTCCATCTCCCACGGTTATTGCTATCAATGCCACGACTTTGAAAACGCCTCCCGTCGAAAATCCTCCGGATTTGGAACTTAAGGAGTTGCCGCCACATCTCGAGTACGTGTTCCTTGACGACAACAAGAAGTCGCCCGTCATTATTGCAACGGATTTGAAAGATGAAGAGAAGACTCGCCTCGTTGCCGTGCTGAAAGCTCATAAGAAGGCTATTGCTTGGAAGATTTCGGATATTCGTGGAATTGATCCTCACTTCTGCACACACAAAATTCTCATGGAGGACGACTTCAAGCCCACTATTCAAAGCCAATGAAGGGTGAATCCAAAAATACATGAAGTCATCAAAACAGAGGTTATCAAACTTCTTGATGCGGGTATGATTTACCCTATTTCGGATTCCCCATGGGTTAGTCCAATCCATTGTGTGCCCAAGAAGGGCGGAATAACCGTTGTTCCCAATGAACAAAATGAGTTGATTCCCACTCGTCTCGTTACTGGGTGGAGAGTTTGTATAGACTACCGCAAACTCAATGATGCCACGAGAAAGGATCATTTCCCTCTACCTTTTATGGACCAAATGCTTGAACGCTTAGCAGGTAATGAATATTACTGCTTTCTTGATGGTTTCTCGGGTTATTTTCAAATACCCATCGATCCCCAAGATCAAGAGAAGACTACATTCACTTGTCCCTATGGCACTTTCGCTTACAAAAGAATGCCTTTTGGCTTATGTAATGCGCCCGGGACTTTCCAAAGGTGCATGTTAGCTATCTTCCATGACATGGTTGAACAAACCATGGAAGTCTTCATGGATGATTTCTCGGTCTTCGAGGATTCGTTCTCTTCTTGCCTTGCCAATTTGGAACGTATGCTCAAGCGGTGCGAAGACACTCGCCTAGTTATGAATTGGGAAAAATGCCATTTTATGGTAAAAGAAGGCGTCGTGCTTGGACATAAGATCTCGAAAGCCGGTCTTGAAGTAGACCGTGCTAAAGTCGATGTTATCGCAAAGTTGCCTCCACCTTCAACCGTGAAGGGTGTGAGAAGTTTCCCGGGTCATGCGGACTTCTACCGTCGATTCATCAAAGATTTTTCTCAAATCGCTCGTCCGATGACCCACCTCTTGGAAAAAGATACTCCTTTTATCTTCTCCAAAGAGTGCCTTGAAGCCTTCAACTCGCTTAAGGATAAGCTAACTAAGGCACCCGTCTTGGTTACCCCTAATTGGGAGCTGCCTTTCGAGTTGATGTGCGATGCTAGTGATTTTGCTATTGGAGCGGTTCTTGGACAAAGAGTGAACAAACACTTCCAACCGATCCATTACGCTAGCAAGACAATGACGGGGGCACAATTGCATTATACGACAACCGAAAAAGAACTTTTAGCTGTTGTCTATGCTTTTGAAAAATTCCGCCCCTATCTTGTCCTTTCTACCACCATTGTGTATACTGATCATTCCGCGCTGAAGTACTTGTTGACAAAGCAAGATTCCAAACCAAGACTTCTTCGCTGGGTTTTGCTGCTCCAGGAATTTAAAATCGAAATTCGCGATAAAAAAGGAGCTGAAAACTTAGCCGCGGACCATCTTAGCAGACTTGAGGATCCATACCAAGGGGATCATCCGACCAAAGAAATCAATGATTCTTTTCCCTTGGAGACCTTAATGTCTATAAACTCGAAGTCGAATGAAACCCCGTGGTTTGCGGACTTTGCAAACTACTTGGCGGGTGGAATTCTCAAGGAAGGGTTGACGTCCCAACAAAAGAAGAAGTTCTTCACCGACATCAAGACTTACTTTTGGGACGACCCTTACCTATTCAAACAATGTGCCGACCTGATTATCCGCCGATGTGTTGATGGACCGGCAGCGTCTGAAATCCTTAATGCTTGCCACAAAGGACCCACCGGTGGTCACTTTGGTCCCAACTACACCGCTAAAAAAGTGTTTGATTCGGGATTTTATTGGCCCTCCATATACCGTGATGCTCACGATATGGTTAAACGATGTGATGTTTGCCAAAAGCAAGGCAAAATCACACATAAAGACGAGATGCCTCAGAATTTCATTCAAGAGTGTGAAATTTTTGATGTTTGGGGTATCGACTTTATGGGGCCATTCCCTTCGTCTAAAGGAAACAAATACATCCTTGTAGCCGTTGACTACGTTTCAAAGTGGGTTGAAGCCAAACCTTTGCCTACTAATGACGCAAGGGTGGTTTGTAACTTTTTGAAGGCTCTATTCGCTAGATTCGGTGTGCCTCGCGCCATTATTAGTGATCGTGGGACTCATTTCTGCAATGACCAATTTGCTAGAGTCATGGCTAAGTACGGTGTAAATCATCGTCTTTCCACAGCCTACCACCCACAAACTAATGGCCAGGCTGAAATATCCAACCGAGGACTTAAGCGAATTCTGGAAAGGACTGTGGGAGAGCATCGTGCCTCATGGGCTGATAAACCTGATGATGCTTTGTGGGCTTTCCGTACTGCTTACAAGACCCCAATCGGTTGTACGCCTTATCGTCTTGTGTACGGGAAAGCATGCCACCTCCCCATTGAGTTGGAGCACAAGGCCTACTGAGCCTTGAAGTGGGCTAATTTTGATATAAACAAAGCCGGTGACCTACGCAAGATCCAACTCAATGAGCTAAATGAACTCCGTAATGAGGCTTATGAAAATTCTTTGATCTATAAGGAAAGAACTAAGCTCATTCACGACTCCAAGATCAAAAACCGAGAGTTCCATGTTGGAGACAAGGTCTTACTTTTTAACTCTCGGTTGAAAATCTTCTTGGGAAAGCTCAAATCTCGTTGGTCCGGCCCATTCACCATTGCCCAAATTTTTCCATATGGTACTCTCGAGCTCGCTCAACCTGATGGACCAAATTTTAAGGTGAATGGCCAACGAGTGAAGTTGTACTTTGGTGAGGACACCTCTCAGGAGGTGATTCCATCCCTCACCACGTTCCCCATGAACTAATTTTGGGTCGAGTCAGGCTCGTGACTCGGTTATCAAAAACAAGCGCTCCTCGGGAGGCAGCCCGAGTATCTATCCTTTTATGTTTTAATCCCCTAAGTGTAGGGGGGACTTCTATACGTGTTTGTCTTTGTGTGGTGTGATTACAGGGATAAGTGCACTCTTGGAATCTTTGAAGAACCGTGTTCCCGTGTTATCCGAAATCCGGTTCTATCTCTCAACTATCGTGATTCAATTTTCTTCATACTCACATTTGAAATTGATCACTTTAGTCGTCTCTTCCTTAACTTGAGTTAACCAACGTGCACAATGTCATAAGTGTAGGGGAAACTTTTCCCACATTCTTAAACATTGAGGACAATGTTTATCTTAAGTGTAGGGGGGACTTCTATCGAAGTTTTTAGTGGACTTTTCCATGAAAATGCCTTCAATTAACCGGAAAATCCTATTTTTCAACATTTTTCAAAATTTTTTATTAACTTTGGCCATTTAGTTGTAATTTTTAAATTTTTATCGTTGCGTTCATATGTATATATCCCGCAATAAAGTCAAAAATATTAATAAAGTGGTGTAGCTAGTTTAGAAGTCTTTGACATATTAGGCCCGTTGCGTTTATTTTGACTCAACCCGAATAGACTTATCCAAGTTTATTCTAGCTAGTATCCTTAACCATGTAGACCTTAATTGGTTTATTAGGCTAAGTGTCCACGAGTCTCATTACTTGAGATTTTAAATTGTGGAGGACGAGAAATGATAGAGTCAATTATAAGTCGGTATTCTTGCACAAGCTCACTTGGTGTAATTATTTGCCTATTCTCCCATCACTTGCTAATAATTTATCTGCAATAAGTAAGGTCTTACGATTTGAAAAGTTACTTAGCTTCTAGCCCAAGATCGTTTAAAAGTTGCTCGGTAATGATAAGAGTTCATAGCCAAGGCATAACTTATGAAGCGGGGCGCGAAGATTGGCGAGTCCGAAAAGGCCCTAACAAGGCATGAGGATTCCATTTTATTGCTGAAGATCCAAAGTGATGTGAAAAGCATTATTCCTAAAGTCAATATGAAGGATCAAGACTCACGACGAAAAGCAATCAACTCCCATAAAGATCATGGAGAAGTGTATCCGAAAAGACCCTAACAAGGTATGAGGATAAATAGATCCAAGTCCGAAAAGGAGGCGGATCGTTGTATCTCAAAATTTTAATTAGAGATTGAAGAAATAATTATGAAGTCGTGGTCAACAAAGTTGGAGTACCCCTCAAAAGTCTCCAAGTGAAGAAACTCTATTATGATGAGAAGACCATTATCTCAAGAACGTCTCTCGAAGATATGAAGTATGAAGTACATGCCAAATATCGGCCCGAGAAAGGTCTCAAATCGTGAACCAAGTTATGCCAAGATATGAACTTTTTGATATCCCGAGAAGCAGTTTTAAGAGATTTTGTCCTTTAGCTAACTATTGATCAAATCGTCCTACTTTGCTTTCAGCCTAAATAAACTATCGAAATAAGTCCAAAAATGCATCTTCATGATCATTCTAAGACAAAAACAAAATATAAGAGATACACCTAGGAATAAGGGAGTTTAAGCATTTAATTAAGCCATGTGTGTAAGTGTTTGAATTGCTAACTTATAATAACAATGATCTCGTTTTTAAGCTTAGTTTGGGGAACGTGAAACTTGAGGGTGATAAATCTTCGCAACACCAAAGCCCTAATGTAAGTCATCGATTTCTTTGCAAGTTATTTCCATGTAGCTATTTTCAAGTGAAAATGGTTTTCTATCCCTTTGCTACCTTTGAAGTTTTAATTCTTTAATTTTTGTTTAGTAGAATTTAAATAAGGCCAAGGTTGATTAATTATGAGAAAAGTGTAAGCTTGCTTTATCACTAAGCATTGCATGAGGGCATGGCAATGGTTAAGTGTAGGGGATTTGATAGGTGTGTAAACACCCATCCTTTTACCACTTAATTCGGGCTAAAACGAGACCAAAACACGTATTTAATATCATTTATTTGGAATTATGCGTGGTTTTTTTGTTTATTGTGTTTTCAGAGTCAACCGGATGAATATTGAGGAAAACATGGGATTGCACGGGATTTATCGAAGAAAAAGACTCAAGATAAAGTCTATTGTCCAAGAGATGCAAAAGATTTGAAGTCACTGGGCCTATTCGAAGATTTATCGAAGAAAAGGACCAAAGATGGAAGATTTATATAAGTCGAAGAAACTCAAGTCTATTAAACAAAGAAATTAAAAGACGAGTTGAATTTAATCGACGACAAATCCCGAATCAGAATCGAAAACGGAAACTTTTCTGAAAAGACGAAAAGACAAGAAGAACGGGAGAAAGCCCACTCACCAACCAAAGGACAAGCCTATAAAAGGAGCCCTTCACACATTTTAGAGGAGCTAGCCTGGAGTTTTCTCTCCTCCCCTTTTTTCTCCTTTCTTGTTCGTTCCATCACAATCACCACTAGGGTGATTGATGATTTTAATCTTTGTTCTTCCAATCTTGTTGTTTTAATCTTTGTTTAATCTTGTTAAAACATTAATCATTCAATACAAAGTTCTTGTTTAATCTTTCTATGTTATCTTGTTCATCATCATCTTTACCTTCAAGTTTTTAAGTTTTTATTTTTCTTGATTTGATCTTCAAAAGTTGTTGGGATTTGTGTTTTTGTTGATGGGATTAGTAGTTTATGGTTAGTAGATGCTTTGTGATTGATTTATTTAAGTTTTTGGTGAAAAACTTGGTGATTTTTGGATCAAAATCGTGTTTCCTTGTTCTTCGGGATAGTATCTGTATCTGGGTTTCCAGAACTTCCGAATGAGTGAACAATAAGTTCCGAATGAGTTTTGTTTTAAAAAGTTCCGAGTCAGTCAAAAGTTCCGAATGAGTTTACCTTCAAAAAGTTCCGAACCAGTTTAAAACTTCCGAACCAAACAAAAGTTCCGGATGAAGCATTAAGTTCCGAATCAGTTTGAAAAGTTCCGAACGAAGCAGAAAGTTCCGAACCGATTTATTTACCAAAAGTTCCGAATCGGAACTTACAAAAAGTTCCGAATCAGTAAGTTCCGGATCAAGCCAAAACTTCCGAACGAAGCTAAAGTTCCGAATCAATTTTCAGACTTCCGAACCAAAGACTTCCGAACCAGTAAGTTCCGAATCAAGGGGCTTCATTCGGAAGTCCAAAACTTCCGAATCAGTAAGTTCCGGATGAGTGTAAACTTCCGAACCAAGGTTAAAGTTCCGAATCAATTTTCCTTTTAGTGTTACTGTTTGTCTGTTTCACTGTTTCTTTATGTTTATTTCACAATTTATATTTTAACTGTAATTTGAACTTTAATTTCAATTTTAATTTTAATCTTAATTTTAATCTTAAGTTTAATACAAGTCTTTGTTAATTATAATTAAAGTAATTGTCTTTGATTTAAATTTTCATTTCCACTTTTTATTAGACTAGAAAACCAAACCCTTTTATTTAGTAACCAAGAACAATCATTCCACTTAAGTCCAAGATCAATTCGAGAGGATATCGAGAGAAATTGAACCATAGAAAATCAGAGTATCAATGTTTTTACGACACTGGCTCGTATAATGATTTTTAAGGCAAATGCCTATATTATGATTTTCGATAAGGATTTGTATAAAATGACTTTGGCTATTTTATGGCCTATTAAAATGGTTTGTACAAAATGATTTTCAGTAATAATTCTATACTGATATTATATTGATGGATTTTATTAAATTCTATGAATTCACTCGGCGTTATCGCTGACCTTTTCTTTTAACATGTTTTATCTCAGGTACTTGAAGGTAATTCTCGGGAAGATGACAAGAATTCATGGCCCGCACTTAAACAATATTTTCCATTCAAATACTTTGTAAAACTTTGTATGAAATAATATGACTTGGGACCGACGTAACTTTGATGTTTAAGAATGGAAATGATTTATTATTAAACGACGCGATTTTTATGCGTTGTCTATGATGTGAGTAATGTGCTATCCCGTAACACCAACTAGTCTTCCGTTGTATTGAGTTGTATAAATTTGGGGGTGTTACAGTTTGGTACCAGAGCTCTCGTTATAGAGAACGAAAGATTTTTAAAACAAGGTTTTGAATAAATAATTTCAAAATCTTTTAACAATAAACATTTTTCTAAAAATGTCTAAAATTCTTTTGACTATAACGGTGCCGAAGAATTCCCGAGTTACCGACAAGGCCAGACTGAGAAGTGTTATTTTAATATATATATATATATATATATATATAACTTGGTTTATATATATATATATGATGTAATTTTATTACATGATTGTTTGATGATTATTTTGATATTTATACGAGGTATTTATACGACGTAGATTGTCACAAGGAACCCTAAATCCCCTATTAAATTAATCTAAGCTATTCTCGTAGGAACTCTAGCTATCCTAGATCTAAACCAAGTTGTGGATATTTATGATCCCAACAAAACGATTGATATTCGTAGAAATTTAGATAGTAGTTGATTAAGATCTTGAAGAAGAATTGGCGAGATTAAATCTGATATCGATGACATGACGATCTTTCCATATAGAGTGGAGTTTGACAAAACGTTACCACCTGGAATGGTGTCATCTGATTCGTTGTCACCCAATTCTTAAACTGAAATCGAAAGGGTGAATGTTGCAATTGAGGCTGTCATTGGAACCATTACCCAAAAGCCTCATGCCACTAGTACCTTTCCGAGAAGTCTAATTGAATGTATGAGTCATCTCATACTAGTGACTCATTTGATAATTGTTGTTGTAAGAGCTATAGGATTGGAAATTAAGTGTTGATTCATATCGAGCTTTTATTGCCCTTCTAAGGTTTATGAATAAGGCTGAAAGTATTGGAAAATGAGATAGGATATCGCATTGAGTATAAAATTGGTTGGAGCTTGAATAAAGTAAAATTTAACCCGTATGGAATATGAGATTGATAAGAGGAAGTCGTTAAGTTCTGTGATTAGATTATAAGGTTTTAATTGATTGTTGATTCGTGTTAAGTGTTGTTCCTAGGCCATTGTCCACTAACGAGGATGCCTAGTGTCCGAGAAATAAATCGAAGACATCTTCTTCTGAATTGAGACCGATGGATCTTTCGGGACATGTGGAACACCTAATGACTCTTGTAGATTAGTATTCATTGTGGTATCTTTTAAAAATCCCTAACTTAACTGAGACATCAGTTGGTAGGATGAGTTCTGAGAATTGTATGACATAGTGACACATAAAGTGTTACGGTACAATTTGACTTGTTTGTGATTAATGAAAAGACTACCTTTGATTGCTAAATCCTACATGTATCGATGTTATCTATCTTTTCTTGCTTCTTCCTAATGCTCGCATTAGTGATGCAACCATTGAACAAGTACTCATATCAAATTGAGTTACGTTGTGAAAAATTCTTTTTGAGTGCCATTGAGGTCATGAACCTCATGATAAATTGGCTAAAGCTCATTTCCTATCATATTGAAGTTAGTTCTTGGCGAACAACTTTTCATCACTCTTTTGCAGATCACTCATTGTTTTTATAAGATAAAACAGTATCCCTTGAGAAAAATTGGGTTTCCATCACCATATGGCTTATTTAAAGTGAGACTTATAAGTAATCATTATTGAAATGAAGTTGTTTATAAAACACCTTGGAAAACCTAACTGTTTTCATAGCAAAGAAAATCTTTGTAAATTTATTCTTGATTCTTATCTAAGAATTAAGCATGAAAATGTTTTTATTATAAACCTGATGACAAAGTTTTGACGAACTGAGCATTGCATCGTTAATCTTGAAATTATATATAGTTGCGCGCCTACATACAATTTGGAATAGACCATGCAAGGCTGATTAGTAGTCACCATAAAACTAATGAATAAACACTACATTTTCTTTGAAGATTGTGAAAGATTAAATTTTATGAGATCTGCAAAAAGTGAAAAATAGGGACATAGTGTTAGGGACACCTACACATGTGCCTGTAGCATCTATTCTTCTTAGTCGAATTTACTCATTTGTGAAAATTGTCTTATTTGACAATTGACAATCCTTTCTTGTCCAATTCTCCCGTAGTGAGATTCTTAGGAAAAGCATTTGATTACCGAGTGTTGATACCCGACTGGATGTATTGACATTCTTATCATTTCTTATGAATTGATTTCATTTGAATGACCTGGGTAACGATCCAAGGAGCTTTCGAATGCGTACTCAAATTATGAAACATGGGATATATTCATATTCGTTAAATGTTTTCGTCTGTATCTGATTTGAAATTCTCTCGCATAGATTATGCGTTGACCTTACTCTTTTAATAGTAGTTGTGTCTCCAGATATCCTTGAATTTGTGAAAGATTATGAGTTATTAATAGTCTTTTGAGAAGTTCACATCTTATCAACGACAATAAAACTGAAAAGTTGATAGTGCCAGTAGAATGAATTGATTGATTATGACATGACGACATTTTCTTAATTGATGGGAACTCGAGTAGAATTTCCCTAAAAGATAAGATGTTGATTATCAAAAGTGATCTAAATAATTCTTGATGGATGACCATATCCTGTATTTAGACTTAAAATTATACTATGAATGGTTGTGAACTAGTTATAGATATTGTAATCTAGAAGAACCTAATATGAATTTATTAAAAGATGTTTATGTTATCTAAAACTTTAGGAGGTATTTGTAGGTGAATTACCTAGATTTTCGCCATTAAGGCAAGTTGAATTTGGTATTGATTATATTCTCAGTGCTGCACCTGTGACATGTGCACTATACGTCAGCACCATCTAAATTAAAAGAATTACCGTACAACTGAGAGAGTTGTCGGAAAAAGATTTTATTCTACTGAGCTCGTCATCATGAAGAGCTATGGTGTTTCATTCCTTATATTCATAGATTACCGTGAACTGAGTAAATTGACAGTCAAAAACGATATCCATAACTCGAAATGGAAGATTTGTTCGATCATTTACAAGGTTTTTGATCTATAGCATGGTTATCATCAACTTCGCATCTGAAAAAAAAGATTATCTATTCCAATCACTACATCCGGTACTTGTAATGAACGTTATGAGTTTCACGTGATGCCGTTTGGATTGACTAATGCACATGTAGTATTCATAAATTTGGTAAATCTCGTGTGTAGGCTGTAATTTGATAAATTTATGCTTGTAATCATTAAGGACCATTTGTTTGTTTACAAGAATAAGAATGAAGTTAATAATTAATTATAGATTGCCCTGAATTGGCCGAACAATTAAAAATTGTACCTTGTATATTTAACATAAGACTTAAGACTTAATACTTTACATGATTTATCCGTGTGATTAATAGATAATGGAATATAAATTGACTCTTCAAATTTAGAAGTCATTTAAGACTTTGAGTTATACTAAAAAGAAAGTGCAAATATATTTTGACAAATGTTTTAACAAAGGATTTTAAGGGATTATTCCCTTATACACAAACCATTTAACTAAACTTCTGTTTAGGGGTAAATGTTTGTGTATACTTCTAGACAACTTAAGAAGAATTGAGGAAACTATATAAATCATGACCTAAAATTTGAAACGACAATTTTTGCTTTTCAACTAAGAAAACTTTGACCAAAGTATAAACAAAAGTTTTTCTCGAACATTTACGAATCTTATTAAATATTTTCGATAAATCAACAAAAATCTTGTTAATTAAAATTTATTTTGAACATTTTATATAATTGGTTGAACTAAGAAATTTAAAATTTTTACGTTTACGTTTCATAAAAATTTAATAATTAATTATAATAATTATCGACGCTTTAGACGCCGGATTGAGAAAACTGATAAAAATGATAGATGAGACGAAACTGAAACATAGAAAGAATATCTGAGTGAATTGTGGACATGATAATTATATCATCATGAGAAGTGAATGTAGATACTGACACATAATATAGAAAAGATAAAGAATCAATTAGGACATGTTCCTTAATAATGAAGGCGCAAAATAAATTGCCGAACGATATAAAAATAAACAATGTTTGTAAAAAGGGATAATATAGATTATAAAAGAGGTTCGCGGCTAATGTGAACCATTAAAATAAGAGAAGCCAATAGCGTTAAATGTTTTAAAAGGCCACTTGTGATTGTCTAAATATGGAGGATTGTGAGATATAGTTATGTTGGAATCTGTAAGTATAAGTATTCTATTCTTGTCATTTCTGATTTAATGTATCATTATCAGAAGAAGTTGTACTAATGACAAATTATGAAGGCAGACATCGCCTCATACATTAGAAAACGTCTAGCTATTGCAAAGGTCATCATCTGAATTTGATTCGATTTGGGTCATCGTCGACAGACTGACCAAATCTGCTAATATCATTCCCGTTAATGATAAATGCAAAAGAGTTATGTAAACATAGTGTGCCTGTATCGAACATCTTTATCAAGATCCTTGCTTCGCGTTGAGTTTCTAGAGATTTGCTCAGAAATCATTGAGAACGAACCTTGATGAGAGTACTATGTACTACCCCAATCGAAGGGACGAGGTAAAGTAACGATACAAAGTAATATAAGTGCTATTTTATGCTTGAATGATTGACCTTTGGTAATAGACCATATAATCGCTTTCCTTTGGAAGGATTATCATTGATAATCATCGTATTAGGATTGAGATCGATTCTTGTTAGGATCTAAATATTAGAGCATCTGTAAGCAGGAGTTGAGATGAAGACACCCGACATACACCCATTGTGAGTGGACATGTCTTTTAGGTTTAAGGTTTCCTATTATGGCGAACATAGCCTTACAAAATACCCGACCCGCGAGATCTGAAATGATTGTTGAAATTAGGACCTGATTATTGACTGCCGGTAGTGGGCAAGAGGTTATGTGAATATGAAATGTAAATCTTGAAGTGCCAGATGGGTAGCGAAGTTATGCCAAAAATTTTAACCTTGAAGAAATGAATTAATGATCTGACAAATCATGAGATATAAGTCCCCGTTGTATGGGACCATAGAGATGATGTAAAAGATTGGCTTGAAAGGCATATAAGCTGGATCTACCCTAGGACTTCAAGAACTGCGTGAATTATGTTTCGTAAATCGAACTTGATGGAATATCTATCAAGTGAAAATCTGATTGTTCTTAGTAAAGTTTAGATCGGCGAAAAGTTGCATTCATCAGAAACCCGTGAACATCATGGATAGAGAAAGTAAGTCAACATTAAGCCTGATCTTATTCCCGTAGTTATGTTTGATAGAACTCGCGTATTGTAATGAATTGCACTTGTGAGAAAAGACCGAATGTGGAGGAAATACCCACATGGCTTTAACTCTATAAGAAGCGAGTAGTAAGGTAAGATGATCTTTGAGGACAAAGATCCTGTTTAGGGGTAAATGCTGTGACAATCCGTCAATTTATGGTCAATATTTTATTCTCAATATTTATTTGAAAATATTATTTTATGAACTCACTTATTTTGGGAAGAAATTTGGATTTACGTCTTGAAGTAGCGTCGACTACGTCTAAACCGGAGGATTCTACGTTACGTGCTTACGCTTGCATACATCGTTTTTGGTGGCAGTCTGACATTTCAGAAAATAAATTTATCCGTAAATATTATTTTGGAGTTTTAAATTTGTGTTGGTTCATAAACTCACAAATTTACGAGAAGAGACTAGGACTTACGATTTTATTTTAACGTCCTTTACGACTAAACCGGAAACCTTAGGATTACGTATTTACGTTTTCGAACTCCGTTTTTGATGAAACAATTTTTATTAGATTCGTTTTGTGCCGTTGATTCATAATTTATAAAGACGTTTTTCGTAAAACGACCCGAGGGCACGCAAATCGAGGAAACTAGAATCGAGGAGTACCCGTAAATAAATGGGGATGAGACAAGTGGGACACTTGTCCCACCCCCACTATAACCGGCCACAACACCCCTTAAGTGTCCAAGTTACATGAAACTAAGTTACACATGTAACTTAGCTTCACAATGAAGCTTCCCACCCACCAAAACTAGCTAAACCACTCCACCATTACCATTAGCTTCATTTCACACATGCAAAATTTCACAATTTCCTCTCTACTCTCTCTTGGTGCCGTCCACTATTCCACACAAAACACCCCATTCATACAAATTTTAACCACAAACATATGTTATAATTAACATATGTTAATCTCCATTCAAAAAGATGAAGATTGGTGCAAGTTATATCATCCAAAGAGGAGTTTCCATGGAGTATTAGGGCTGATTTTCCACAAGGTGTTCATGAAGATTGGTGGTCTTAAAGATGGTCTTGGCTCTGCACAAGTTTCTCCATCAAAATCCATGTTTTGATCATAACCTACATCAACTTGGTGGTATAAAGATTGTCCTCCTCATCCTCTTGTTATTTTTGATTATGTAAACTTGTATTTACTTTACTTATGTATATTTATATGATGATTAATGATGATAGAAGTATTGTGTGGGGATTTGGTGTTGATAAACATGCTTAAAAAGATGAAAGACTATAAGAAACAAGGTTAAAATCTTGTTTAAATTTGTTGGCTGTATAAAACAGTAAAGAATCAAATGATGAACTGATAAAAATGGCATAGATTAATGGATTTACAGTAAGCTATGGGTCTTGTACACATGTGAGAGTTGGCCATGCAATGGAATCATTGTAATGAGTGAGATATGATCAAAACAAGTTTAGGGTACAAATATGAGTTTACTGTTTTGGACGATTATTAGAAAATACTTAAAATACGATTCAACAGTAGCTAGAGAAGAGTTAAATGGAGCACATATCATTTAGTTTATGTGATAAACATTTGAGCTTCTATCTCCATATAGAACTCTAGATATGGCATTTTGGTGAACATGAAAATAAAAATCAGATTTTTGGGAAATTAAAGTATAATACTATTATATAAGCACTCAAAATTATATAGTATAAAATGTGAATAAAAACCCACTAACTCATGGATTTTATTTATATAAATATGTTAAAGGTTAAATAAATGGATAAATTATAAAAATGGTAGTGGAATAATATTTATAAGATATAAAAACTATAGACTTGATTTTACGACTTTTTCGGCTGTTACCGTAAAAATTAACGTTTTTGCTAAGTAAAACTTAGACGGTTGGACCCGTCTAATGTGAACTTTATAAAACTCATATACTGATATATAAACATATAGAACAAGTAAAAACCGATAAAACCCGAACTATATAACATACGGACATTAACGGACTAAGTTAACATTATTGGACTAATAATACAACAAAATGGACTAAAACACTTATAAACTTATTTATTGGGCTTAACCCATTTGGGCCCAACATGTAAAGTGTAAATACTGATAATACAAGTATAAAGTGGAATAAGACAAGTTAAAACAACTTATAATAAGTTTATTGGACCTAAAACACGTAAATAGGTAAAACGAGAAAACTAGTATAAAAGTTATCGACACATAACACGAAAATGAGTAAATGAGAATATGTAAACCCACTTGATCATCATATATATAAAATCATCATATATATCTAAGACGAGTATTATTTGTCTAGGTTTCCATGATTGAAGCACGAACCGTACGTCCGAATTGCCGATAACCCGCCTTCCCACATCAACGTGAGTTCATAGCCTCGCACTCTTTTAAACGTTTTTATGAAATGTTTTATAAACCCGCGAGGGAGATAACATGTTAGTTTTTATAAAATAGGACACCATTTGTCTTGATTGTTCGTTTATTGATTTGGACCCAAATGATTGTATGACCCGATTGTATGACCTGATAAATGATTAAAGGACCCGATAGATGAAATTAAATGGATAATTAAAGTTAGGTTGTGTCACTAAAAGTCCCATTAGCATGAATTGTGAACTACCGGGATTTGGTAGACGCTTATGCATTTAATAGTACTATTTGGGGACGATCACCCCATTTCGCGCCTTGACGGTTGATCCCCGTCGTGCCACATTGATTGGTAAGCGAATTTATGTATGAGAAGATTTCCATAGCGTGACCTTTGTGACGACACGCTACTTTAGATGGGCAAATTGAGTATCGGGTTAGCTACCCGTTGTTGGTTTAGTAAGGTAACAATGTCATGCGGCTTATAATAATCCAAAACTAACGAAATACTACTAGACGCTCCGAATTACGATGTATTGCCTGACTAGCAATACAAGGTCATACTATTGATATTATGTTTGTGTTTTGGTTTTCATAACCATATTCATATAACAGTTTTTATTTTCATACAACGTCATAAGACGTATTGTATGATGTTTTTACGACATTGGCTCGTATAATAATTTTTAAGGTAAATGCCTATATTATGATTTTCGATAAGGATTTGTATAAAATGACTTTGGCTATTTTATGGCCTATTAAAATGGTTTGTACAAAATGATTTTCAGTAATAATTTTATACTGATATTATATCGATGGATTTTATTAAATTCTATGAATTCACTCGGCGTTATCGCTGACCTTTTCTTTTAACATGTTTTATCTCAGGTACTTGAAGGTAATTCTCGGGAAGACGACAAGAATTCATGGCCCGCACTTAAACAATATTTTCCATTCAAATACTTTGTAAAACTTTGTATGAAATAATATAACTTGGGACCGATGTAACTTTGATGTTTAAGAATGGAAATGATTTATTATTAAACGACACGATTTTTATGCGTTGTCTATGATGTGAGTAATGTGCTATCCCGTAACACCAACTAGTCTTCCGCTGTATTGAGTTGTATAAATTTGGGGGTGTTACATTTAACCTTGTATAATAGTACATGCTGATAGGCCTGTATTTTTTGGTGATTTTGCCGGGTGGCCCGTCCCGTGATGATTCCCGAAGAGCAAGTTATTGCCAAATTACCAAACTAGGTCAGAATCTGACCTGCTGCAAATACGGGCTGTTTTCTCATAAATTTCATATACTAACCTATAAATATGTTAAACTAAAAGTTGTAGATAAAAATATGTAGAACACATACAAATCGGATGGTTTTCTACGAATAAACGGTTTAGAAATGGCAGCCAAAACGGTAGAACTGAAGTTGGCTGCGAATCACAGCCCATACTTCTAATTATAAAATGAACATCTAAGCTATGTAAAGCATAACGTAAAGTCATATATGCTTGAGATCAGTAAAGTACATGAGTTGAGAGTAATTTTGATATAAATAACTCACCTAGAAGACTTACGGTTTAGGAGAAACGATCGAGGTATGTCGAGAATTTGTAAAAATTGAACCATATTAATATAACGTAAAACTTGACCATTTTTATATAAGACGAGGTGGTAGGACCCACTTGTCGAGAAATATAGACTCATCTAGAGTTTTATAAACATGGTAAATTGTTATCAAACGTCTTATGAAAAGTTTTATAAAACTTATATAATGTCCAAACTTACTAAAGTGAACTATTTACATATATGTATGACTTATGTAAAGTTTCGATCCTAAGACGCGTCGCGTCATTTTAGGTCTCATTCGGTCATATGTTGACCGTTGGGCATCTTGCTCTCGATCAACGAGCGATTGATATCTCGTGAAGTCGTGTATCGACTATTGGACGTTTGTTCCTTGATCGACGTGTTGTACCTTTAACAGGTGAGTTTATAGCCTCGCTTTTACTGCTTTATATGTGTTTATAAACCCGTGAGGGGGAATACATGCTCTTGGTATAAAAATATATGATGTTTATATATATATGGTTTTGAGAGAATACATGTTTATGAATAAACATGTGGTTTGCTATATGCTATGAACGAATACATGTTGTTGTAAATGAATGTAAGATGGTTGATTATATGCTTTTGAAAGATGAACACAAGCGTTGATTGTATTGATTGTGAATCGCTATTTGCTAAGTGTTGTATTGCCAAAATTTTAAAGTCCCTAAAACCCATGAACCGTTAACTACCCTTGTTGGGTAGGCGCTGGTACAGACGGATGGATCCATCGGGGATGGCCCCCACCTGGGCCGGTCGCACCTGTGGGTTGGAGGCTCAGCCAGGTGTGTTGTATTAGAAGTAAGGGGGTATTCGGCAAAATACCTAACTAGGGCATTATTATACTTAAGGCTTCGGTGTCATGGCTTAGTAAAATAGCGTGGACTTTGGGTATTGCATGTGTTGCACTATCGACAGTGGATGAGATTCTTGTGTTCAAAAGCTCTATGGTTTATTTAAAATTCCATTATTGTTTATTTAAAAACCTATGCATTCACTCAACCATTGTGTTGACATGTTAGCATGTATTCTCAGGTGTGTAGGTTTAAAAGCAGCTGGAGCATGGAGCCGCGCAGGATAAAGTAAAGGCAAAAGAAACAATTTCCATTCGATACATTTGACAAACTTTTACATTTTTAATAAGGTTTGTATAAACTGGTGGGACCTCTTTTTAGTTAACTCTGATTTAATAAAATTATCGAATGGTTTATTTTATAAAACGTCTCTTTTGAGGTCGTTTTCTATGACTGTGTGTGATGTGCTATGAAGTAACACCCAATGTTGATATTCCGCTGCCTTGTGAAATTGGGGGTGTTACAGATTGGTATCAGAGCACTAGTTATAGCGAACTAGGTCATTTTTAAAACCTAGACTATAACTGCTCTTTCGTAAAATTGTTTGATTGCCTTACAAAGTATCTGCGCGCTCATGGCTCCGAGAAACCAATGCTTGGTTATGATAATGTGATCCCGTGTATATGTAGAAATGGTTGTATGTATATGAATGTATATACTATGGTATTTAAGGGCATTGCGCATGAAGCAATGGTCCTTGCGTGATTATCGTACATTTTATGATACGGTTTTATAGAGTGTTTGGCCTCGCCGCCAATCACTTTTCTCGATTATTAATTTATTATCCGTATATGAGTATGAGACTCATTTGATACTTTAGGTACATATATATTGTTTCGTAATCTGTCGCATATCGACTAATTTGAACTCGATAGTTGTTATCGCATCGTGATGTGCCATTTTAGGACATCTACTTTCGAAACGTAATTGATTATTATGTTATTCGTAATTCCGTTAGTCCCTATGATTTTGACGAATCATTTCTGCAAGGAGACATCTTCTACATAATATAACGTTTAATTTAATTGTGTTTGATTATGTTTTATTGGCGAAAAGGAGGATGCCAATGTTGGACCTAAATAATATATATACCCAAATAAACTATATATAATTTAGGTACATCAAAAGATATGCTCATAGTAGTCATTAGTTGAGCAATTTAATACCTTATATTTAAATGGAATGGGACATTTAAATATAGAGATTTTAAATCGTCCAACTATGTGTCGTTTAAGGTTCTCTTATTGAAATGGATTGGGACATTTGAATAAGAAAGTTTTAAACCACTGGACCTTAGATTTTTATGGTTTTTTTATTCAAATGGAATGGGACGTTTGAATACAGAAATCATAGAGTAAGTTTGACACCCTGTAATTTTCTTGGCATTTAATTTGGTTATGATATCGTGTTTTGTGAGGGTATTACTGGGTAGGATGATTTATAATCGTCTTGTTGAAATAAATCGGGACGCCTTTTTATTTGAACAAGAATGTTATAAGTTCCCGAATCATAAATTTATAAATTCTTGTTTACATGGATTGGGACGCCTTTTGATGTAAACAAGAAATTATGAATAAGTGGGCTCAAGAGTGCTTGACTTGGTTTGTGACTATTTTTGTATATGGATGTATTTCTTCGACTCATATTTCGTTGGTACGAATCGTTCGGCTTCGTCGTCATTATGGTCATTATTGATTATCGTCTAAGTACGAGTAACCAGTTAGTCTTATCTCGAGTTATAATTTGTTTCTATGGACCATTTCTAGTGTGTCCGAACTATCGTGAGCATTATAAGCTAATCGTTAAGAACCATTACCTGTTCCGAGAACAAATGACTTGTTTAATCAACACTAGTTGTGTACTTGTGGATTGACTGAGGACTAAGTTATCAACATAACTCATCGCGAACGAAAAGATCTTGAGATTCTTTCTTGTTATTATGGATGGTTCATCGAAGAATTTTTCAAACATAACGAGAAAATATTTTGGGTATGGATCCGTTAGTGAGCACCCTGTAATATATATTGGGTATGGATCCGTTTGTAAGCACCCTGTAATATATATTGGGTATCGATCCGTTTGTGAGCACCATGAAATGTCATTTGGGTATAGATCCGTGTGTGAGCACCCTGTGATGACAAAAATATTGTTCTATATCCATCTATGCAATCAATATCATGGACATCCTTTAACTTGCAAACTTTCCTTTGACTGGACTCATCTGAAAATCCTATCAGATATTCATTTTATCATGTCTTGACTATTTAGCAAGCATGAGTTAACTTAATTGAAAATTTTACAAGCATGTTGTAATGTGATTATATGTGCCTAGTGATGGCTTTTGTATTTGATTTGGATCGTAGTTCCTTCGATAGAGTATTTCATACTCTGAAAGATTTCTGTGTCGATAAATTTGATTTTGAAGAAATAGGTTCGCATGTTTGAGATCATGCAACTTGATGATTTTGTGCGACTCGTAATAATTGCCTCGTCGCGAATATTTTGTAACGTTTTCCATGGATTTATGTCTGATCCATACGATTTACTTTTATGCGGTAATTTTTTTTTATGAAACCTGTGGACCATATGTGTTTCGATGTGATCGATGTGATCATCGATGGTTTTGAATTGATTCTCGCATTGAAGATTTTTCAAATGCGCCTACTTCTTTTGACTCTTTGCTTTTTATGTGGAGTTTTTCTAACTTATATCGACCGTCGCAAGTTTGATAGGCTAGTAGTAATGTACCTTGAGGCACTTCCAAAAATTGACCGCTTGTTAATTTTTTTGCTTTCAATGGCTTCTCCTTCGAGTTATGTATTATTATTTACTTATAAGGGTTAAAGCTACATTTAAAACGTTCATTCATGGTTGTTATGTATACTCGTTGCTTTGAATTTTGTTCATTGACATTCGTTAGAAACCTCAACGATGATTTGTCTATCTCTCACCTCTTCGCCCTTTAACCGAAGACTATTGAGACGAATTAAGCACTGGGACATCGCTTCCTAATAGGGTAGATGATGTAATAACCCGAACTTTAAAATCAACATTTAGACCGAGTTCTAATACTAATTCTATTATTCAGATTAATATTTATTAATCGACTTTTATTTGTCATGTTCGTTCGACGAATAATATTGATTTCTCGACTAGACGACAAGATTAGGATTTTAACGTATCGAATATGTGTCATTTATTAAATATCGGAAAAGTTTATGTCCGTCATCGACTGTAAATATTGTCATTATGAAATAAAAATATTTTCTATTGTCGCCGTTTTAATTTATCAATTTATGAGCATTCTTTGTAATTTACGTTAAGCCTTTAAGCATCGATCGTTTATATGTCACGCTAACGTTTATTAAATTAGAAGACTCATTTATTTATCGAAATATTAATGTTCTCCGAATGTCGATGTTTTTATTTTATATTGAGCGTTTATTTTTCGTGTTTTGCGTGTATAGCTCAAATCGCGTAACTTTTAAAATATCGAGCTTCGATAATACTCGCTATATCATATTATGGGACAAATAATCTAATAAAACAATATTTTGCTATCTCTTATTGACGCTACTTAAAACACATGTCTCGTGTGTCTTGAGCCCTGGACAAGTGTTTGCTTCATATACATTTGTACTTCTACCTATACTTTTGATTTCACTCTCATTTCACTCTTTTACACGTAACAAAGAAAATAAAGTATACTCATCCTCATTTGGTTTCTTATTGTTAACGTCACATGGCATCAAAACACTCAAAATCATTCACTTATCCTAGCAATCTCGATAATACAGTAGTAATACTTTGAAGTATATTATTCTAGCCTTATTGTTGGTTTTGTCTCGACTTAAAGCATACATCATGACGATCATCATCTTAAATGGATTTTAGATCTAAAATGACAAGATTCATTCATGTGATCTTAAGCTTGGGTGAAATTATATATTGATGGATAAGTTGTAGTTTTGGAAGCAAGGGTTGATTCTTATGGTTAAATTGAGAAAACTAGTGGTCATTGATCATCATCCTTGTAAGGATTTCTTTGATATTCTTGTTGTGAAAGATGTTTGTAAATATGTAATTATCATTTTACTTCTATAAATATTATTATTTACTATTATTATGTACATAATAGTTTATTTTGGGGTCTTGGACATTGTACATGATTTATGACATAAAAAGGTCAGCCAAAACAAGCCCATCATAATTGATGTAATTTTTAGATTTATTACGTGGTAAAAACTATATAGTATGAAACACTTAGTAGGTTTTAACCTTGTAGAATAGTACATGATGATAGGCCTGTATTATTTGGTGATTTTTCCGGGTGGCCCGTCCCGTGATGATTCCCGAAGAGCAAGTTATTGCCAAATTACTAAACTAGGTCAGAATCTGACCTGCTGCAAATACGGGCTGTTTTCTCATAAATTTCATATACTAACCTATAAATATGTAAAACTAAAAGTTGTAGATAAAAATATGTAGAACACATAAAAATCGGATGGTTTTCTACGGATAAACGGTTTAGAAATGGAAGCCAAAACGGTAGAACTGAAGTTGGCTGCGAATCACAGCCCATACTTCTAATTATAAAATGAACATCTAAGCTATGTAAAGCATAACGTAAAGTCATATATGCTTGAGATCAGTAAAGTACATGAGTTGAGATTAGTTTTGATATAAATAACTCACCTAGAAGACTTACGGTTTAGGAGAAACGATCAAGGTATGTCGAGAATTTGTAAAAATTGAACCATATTAATATAACGTAAAACTTGACCATTTTTATATAAGACGAGGTGGTAGGACCCACTTGTCGAGAAATATAGACTCATCTAGAGTTTTATAAACATGGTAAATTGTTATCAAACGTCTTATGAAAAGTTTTATAATATTTTTATATAATGTCCAAACTTACTAAAGTGAACTATTTACATATATGTATGACATATGTAAAGTTTCGATCCTAAGACGCGTCTCGTCATTTTAGGTCTCATTCGGTCATATGTTGACCGTTGGGCATCTTGCTCTCGATCAACGAGCGATTGATATCTCGTGAAGTCGTGTATCGACTATTGGACGTTTGTTCCTTGATCGACGTGTTGTACCTTTATCAGGTTAGTTCATAGCCTCGCTTTTACTGCTTTATATGTGTTTATAAAGCCGCGAGGGGGAATACATGCTCTTGGTATAAAAATATATGATGTTTATATATATATATGGTTTTGAGAGAATACATGTTTATGAGTAAACATGTGGTTTGCTATATGCTATGAACGAATAAGTGTTGTTGTAAATGAATGTAAGATGGTTGATTATATGCTTTTGAAAGATGAACACAAGCGTTGATTGTATTAATTGTGAACCGCTATTTGCTAAGTGCTGTATTGCCAAAATTTGAAAGTCCCTAAAACCCATGAACCGTTAACTACCCTTGTTGGGTAGGCGCTGGTACAGACGGATGGATCCATCGGGGATGGCCCCCACCTGGGCAGGTCGCACCTGTGGGTTGGAGGCTCAGCCAGGTGTGTTGTATTAGAAGTAAGGGGGTATTCGGCAAAATACCTGACTAGGGCATTATTATACTTAAGGCTTCGGTGTCATGGCTTAGTAACATAGCGTGGACTTTGGGTATTGCATGTGTTGCACTATCGACAGTGGATGAGATTCTTGTGTTCAAAAGCTCTATGGTTTATTTAAAATTCCATTATTGTTTATTTAAAAACCTATGAATTCACTCAACCGTTCTGTTGACATGTTAGCATGTATTCTCAGGTGTGTAGGTTTAAAAGCAGCTGGAGCATGGAACCGCGCAGGATAAAGTAAAGGCAAAAGAAACAATTTCCATTCGATACATTTGACAAACTTTTACATTTTTAATAAGGTTTGTATAAATTGGTGGGACCTCTTTTTAGTTAACTCTGATTTAATAAAATTATCGAATGGTTTATTTTATAAAACGTCTCTTTTGAGGTCGTTTTCTATGACTGTGTGATGTGCTATAAAGTAACGCCCAATGTTGATATTCCGCTGCCTTGTGAAATTAGGGGTGTTACAAGGGGAGACCCGTTGGTGTTCGCTATTTCCTCTCTTCTCATATTCAGGGATTCGAGCGCTCAATGATCCACTCTTGATGATTTTTAACGACCCGTGATTCCGTGTTCCCGTCTTCCCAGTTCTATCCTAAACTCATTTCGATTCACTATTTTATATTTCTCAATATTAAAATAGGAATCTCTTTAGGTGTCTTTTCCTTAGCAAGATTTAAACAACGTGCACAATGTCCTAAGTGTAGGGGAGTTTACTCCCACATGCTTAATAATTGATGACAATGTTTATATCAAGTGTAGGGGGACTTCTATCGAAGTTAAGTGGCCTTTTCCTTGTGTTTGTCCTCATTTTAACCAGAAAATTGATTTTTCGACATTTTTCAAAATTTTTAATCTATTTTGGCCTATTAGTTTTTCCCTTGTTATATTTATTTTCTTTCTTTACTAGAATAAATTTTAATAAAGTGGTTTTAATTTTCAACGTTGTGAATCTTGACTCAACCCGATTTTACTTATCTAAGTTTACTCTAGCTAGTATCCTTAACGTGTTTAAGTCAAGTTTTGCTAGGCTTTTATATAGGGAGCTTTAAAACGCGAAAGTCTTAACTCTCACGGGTGAAGAACAAGAACTTTTCGCAAGTTCCTATAATTGATCCTAGAGAGTCGTTTATCAAGGGAACTTTAAAATGCGAATTCCAAACTTGAAAAAGTCTAAGAATTTGCAAGATCCTATTGATGACACGAAAACCCAAAACTTTGATTTAATTGGCTAAGCATCCACGAGTCTCATTCCTTGAGATTTTAAATTGTGGAGAACGAGAGATGATAGAGTCAATTATAAGTTTGGTATTCTTTCGTGAAATTATTTGAGTTGATTATAAGCCTATTCTCCCATCGCTTGTTAATAAATTTATCTTTAATAAATAAGGTTGTACGATTTGAAAAGTTACTTAGCTTCTATCCCAAGATCGTTTAAAAGTTGCTCGGTATTGATTAGAGTTCATAGCCAAGGCATAACTTATTGAAGCGGGATGCGAAGATTGGCAAGTCCAAAAAGGCCCTAACAAGGCATGAGGGCTACAGTTTGTTGCTAAAGATCCACAGTGATGTGAAGAATCATTTATCAAAAATCAATATGAAGGATCGAGACACACGACGAAAAGCAAATACTCCTGTAAAGATCATGGATAAGTCTATCCAAAAAGGCCCTAACAAGGTAAGAGGATAAATAGATCTAAGTCCTAAAAGGAGGCAGAACGTTGTATATCAAAATCCCAAATAAAGATTGGAGAAAAATGAAGAATTCATGGTCCAAGTATGAAGAATCTCTCAAAACTTCAAGTGGAGAAATTCCTATTATGAAGAGAAGACCATTATTTCATGAACGTCTCTCAAGATTTGAAGTATGAAGTCACTGCCAAATATCGGTCCGAGAAAGGTCTCAAATCGTGAAGCGAGTTATGCCAAGATATGAACTTTATGATGTCCCGAGAAGCAGTTGTAAAAGATTTTTTCCTTTAGCTAACTATTGATTAAATCGTCCCACTTTATTTTCAGCCTTAATAACTATCGAAATAAGTTAACAATGCATCCTCGTTATCATTCAAGACAATAATAAAATATAAGAGATACACCTAGGAATAAGGGAGTCTAAGTAAATAATTGGCCCACATGAGTTCATGTTAGTTTGCTAACTTAAAATAACAATGATCTCGTTTTTAAGTTTGGTATGGGGAACGTGAAACTTGAGGATGATAATCATTCATGACATTCCAAAACCCTAAGGTAAGTCTTTGATTTCTTTACTTGTTTTGTTATTTTATGTCTCTTTAATAAAGGCCAATGTGGATTGATTGTGATGAAAAGTGTAATCTTGCTTTGTAATTAATGCATTGCATGAGGACATTGTAATGGTCAAGTGTAGGGGATTTGATATGTGTGAAAACACCCATCCTTTTACCACTTAATTATAATAAAAACAAGACCATAACGTGTATTTTATGTCGAAAATGTCATAATTATGCGTGGTTTGTGTTTTTGTTGTGATTTTAGGATCAAAATGTAAAAAGGGAAGAAAACACGGGCTTTCACGGGCTTTTATCGAAGAAAAAGACAAAAGACGAAGTCAAGAAATCAAGAGTGCAAAAAAAATGGAAGTCCAAGGCTCATTCTGAAGATTTATCGAAGAAAAAGTCCAAAGACGGAAGTTTAATAAAGCCGAAGAACTCAAGTCTAATTTATGAAGAAATTACAAGACGAGTTTAATTAATCCCGAGACAAAGTCAAAAAAGTCGAAGAACTTAAAAGACGAAAAGATGAGAAAGAAAGAAAGAGAGGAGGAAGCTTCCTCCTACTCCCTTCCCTCCTCCCCTATAAATAGAGTCATTAGCTTCATTTTTCATGTTGTTAGCTAATTTTGACAAAATTAGTCTCTCCATTTTTAATTACTTGTACATTTATTTCATTGCCATTTAATTACCTTGTCTTGCACTTTAATTATCAAGTAAGTTTACTCTTTATGTTTATTGAATCTTTACTTTTCTTGTTAATCTGTCATCTACCTTTCTTGTTTTGATTTGATCTTAATCTTTATGTTTATGTTTATGTTTTTGAGTATTTATTGATTTGATTAAGTGGGTTTTGATTATTGTGGTTATTATTGTCAGTTTTATTGATTTGGATTGCTTAGTTATTGTTAGTTAATCATTAGGGGTTATTTTGGTTTAATCTTTAGATTGATTTGGTTAGTTTTTGATTAGATTCGTACCTTTTTATTCCCCGTGTTCTTCGCGATTTTTGTTTGCCCAGTTTATTCCGAATCAGCCACATTTTTCTGAACCAAGCTTATATTCCGAATTAGAATTTTCTTAATTATTCCACATGAATGGATTATTCCGGATGAAAGAAATATTCCGGATGAGCAGTTATATTCCGAACCTACGCCTTTAGTTTTTTTATTCCGGATGAACACTTTTCCTTGATTATTCCGAACGAAGACATCTTTCCGAATGAACCAAACATTCCGGATGAATCAATTATTCCGCATGAGCACTTATTCTGAATCACCCTGTTATTCCGCATGAACCTCTTTTCCGAATGAAGCTATTAACCCTGGTGAAGCACTTTTTCCGCATGAGCAGTTTATTCCGGATCAATGTTTATTCCGAATGAGTGTACATTCCGAATGAGTGTTTTGCTTTGATTATTCCGCATGAACATTCCGAACCAAGGTATATTCCGGATGAGCAGGATATTCCGAATGAGTGATTTTTAGTTTACTTTAAGTTTAATTTTTTTAAGCTTTACTTTTCCCGCCTTTTTCCTTAGTCGCACTTTTAGTTTACTTGCCTTAGATTTATTTTAAGCTTGCCTTTAGTTAAATTCAAGTTTGCTTTATTTACGTTTGAGTTTGCCTTTTAATTTCTCGTCACGTTTTTAATTTCCCGTCATTTATTTTCAATTAGGTTTAGAATTATTTGCCCTGCCATTTACTTTAATGTTTTTGCACTTTTACTTTACTACAACGACAAACCTTTGTTTCACCAAAAGACGGCTGAGTCGCACATTCTTCCCTTTCTCAATTCGAAAAGATCGGACGATAATATTTTCTTACTAGGCAAAAGCCTTGTATTAAATGATATACAAGCCCAAATCACACCTCGAGCTTCTAATCCTTATCACCCAACCGCTCAACAAGCCCCACCTATTAATCAAGATGTTGAAGCTTTAATGAGAACCCAAGGAGAGCAAATCAAGAATCTACAAAGCCAAATTATCAATTTGAAAGGGGATACCACTAAGCAAGGGAATGACATTAGATCCGAGCTTCGAAATGATATACAATCCTCCTTCAGCACTCAAACGAATGATTTGAAGAATATGCTGGCTAGTTTCTTACCAACCACCCAACCCTCTACTTCGGGCTCTCTACCTTCAAATACCGTCACCAACCCGAGAGCGAATGTGAGTGCTATTACTACATGTAGTGGAGCAACTTTAGTAGGACCATCTATCCCACACCCAGTTACACCATCTACACCTCCTCCACCACCATTTATCCCTACTACTCCCACACCTAGTATTAGTTCACCATTACCGTCTCCGCCTCGTCATGAAGAAGTACCCAAGAAGAACCCTTCACCAACCCCACCTTCCACCTATAACCCCAGCATTCCTTACCCTTCTCGACTCGACAAGGCTAGAATTTTGACTAAGAATGACGTTCAAGTCTCTAACTTTTTGGACAAGATTGCCGGCATGACCGTCACCTTTACCCTTGTTGAAGCTCTTGCCCAAATGCCACAATTTGTCAAGATGTTTAAGGAATTGCTTAATAAGAAGGAGAAGATGGCCGAGTTTGTTAATACTCGCTTGAATGAAAATTGCTCTGCAATCCTTCTTAAAGAACTTCCGGAAAAACATGGAGATCCCGGTCGTTTTGTGCTACCTTGTACTTTTAACCAAACCGACGAATTTACTGCCTTAGTCGATCTTGGGGCAAGTATAAATTTGATGCCTTTCAGCGTTTGGAAAAAGTTATCCTTGCCCGACCTCACACCAACGAAGATGATTCTTGAGCTTGCAAACCGCACTCTCGCTTACCCTCTTGGTATTGCCGAAGATGTGTTCATTAAAGTTGGCACATTCACTTTTCTGGTCGACTTCGTCGTTGTTGATTATGAAATGGACCCTCGTATTCCGTTAATACTTGGACGCCCATTTTTGAGAACCGGTAAAGCTTTAGTAGATGTGGATAAAGGTGAACTCATCTTAAGAGTCGGGGATGATGATGTTGAGTAAAATTACCCCTTTAGGAAAAGGAAGGTAATTAGGGCAAGTAAGCACGACGATTTAGGAAAACCGTGTGTAAATGACCCTACAATGAGTTCGTTCTCAAGGAGGCTAGTGTGTTATGTATGTAATGATATGGATTAATTTGTGATTATATTTGAGAAAGAAAAGTAGAAAAGAGATTAGAAGAGAATGACGGTTACGAAGACGGATTAAGTCTAAAAAGGCGTACACGTAAAACCGTAAAAAGTACCAAAATTAAAATTTTAACCTTAAAATTCCTAAAAATTACCAAAAATCCCTAATATATTCTAAGAGTTTACAAAAAATCAAAACTTGCAAAAACCTTTTAATTAATTAGATAATGACTTTTTAATGCTAATTAAAGCCCTAAAAATCAAAATTAATTATTAAAAAGCCCTAAACAAGATTTTAAAGTTTGTAAACCTCAAAAATACTCTAATTAGGCTAAAAACTATTTTTCAGAATTTTAAAACCAATTAAAACTATTTTGAAACAATTAAAAACTCCTAAAATCAATTAAAACTTAAATTAATTATAGAAAATAATTAAAAGACCTAAAAAATATTTGGAAAGTTACAAAAATCCTAATTAAGTGTTTAGAACCTAAGAAAAATATAAAAACCTAGAAAATCAGACTTTTAATTTTTAATAATAAAATAATATTAAAATAATATTAAAAATCCAAAAATTATAAAAAATTCTAAAAACTTGCAAACTAGCTTAATTTAACCTAAATAACTCAGAAATGAAAGTGAAATTACCTAAATACCCCTATTGGGCCTAGAAAATGGGCTATACCCAAAACAGACCCTTATTGGGCTAAATTAAGGCCCAATAAGAAAAAGTGTTCAAAATAAGCCCAAAAAGTACAGGTTGACTCAAAATTTGATTTTAAACAACTTTTTCCAAAGGCCCAAAAGCTGAAAATGTAAAATAAGCTAACTTATAATAAGCAGCTTATTCTTAATGGGCTTTTAAGCCCATTAAGCTATAAGCTGATGCCATAAGCTAAAATTTGACACACAAGCTTCTTTTGACCTAACAAAGACTTCTGCAAAAAGAAATTTGAAATAAGCCCAAGGAATAAGCCTGAAAATGCAATAAGCAAACTACACAAACCGACAAAATAGTCGTTTTTGAGTTCTAGGCGACCCCAAGTGCTGATTCAAGTTCCAAAAGCTTTTAAATGACTTAAGTAAGCAAAATCAACAAAGAGTTTTCAAATAAGCACACTCAATAAGCTGGAAAGTCAAATAAGCACTTATGCTAAAAGTCAAAGTAGTTGGTTTTCTAGTAAAAAGTCAAAGTCAAAGTCCAATAAGCTCCAGTCTACTTAAATGGGTCAAATAATGAAGACCTATCACAAAAAATAAGTTGTTGCAAGTCAGAATAAGCTAGAATAGCTTATTGATAAGCTGATGACAAAATTGCACTAGCAGGGGCTAGTTTTGGATGTTGAGCAGTGGAAACTTTTTCCACTGCTTGACTTGTTTGACTTTTTGTCATTAGTGACTTTTTTGGAGATTCATATTTCACAAAGGCACCCAAATGATCTTTGGATCAAAAGGAGTCAATCACAATCAAAATAACACAATCACTAACACCCAATTGATACAGTTTAATCAATTAATCATCAGACATTGCACAGACATGAACAATAATCAGTTGAGCACAAATAAGCAGTTTTAGCAATAATCAGCCAGCCAAATACAACCAAATGTACACACAAACTATTATAAACTCCAATAAGCAAGTCTAAACAGGTTTCATGCAATGGTTCAAAGAATTAAGCAAGATTCAAGCAATGAAAGTTACTGATGAACACTAACACATGCAGTTTTTCTACTTTGCTGATGTATTTGACACTTAAGCCAGATTCAACACCTCAAATCTTTCAAACAGATTATATTAACTTTGTTTAAACCACTTTTAGCCCTAAGCATGCATACACACTAAGTGTTCCCAAAATCCTAGGTCAAAACAAGCAGAAACAAGGTCTATATAGCAGATTGTTTGATTCAAGTGTTCAAACCAAAAACTTGCAGCAAAATACTCTCAACAAGGTATTTATCAGATACAAAGCATAAATAACAACTTCCCTTAACACAATAACAAGTTACAAGCATAAACAGTTAGTCCCAAACACCCCTTTATCTTTTCCAAATCAAATTTTTCAAAGGCAAAGTGAGATTTCAGGCCAACCAAGCATCAATTAACACTAAAACAAGTAAGATAAACAGATTCAAGCAGATTTAAGCCAAAAAATTCACAAGAACACAAGTTTCATACAAATATCACCAAAAATCACAAATTAAGCAGATTTTGAGATTGAGTATGCAAACCTCATGGATGTACATCCACACCCACGAATTTTGAGCTTATGTGCTAGCAAGAACAAACACAAGCTTCCACAATAAGCCTGCTAAGATTGAACAAGGTTAAATCATAATAACATAAAAATCAGAAACTTTGAAAATCTTGATTGATGCAAACTTGTTACCCCACACTTGATTATCCCCAAGTTATAAGCCTCACCACACCTTAACTAGCTCAGTTAGGATGCTATGATCAGCCCTATAGCCCAAGAATTCTAAGATTGGAACAAGACTTAGCAAAATATCAAGAATGAGGAAAATTGCAAACTTTTGCAACCTCCAAGTGAAAACAGGTTTTTACTTCTAAAACTAACAAGCATATAACAATAGAAAGCAGTAACAAAGATTAGCCAATGACTTTTCTTCAATGTTTCAAACTTAATTTCATTAAACTTTGAAATGGGATTTACAGAAACTTGAACAAGGAAAAATCAAAAGCAAAGTATAAATGTTGGAACCCTAAGCCTTTATATAGGCATACATGAACTACTAGAAAGCATAAAAACGTTGCCCTAATGTTGCTGAAGTCCCCAAAATTCCCTCTTGAAGTTTGAATGCCTTGAGGATCATGTGATGTTTTCTTGGCAGGTTGTGTGAGTTGGCAAGGATGAATTGCATCCAAAGGCTCAAATTGAGCTTAGAAAGTAAGCAGCAATCCTATACGTTGGATGGCTGGCAAGCTTTTGTCATTTTCCCTTTTGACGTAGCAGGGGAGGCCCCATGCAGCATGTGGGTTGGTGGGGTGCAATGTTTAAGGGTTGGGTTGTGTTAAGTATCACCGTAATCTTAAATCTGGAGAAGATTAAGGTTTAATTGTGAACAATGAATGAATACCCAATTTGGCTCAAGAACATCAAGAACAAGGTTTTTGATCTGTTTTAATTTTTAAATGAAGTGTTAAGCGCCATAATCTTTATTAAATAAAGATTAGTTAAAAACGGGTATAAGTGGAGTGTGATGTGGCACCAGGGAGGGATTTGATTCGTGGAGGGGAGTAAGTGGGGCACGTGGCAGCCCAGGAGTGGTCTATGTATCTTCTTTGTCTGCCAGCTTAACCCCCCATCTTTCAGAAACTTGTCAAATACTTTCCAAACTTCTATCAACGCCTAATTCAGCTTTGTCAACTTTTGCCTTTTTACATTTTTGGCCCAAAAACTTTTACAAAGTAATTCAGGGGTAATTCTTGCCATTTTTGCATTCTTGAAGGACTAGTTTGGTATTGTCTTCAATGATAATGCTCTAGACTTGTATAATTTACATTTTGGAGGACTGAAATTGCCAAGTCTTGATGATTGAGGGACCATTTTTGCCAAATCTTGAAAGTTGAGGGTCCTTTTTGTAATTTTGAGATTTTCAAAGGACCAAACTTGTCATTTCTTGTACTTTGAAGGACTTCATGATGTATTTGACTTTGTGGATGATATTGGTTGACAATTTAGCTTTGTTGAGGGGCTAAACTTGCCAAATCTTCAAAGTGGAGGGCCCTTTTTGTAATTTTGACAAACTTTAGGGACCAAACTTGTAATTATGAGGATACAAGGGTATAAAGTGTCAATTATTCCATATTGGAGGACCCTTCTTCATAATTCTTCAAGTCTTCAAGGGTTGATCTTGGGGAAGTCTTCACTAGGGCTTGGTTCATTGTGCGGCTTCGTTTCTCGTGTTCGTTTTTGCATGATTCTTGTGATCTTTTGTCATTTTCTCAATATCCGTACCTAAAATACACAAGTAGCAAACACAAGCATATATATGGGTATTTTGATGATATTTAATGCATTTTAAGCCCTATTTGGAAGATGAGACTATGTATAAAAGCAGTCTCATCACTCCCCCATACTAAACCATTGTTGTGCCCTCACGCAATGCTAGAATAAAGTATCATAACACCTCCAAAATTCATTTTTATTCACTTTATTGAACGATAAACTAGCTACACTACTACTATTGCTACTACTACTTGCGTTTTAGACATAATGTATGATTTTCATCGCAAAATGGGACGTTTAGGTTCATAGAATAAGAACACGTGAATGCTTCGTTAGAAATAATTTCATCGTCCTCGATTTTCACTCCAATTCCATGCCAAGCGTGCAACGAGATCATTGTCATTATAAGCTAGTAATGCTAACACTACTCATATGCCCTAATCACGTACTTATCCTCCCATTATTCCTAAGTTGTATCTCTTATATTTTATTATGTCTTGAATGTTTCACGAGGATACATTGTTTGACTTATGCGATAATAGAGATTTAGGTCTAAATATTGAGTCCTAACGGTGTAACTAAAACCATCAAATCAATAACCCCTCCTAATAGGCAATGATGTTAAAAAATTAAGTTGACAAGAAGAATCGATAAACACGGTTTTATAACGGTTTTGAACATGAGACTTATTACCAAGACTTTTATACGCCCCCTAACGGAAGGGCCTTATTATCTTTGGTTTACCTCCATCTTTTATTCAACTTCGCCATGAAGCTTTTATTATGACTTCGGTCTTGCCTTGCCTTTTATTATCCGCCTCATCGGTGGTTTTATTAGCCAAAGACGTATATCCTCACGCTAAGGAGAATTTTGGATCTTTAAAGCTTCGAAGATTAAGGCTTGATTCACTTTCAATTTTGCATAGATTTTTCGGCCTTGTGGGGCTTCAAATTGTTTGTTTGATTTAGGTGAGCACTTGAAATCTTATTATTGGGTGAAGCTTTCGATTATTGGGGTGCCAATACTTCAAAACCGTGACGCTGGCGATACCTTAATGTCTTCCCAATTAAATTACACGGAAGCTACTATAAAAGACTAGAAACCCAACAATCCCAACTAAACCGCTAAGTCAATATTTATTAAGCAAAAAATATTTACATACGAAGGGAGAATAAGCAAACAACGAGAACACATGAGTTTTTGAAAGAATACGAGTACTCTACGTTTAGCATAGTAACTTATAATTAACTCTATCATTTCTCGTCCTCATTTAAGAGACTTAGCCTAATGTGTAGTTAAGGAATCAAAGCTAAGTGCTCAACACGCACGGTCGAGTCAAAAATTACTCTTATTCTCGCCATCGGAAAATCTACATTCGTGTCTTCAAACACTTATAAAACATGAGAAAAATTTAAAATTTTGCCATTTTTAGCCTTATTTTGCAACAAAAACGATAACAAAAAGATAAACTTTGGAAAGCGTGAAGGTTTGGCAAGGCAAGTATCTATTCACCCACCCCCATACTAAATTTAAACATTGTCCTCAATGTTTCGAGTCTAGGGGTGCAAACACCCCCATACTAGAGACGTAGTCGAATGCCTAATCTAGCATGAAAAGGGTGTAACCAAAAAATTAATAGCCGTTTATGAAGTGTGCTAAAAACCTAAGGTTAGAACAATCAAGGATATATCATGGATATTGAGAAAGTCTTCAAAGCAAACGATCGAGTGCTCCCATAAAACGAACACGAGAGGCTCCAATCGTGAAGATCATGATCATCTAAAGTTCACAATTCACAAACAACCACGAAACAAAGGTTGGAAGGGCACAAATCCCCACACGTTAACTACATTAGAAAGCGATAATATGTACATAGGATAAGCATGGGACTCCCCCACGAGGCTCCTCGTTTTTTATTACCGAGTCATGAGCTCGACTCGATCCCCTCAATACTAATTATCATTGGGGAAGGTGACTTGGTCGAGGTAGTTCAAGGATGGAACTTCCCCACTAAAGTAGTGCTTCAACCTATGTCCATTCACCTTGAAGTTAGGACCATCATCTTGAGCTAGCTCGATGGTCCCATACGGAAACACTTGAGTCACGGTGAATGGACCGGACCAACGGGATTTCAACTTACCGGAAAAGATTTTCAAGCGAGAATTAAAAAGCAAAACTTGATCCCCAATGTTAAAAACCCGGTTTTTAATTTTAGAATCATGCAACTTTTTAGTTTTTTTCTTTATAAATCAATGAATTTTCATAAGCAATATCCCTCAATTCATCTAATTCATTCAATTGCATTTTTCGGTGTTTTCCCGCGGTCTCCATATCATCATTACAATGCTTTAGGGCCCAATAAGCCTTGTGTTCTAACTCGATAGGCAAATGACAATTCTTTCCATACACAAGCTTATAGGGAGTGCACCCAATGGGCGTCTTATGAGCGGTCCTAAAGGCCCATAAAGCATCGTCCAACTTATCCGACCACAATTGTCGGTTTTCCCCAACGGATCTCTCCAAGATCCTCTTCAAAGCTCGGTTTGAAACCTCGACTTGCCCACTCGTTTGTGGGTGATAAGCCGTAGAAAGCCGATGTGTAACCCCATATTTCCTTAGGACCCTTTCGAATTGGTCGTTACAAAATGGGTTCCACGATCGCTTATGATAGCACGAGGGGTTCCAAACCGAGAAAACAAGCTTTTCAAAAACTTGACTACCACACGAGCATCATTGGTGGGCAAGGCCTTGGCCTCCACCCACTTAGATAGGTAGTCAACCGCAACGAGAATGTACTTATTACCACGAGATGATGGGAACGGCCCCATAAAGTCTATACCCCAAACGTCAAAGATCTCACACACTTGGATGATATTTTGTGGCATTTCATCTTTTTGTGAGGCTTTTCCTTGTCGTTGGCATGCATCACAAGACTTCACAAGATCTTGTGCATCTCGGTAAATAGTAGGCCAAAAGAAGTCGGCATCAAACACCTTCTTAGCCGTGAGATTAGCACCGTGGTGACCACCCGTGGGTCCCTCATGGCAAGCTCTAAGGATGTTAGAAGCTTCGGTGCCAAATACACAACGTTGGATGATTTGATCCGCACAAGTTCGAAACAAGTAAGGGTCGTTCCAAAAGTAGAACTTGACGTCACGAAAGAATTTTCGTTTTTCTTGAGTCGTCATACCCTTAACGATGAAGTTACCCGAATGGTAATTTGCAAAGTCCGCAAACCATGGGGTGGAAGGATCAAGCTTAGAATTCACTACACCAAGTGTCTCAAGCGGAAATGTTTCGGTGATTTCCTTGGGCTCGTAAACACTTTGGTGAGGATCTTCCAAACGAGAAAGATGATCGGCCGCTAGATTCTCGGCTCCTTTTTGTCAACGATGGTGTGATCAAATTCTTGAAGGAGGAGAATCCAACGAAGTAATCTCGGCTTTGCATCTTGTTTTGCCATGAGATACTTGATAACCGAATGGTCCGTATACACTATGCATTTAGCTAGGACGAGATAAGGTCGGAACTTCTCAAATGCATACACCACGGCAAGGAACTCCTTTTCCGTTGTAGTGTATTTTAGTTGAGCCTCGGTCATTGTCTTGCTAGCATAGTGAATAGGCAAGAAGTGCTTATCATGACGTTGCCCCAAAACGGCCCCAATAGCGTAATCACTAGCATCACACATTAGTTCAAAGGGGAGGTTCCAATTGGGGGCAACAAGAATGGGAGCTTCGGTAAGTTTCCTCTTAAGGATTTCAAAGGCTCGTACACAATCTTCGTCAAAGACAAAACGTGCCTCTTTTTCAAGAAGATGTGTAATGGGTCGAGAAATCTTTGAAAAATCCTTGATGAATCGACGATAAAAGCCCGCGTGGCCTAGGAAACTCCTAACTCCCTTAACGGTTTTGGGATGAGGTAATTTGGCGATGACGTCTACCTTAGCTTGATCTACCTCAATCCCCGCTTTCGAGACCTTGTGCCCTAAGACGATTCCACTCCTAACCATAAAATGACATTTTTCCCAATTGAGCACAAGGTTGGTTTCCTCACAACGTTTTAACATTCTCTCAAGGTTCGACAAACATGAAGTGAAGGAATCACCAAACACGGAAAAGTCATCCATGAAGACTTCCATCGTCTTCTCGATCATGTCATGAAAAATGGCCATCATGCACCTTTGAAAGGTTCCCGGTGCATTGCAAAGTCCGAATGGCATTCTACGATAGGCAAACGTTCCATATGGACACGTAAACGTAGTTTTTTCTTGATCACGAGGGTCGATGGGAATTTGGAAGTAACCAGAAAAACCATCTAGAAAGCAATAGAAATCGTTTCCCACAAGACGCTCCAACATTTGGTCCATGAAGGGCAAGGGAAAATGGTCTTTTCGAGTGGCTTCATTCAACTTTCGATAGTCAATGCACACTCTCCATCCGGTCACGAGTCTAGTGGGAATCAACTCGTTGGCATCGTTTTGGCACAACGGTCATTCCTCCCTTTTTAGGGACACAATGAATAGGACTCACCCAAGGGGTATCAGAAATAGGGTAAATCATTCCCGCGTCAAGGAGTTTAAGGACCTCCTTTTTGATGACGTCGTGAATTTTGGGGTTCACCCTCCTTTGACTTTGGATTGTGGGCTTGAAATCCTCCTCCATTAAGATTTTGTGGGTACAAAACTTGGGATCGATTCCCTTAATGTCGGATAACTTCCACGCAATTGCCCTCTTGTGGTCCTTTAGAACATCGACAAATGCGGTTTTTTCATCATTTGAAAGATCCTTCGCAATAATAACCGGCAACTTGTCGTCCTCCTCCAAATAGACATATTCGAGGTGAGGAGGTAAATCTTTCAACTCAAGGATAGGTGGTTCCTCAAGTGAAGATTTGGGCTCGATACTCATAACCTCCTCGGGTGGAGGAAATGGGAAATCGTTAAGAAAATCCTTGATAATCGAGAAGTCCTCATCGTTGTCGAGGTATTCGTCACAAGTACGTGGAACATTGCATTCTTCCAACGTAAAACCACCACCTTCAAAAGGAGTGAAGGTTGGTGTCGAATTATCAAGAATTGGATCTAACATAGTGGGATTGCCACTAGTTTCTTCATCACCAAAACCTAGAACTTCTTGTGAAAATTCCTCGCAAACCACGTCAATCATATCAACGAGGTTTATGGTTGCAACGGAATAAACATGAGAAATTTGAGAGTTTTGAGTTGCGTTTATAACAAGTTCCTCGTCATTGAAACGTAAGGTGATCTTTCTAGCATGCACATCAATCAAAGCCATAGACGTATCTAAAAACGAACGACCTAAAATGAGAGGAACTTGAGGATCCGTGGGGATATCAACAAGGATAAAGTCTGCGGGATAGTAGAACTTCCCCACTTTCACAAAAACGTCTTCCGCCAAACCACATGCGGGAATCATGGAATGGTCGGCCAACTCGATAGACATTAGTGAAGGAGTAAGATTAGGAAGATTGAGCGACTTGAAGATTGCAAGTGGCATCAAGTTAATGCTAGCACCAAGATCGGCCAAGGCGAAGCATTCTTCCATATCTTGGATTGCACAAGGGATCAAAAATTTACCGGGATCACCGACTTTTTGAGGTATGCGATTAAGATAAACCGACGAACAACTAGACAATTGGTGCAATTTCTCCTTGTTGTTCAACATACTTTTAAAGTTAGCGGCAAATCGAGGCATCATGACCAAAGCATCGGCGAAACTCACATTAAGGTGCAAATCACGAAACATTTTCATAAAAAGCTCAAATTGGTAATTGTCGCGCTCTTGACGTTTCTCCTTCCTAAGTCTCGATGGATAGGGCAAAGGTGGTGTGGGTTGAGGCATAATAGGCATAGCCTTTGGAATCTCGGGTTCCAATGATGGTAATGGGTCAACCGTAGGTGTGGCATGAGCGGTACTTCGTGGGATTGGGACATGCTCCTTTTGGACCACCACCTCGGGTTCTTCCTCAATTGCTTCCTCCGTAGAAGCCATTGGTTGAGGAGTCGGTTCCTTAAGTGTCTTACCACTACGTAGGGTAATCACTTTCATCTCACCCTTAGGGTTGGATATGGTGTTGCTAGGAAGACCACTCGAAGATGGTTTACACATTATTGCCTCAAACATAGACGAGATCTTATCTTCAAAATTAGATTGCCTCAATACGGCCTCGGTTTGCCTTTTCTCGGCCTTAATCATTTCTTGTTTAATCTCATGTTGCCCTTGTTCCATCTTTTGTTGGTTTTGTTGCAACCTAGTGACATTTCCTTCCATCTTGTTGGTGTGGATTTTAAGTTCATTAGCTAACTCATTTTTCAACTCTTTCTTCAAGTCGTTCTTAAACTCGGATCTTAGGCTAATGAGTTCTCTTTGAGTATTGTCAAACCTAGCATCATTCCCACTAGCATATTCAACAAACTCACTTGGAAGATCTTTCAATGTTTGCAAACTTTTGTTGTTATTTTGAAAATCATTTTTGTTTGAAACTTGATTATTAGCCCCTTGATTCCCATAGTTTCCCTTGTTGTAATTGTTTTTAAAACCAACTTGATTGTTGCGATAATTGTTGTTAGCATTTTGATTTGAACCAAAACCCGGTGGAGTCATTTGATTAGAGCGGGAAACTTGACCGTTTTGGTTGTAATTTCCCGTGGCCACGAAGGCACTCGAAGTGTTACCACCGTTGTTAATGCACTCGGAGAAATCATGACCTCCACCACAATACATGCAAGAAACCTCAACCGCTTTAGCCGTAGCGGGAGCACTTTGTTCACCAACTTTAAACTCAATCAAAAGTCCTTTCAACTTATCAAAAATCTTGTTTTCCAAGTTCGCCTCAATTTGGCAAGCATCGATGGTAGTAGGCAAAGAAGGTGAAGCCGAAGACGAAGCCTTACGAACACTAGACGTGCTACGAGGACTATACACCTTAGATCTATTTTCAATTATCACCAAAGCTTCCTCAACCGTTTTACACAAAAAATTACCACCCGCGGCGGCATTCAAATAATCCCTTTCATGATCATTAATTCCATTATAAAACGTGTCAATTTGATGCAAATCGGAAAAACTGTGATGAGGACATTCATGTAACATTTCCTTAAACCTATTCCAAGCCGTTAAAAAACTTCCATTAAATTCTTGTGAAAACTTTGAAATCTCGTTTTTCAAATGCGTAGTCTTAGAGGGCGGAAAAAATTGGTTCACGAATTTTGAAACGAGATCCTTCCACGTCAATATAGAATTGGGTGGCTCTTTCTCTAACCAAATTTTAGCGGGCCCCGCTAAGGAATACGGAAAAAGCATCATCTTAATCGAGTCGTTCGAGACATCCTTAAACATGCAAGTAGCGGTAAGACGATTTAATTGGCGGATATGGTTGTGTGGATTGTCCTTCTCATCACCACGGAATTTGTTGTCTTGGATCATCGACAACAAACCCGTGTTCACCTCAAAATTCTCCGCAAGGATAGCGGGAATCACAATAGCCTCTCCATAACCCTCGGTGGGTGCTTGAAGTAACTCCATCATAGTTCGATTCGCCATGGTTGGTGCTTCTCTTACAATGGGTTCGTCAATAGGAGACTCCTCACTAGAATTGTTGGGAGTGGGAGTTTTGTTCTTTCGTTTACGTGCACGTCTTGCTTGATTTCGAGTTAGCATAAACGTCACGTACAACGAGGGGACGAGCAAAGAAGATTCTTTTTGGTGTTTTGTATTTTTCAATTTTTTTGTGGTTTTTGATTGTATTAACCTTTTTGGAAATTGGTGAATGTATTAAGTAGACAAGAATCTACAAATATCCTCCTTAATCAAATCTCTTGATTAAAGAAGCCTCAAGGAATGAAAACGATCACGTGAAGTGAACGCCTTCAATGACTTTAGAACGTTGGTGGAACACCAAAACGTTCAAGAGGGTTTAATCAATGAAAACCAAGAAAATATATATGATACTTAGTAATACTTTGGGCGGCAAAACCCTCGATTAGCTCTCACAATCAAATACTCACAAGCAAGCGGGGAAACGAGGCGGCGCGAAGCACTTAAGAGCCTTTTTCCTTAGGATATATTTTATAATATCCGCCTTATAACCACCTTATCGTTTGTATTTTCAAGATTAAGCTTCACGAAAGTATTTATCTATTTTTGCCTTTTTCTTTGGTTTGAGATTCGAATACAATGATTGGGTAATGACTTTTCAAGTCAAGGTTGTGATTTCTCACGTATTTGGAGTACTTGTGAATTTATTGTTCTACGTATACAATATATTAATAATATTCACACAAAAACCGAAAACCGATAATACGTATTAGTAGAGTGCTACTAATACAAATACTAATTATGGTTAGTATAAAAACAACAATGCCAAATCAAAACACAACACGCCTCCCCGGCAGCGGCGCCAAAATGATGTTGAGTAAAATTACCCCTTTAGGAAAAGGAAGGTAATTAGGGCAAGTAAGCACGACGATTTAGGAAAACCGTGTGTAAATGACCCTACAATGAGTTCGTTCTCAAGGAGGCTAGTGTGTTATGTGTGTAATGATATGGATTAATTTGTGATTATATTTGAGAAAGAAAAGTAGAAAAGGGATTAGAAGAGAATGACGGTTACAAAGACGGATTAAGTCTAAAAAGGCGTACACGTAAAACCGTAAAAAGTACCAAAATTAAAATTTTAACCTTAAAAATCCTAAAAATTACCAAAAATCCCTAATAATATTCTAAGAGTTTACAAAAAATCAAAACTTGCAAAAACCTTTTAATTAATTAGATAATGACTTTTTAATGCTAATTAAAGCCCTAAAAATCAAAATTAATTATTAAAAAGTCCTAAACAAGATTTTAAAGTTTGTAAACCTCAAAAATACTCTAATTAGGCTAAAAACTATTTTTTAGAATTTTAAAATCAATTAAAACTATTTTTAAACAATTAAAAACTCCTAAAATCATTTAAAACTTAAATTAATTATAGAAAATAATTAAAAGACCTAAAAAATAGTTGGAAAGTTTCCAAAATCCTAATTAAGTGTTTAAAACCTAGGAAAAATATAAAAACCTAGAAAATCAGACTTTTAATTTTTAATAATAAAATAATATTAAAATAATATTAAAAATCTAAAAATTATAAAAAATTCTAAAAACTTGCAAACTAGCTTAATTTAACCTAAATAAGTCAGAAATGAAAGTGAAATTACCTAAATACCCCTATTGGGCCTAGAAAATGGGCTATACCCAAAACAGACCCTTATTGGGCTAAATTAAGGCCCAATAAGAAAAAGTGTTCAAAATAAGCCCAAAAAGCACAGGTTGACTCAAAATTTGATTTTAAACAACTTTTTCCAAAGGCCCAAAAGCTAAAAATGTGAAATAAGCTAACTTATAATAAGCAGCTTATTCTTAATGGGCTTTTAAGCCCATTAAGCTATAAGCTGATGCCATAAGCTAAAATTTGACACACAAGATTCTTTTCACCTAACAAAGACTTCTACAAAAAGAAATTTGAAATAAGCCCAAGGAATAAGCCTGAAAATGCAATAAGCAATCTACATAAAACGACAAAATAGTCGTTTTTGAGTTCAAGGCCACCCCAAGTGCTGATTCAAGTTCCAAAAGCTTTTAAATGACTTAATTAAGAAAAATCAACAAAGAGTTTTCAAATAAGCACACTCAATAAGCTGGAAAGTCAAATAAGCACTTATGCTAAAAGTCAAAGTAGTTGGTTTTCTAGTAAAAAGTCAAAGTCAAAGTCCAATAAGCTCCAGTCTACTTAAATGGGTCAAATAATGAAGACCTATCACAAAAAATAAGTTGTTGCAAGTCAGAATAAGCTAGAATAGCTTATTGATAAGCTGTTGACAAAATTGCACTAGCAGGGGCTAGTTTTGGATGTTGAGCAGTGGAAACTTTTTCCACTGCTTGACTTGTTTGACTTTTTGTCTTTAGTGACTTTTTTGGAGATTCAGATTTCACAAAGGCACCCAAATGATCTTTGGATCAAAAGGAGTCAATCACAATCAAAATAACACAATCACTAACACCCAATTGATACAGTTTAATCAATTAATCATCAGACATGAACAATAATCAGTTGAGCACAAATAAGCAGTTTTAGCAATAATCAGCCAGCCAAATACAACCAAATGTACACACAAGCTATTATAAACTCCAATAAGCAAGTCTAAACAGGTTTCATGCAATGGTTCAAAGAATTAAGCAAGATTCAAGCAATGAAAGTTACTGATGAACACTAACACATGCAGTTTTTCTACTTTGCTGATGTATTTGACACTTAAGCCAGATTCAACACCTCAATTCTTTCAAACAGGTTATATTAACTTTGTTTAAACCACTTTTAGCCCTAAGCATGCATACACACTAAGTGTTCCCAAAATCCTAGGTCAAAACAAGCAGAAACAAGGTCTATATAGCAGATTGTTTGATTCAAGTGTTCAAACCCAAAAACTTGCAGCAAAATACTCTCAACAAGGTATTTATCAGATACAAAGCATAAATAACAACTTCCCTTAACACAATAACAAGTTACAAGCATAAACAGTTAGTCCCAAACACCCCTTTATCTTTTCCAAATCAAATTTTTCAAAGGCAAAGTGAGATTTCAGGCCAACCAAGCATCAATTAACACTAAAACAAGTAAGATAAACAGATTCAAGCAGATTTAAGCCACAAAATTCACAAGAACACAAGTTTCATACAAATATCACCAAAAATCACAAATTAAGCAGATTTTGAGATTGAGTATGCAAACCTCATGGATGTACATCCACACCCACGAATTTTGAGATTATGTGCTAGCAAGAACAAGCACAAGCTTCCACAATAAGCCTGCTAAGATTGAACAAGGTTAAAGCACAATAACATAAAAATCAGAAACTTTGAAAATCTTGATTGATGCAAACTTGTTACCCCACACTTGATTATCCCCAAGTTATAAGCCTCACCACACCTTAACTAGCTCAGTTAGGATGTTATGATCAGCCCTATAGCCCAAGAATTCCAAGATTGGAACAAGACTTAGCAAAATATCAAGAATGAGGAAAATTGCAAACTTTTGCAACCTCCAAGTGAAAACAGGTTTTTACTTCTAAAACTAACAAGCATATAACAATAGAAAGCAGTAACAAAGATTGGCCAATGACTTTTCTTCAATGTTTCAAACTCAATTTCATTAAAATTTGAAATGGGATTTACAGAAACTTGAACAAGGAAAAATCAAAAGCAAAGTATAAATGTTGGAACCCTAAGCCTTTATATAGGCATACGTGAACTACTAGAAAGCAAAAAAACGTTGCCCTAATGTTGCTGAAGTCCCCAAAATGCCCTCTTGAAGTTTGAATGCCTTGAGGATCATGTGATGTTTTCTTGGCAGGTTGTGTGAGTTGGCAAGGATGAATTGCATCCAAAGGCTCAAATTGAGCTTAGAAAGTAAGCAGCAATCCTATACGTTGGATGGCTGACAAGCTTTTGTCATTTTCCCTTTTGACGTAGCAGGGGAGGCCCCATGCAGCATGTGGGTTGGTGGGGTGCAATGTTTAAGGGTTGGGTTGTGTTAAGTATCACCGTAATCTTAAATCTGGAGAAGATTAAGGTTTAATTGTGAACAATGAATGAATACCCAATTTGGCTCAAGAACATCAAGAACAAGGTTTTTGATCTATTTTAATGTTTAAATGAAGTGTTAAGCGCCATAATCTTTATTAAATAAAGATTAGTTAAAAACGGGTATAAGTGGAGTGTGATGTGGCACCAGGGAGGGATTTGATTGGTGGAGGGGAGTAAGTGGGGCACGTGGCAGCCCAGGAGTGGTCTATGTATCTTCTTTGTCTGCCAGCTTAACACCCCCATCTTTCAGATTCTTGTCAAATACTTTCCAAACTTCTATCAACGCCTAATTCAGCTTTGTCAACTTTTGCCTTTTTACATTTTTTGCCCAAAAACTTTTACAAAGTAATTCAGGGGTAATTCTTGCCATTTTTGCATTCTTGAAGGACTGGTTTGGTATTGTCTTCAATGATAATGGTCTAGACTTGTATAATTGACATTTTGGAGGGCTGAAATTGCCAAGTCTTGATGATTGAGGGACCATTTTTGCCAAATGTTGAAAGTTGAGGGTCCTTTTTGTAATTTTGAGATTTTCAAAGGACCAAACTTATCATTTCTTGTACTTTGAAGGACTTCATGATGTATTTGACTTTGTGGATGATATTGGTTGACAATTTAGCTTTGTTGAGGGGCTAAACTTGCCAAATCTTCAAAGTGGAGGGCCCTTTTTGTAATTTTTACAAACTTTAGGGACCAAACTTGTAATTATGAGGATACAAGGGTATAACGTGTCAATTCTTCCATATTGGAGGACCCTTCTTCATAATTCTTCAAGTCTTCAAGGGTTGATCTTGGGGAAGTCTTCACTAGGGCTTGGTTCATTGTGCGACTTCGTTTCTCGTGTTCGTTTTTGCATGATTCTTGTGATCTTTTGTCATTTTCTCAATATTCGTACCTAAAATACACAAGTAGCAAACACAAGCATATATATGGGTACTTTGATGATATTTAATGCATTTTAAGCCCTATTTGGAAGATGAGACTATGTATAAAAGCAGTCTCATCAATGATGCACAAGTTTTTGAAATGGGGAAGCTTACAAGCAAATATAATGGAAGAGAATCAGCGAATATGATTAATGTGCTTGATGATTTTGTCGTCTACAACAATCCTCTATGCGATTCTTGCAATGATAATCCACTGTTTCAAGATGATGTGGATGATTCTCTCTCCAATTTGGAACCCCCACCCACATATGATTCTCCACCGATCTTTGATGCTTATGATGACGATTCTAGTTCCGATGGAGATGATTATGACGATTTTACTTCTGAGTATCCAGACATGCCCACTTATGATGATTTTGATGAGGCTGATACTCTCTCGAGTGATTCTTCACATGATGAAGATCCTCCGCCAACCATGCTTAATACTACTTTGGATGACTACTCATTTGAGGAAGACTTTGCTACTTTTCTCAACACATACTTCCCAAATGAGAGTGATGCTCCTCCTTTGGACTTTGATGATTATGGTCTTTATCCTACTTTGGATATGAAGAAACCCGCTTCAAAGGAGAAGAAGCCGGCCGACACCGATATCCGCAGCACTTATGTCTTAACTCCTCTCTACCCTCCGTCTGAGGATGAGATTGCAAGATTTATGATCGGATCTTCTTCAAGATCTGCTGAGCCCGAGTGTTATTTTCCCCTAAAGGAAAAGTTGTTCGACCCCGGCATTGCACTTTTCAAGCCATCTCAGTATCCATCTGATGAAATAAAAGGAAAAATCTTTGGTACTTATAAAGACATGCTTGCCCCTCACCATACTTGCTTCCACCGTGCTTCACAATTGCTTAAGGGAACCATGTCTACTCTTCTTTGGCTTGCCTTGTTCGCCTTAAGCTTGTGTTATTTGATGGACGAAAAATATGTATTTGATCCAGGTGGATGTTTTTCAAGCTTCTTCCTATGCTAATCAAGGTCGAGTCAGGCTCACGACTCGGTGGTCAAAAATCAAGCGCTTCTTGGGAGGCAACCCATGTATCTATCTTTTAGCTATTTCTATCCTAAGTGTAGGGGAGACCCGTTGGTGTTCGCTATTTCCTCTCTTCTCATATTCAGGGATTCGAGCGCTCAATGATCCACTCTTGATGATTTTTGATGACCCGTGATTCCGTGTTCCCGTCTTCCCAGTTCTATCCTAAACTCTTTTCGATTCACTATTTTATATTTCTCAATATTAAAATAGGAATCTCTTTAGTTGTCTTTTCCTTAGAAAGATTTAAACAACGTGCACAATGTCCTAAGTATAGGGGAGTTTACTCCCACATGCTTAAACATTGAGGACAATGTTTATATCAAGTGTTGGGTCTACTAGATGTAGATCTTGCAGCCTGTCAGGAACGGTGAATGACTTCTATAATCACAAGTCAATCCACAGAGAGACTCTATACACAATATGAATGTAGAATACAAATATAATAAAGAAGAACAAAATAACTATAAAGACTTGATCCTTTCTAAGGATTTCTAATATTGATAATCACTAGAACTACGTTTGGTGAAGGTGTGCATAACCCTTCTTCCTAAGGTTCCTTTTATACTACAAGGAAACCCTAATACAGCAATAAACAAAACGTGTAAAATTGATATGCATATCCTTTCCTAACATATCTCATGCATATCCTAACAGAATAATAAATAAATAATAAAGTTTGACTTCGACTAGGACCAGGAGCACGACTTACTCCTACTACTACTAGAACCAGGAGGAACTACATACCTCCTAGTCTACCTATTACATTTAACTATTACAATGGTCCTAACAATCCTCCCCTAAACTTGAATTTGACATGTTGAGTTCAAGTTTCCTGGAAAACGTGCAAATAAAGCCCGAGGATTGAATCAGCAAAACCAATAGCAGCATCAGCAAGATAAGAATCAGAGTAACTACCGCAACATGAAACACTAGAAGCTTCTTCAAAGCTTGGAACAAATCAGCATCGTGTTGAATCTTTTCAGCAACATGAGCAGATTTGATGAGCCTTTACCAAGTAGCTGCTCGCTCTTGGGCTAGCCAGTCTTTCTGGTGGAATAAGCATCACCCTGGGAGACTAGAACCCAGCCCAACTCTTAGAACGTGAATCAATGGTGAGTGGGAGTACCCTGATGATTTTAGGCAAACCATCACAGCCGTCAACGGATTTGATATGTCTTTACCAGAAGCCGTACCCCTCTGGACTCGCCAACTCTCAGCAATGAAGCATCGGTGAGTTGAAAACCCTATAGCTTTAAGCAAGCTATCACAGCTATCAACGGATTTGATAAGATCTTCACCAAGAGCCGTACCCCCTTGGATTAGCCACTTTTTAGTCTAGGACCATGGCAAGTGAAAACCATCCAGTTTTGGGTAACCTGGCAACCATCAACGGATTTGAGAATCACACCAGGAGTCGTACCCTCAAGGTGAATCAACTCTTTCTTGTCGATGAGACATGGTGAGTTGAGGACCATTTGTTGTGAGGACCAAGTCCAACACCAAGTGAAACCAGTAACCAGCACAATCACAATTCAGTAACCAGAACCCATAGTGTGAAGCAGCAAATGGTATCATATTCACAAGTAGAAAATCCAAGATGTGTTAAAAGTATAAGCAGATATTATATAAAAAGTATTTTTTTTTTTAATTAATTTTTTTTTTAACTATAAAGAATGAAATTCACCAATCACTTTACATATTGGTGAAAAGAATGATAATAAGAACAAAAGAACAAAAAATACAAAACAGAAACACTTACAACCCAACCAAATCACAAACCAGAAGCAGCCTTCTTATCAGCTTTCAAACGCGCCTGGATGCCTTCCACCAACGTTGTGGCCATAGAGGACTCATTCCCTGATGGAGCATTTGAAATGTGCAAGTGACTAGCCAACATAGCCTCCATCGAAGAAATCGTCAAAGGATAATCCACGTCTGTCAGCATGAAAACCATATGACCAGATTCCAACTCCAACATATGCACACCACATCCTGCATATAACTTCCATCGCTGAATCACCCATTGCATTTGATCCTTCCATATACCAAAAACAGGAGCATGAGGAGGTGCATCCAGCTTAAGATCAGCCCATATTCGCAGACCAGGCCAGGAAGACACAGCCATGGGATCAAACGGCATGCCAGAATCCACAAATCCATATAACGCCATAAGATCTTTACGATCAGCCCAAGACAACACACCCTGCAAACCCGAAGCTAATCGCACAGACCCATCACTCAGAGTAATTCTATGGGATACCAAACCAGGAAGAGTTGTGGAACGCTTAACGGTCCAACCAGTAATATTTCCATTACCCAAAGGTAAATCAGAATCACTGTCAGAAGTGGCATCAATCAAATTCTCAGGATCACGCTTCTCATAAGGGATCGTCTTACCACGTCTAATACGGCGAGCTGATTTCTGGCGAAGCGAACGTCTAGGTGTGGGATCACTAGGTGTGGGTTCAACCTTTACCTTGACCTCAGCAGCAGCAGTGGGAGCAGGAGAAGTAGACTCATTAGTTTACCCACCCAAGGGATCAATAGGAGCTGAACTAGAAGTAGGAATAGGTTGAGTTCCAGGAACCGGTGGTGATGGGGATGGCATAACAGGTGTAGCAGTTGTAGTTGTTGTGGTAGCAAAGGTGGTGGTGGTAGCATGTGTGGTGGTGGTAGCAGGACCAGCAGAAGAACCCAAAGGAGCAACCAAAGGAGAAGTAGTGGTACCAACTGAAGTAGCAACAAAAACCGATGGACTAGCAGCAGAACCAGGAGTAGGAGCAGTTGAAGGACCAGTAGAAACAGCAGGCGAAGAAGAGGTCACCACACGAGGATGGTAGATAAATCGTTCCAGAATAGGTTGACTCTGACGCTTCACCATACGTTCATAAAGTTCCTTGAGCTCATCAAAAGATAAAGCCCGAACCCTGTCCCACTTCCAAGGTGCATTAAAATGAGCAGCGGACTGATACTTCACATAGCGCTGCATCTGCTTGCGCTCCTCAGTTCTGGATAAAGGTCTGTTCTTTCTCTTCTCATGAAGCTGTGCAGCAAGGGCCAACTGTTTCTTGCGCATCAACACCATGGCTCGTGGAATACAGTTATGCTCATCCACATCGTCACCCAAAAGATCAGTGAACTGGGCATAATCCCTAGTAAGAATAGTCAATACCTGCATCCAATCACTATCACTCCAATGCATGGCATCGTGCTGAACTTGTTCACGCCTCCGCTGTTGAAGCGCCTCTTCCGCAGCCCTATCAGCTTCATCAATCTCGGCTTGAATCCGTTGAGCAGCCTCCTCACCTATCCTTTCCTCTTCAAGCTGTCTGCGGGTACGTTTGCGAGAGGGTGAGGGAGCATCAGTCATTGGGGCCTTCCCCTTTGAATCATGGGATGGACCAGCATTGGAACCAGCAGCAGGACCAGAATCACCATCCATAGGAGTGGGAATAGCAGCAGGAGAAGGAACACTGGAGGATGTCGGAGGAACCGGCAAATCATCATACAATATATCAGCAAAGGCAGCCTTTGCCAACAATGTCAAACCATCCTCCACACGCTCCGTACCCTCCTCATCAGAATCAGAATGGATCACATGCTTCTTTCGTCGTCTTTGCTGAGTCTCCAAAGCTTTGATGCGATCAGCCAGAGGAAGAACAAACTCCCTAGTAAGCTTCCAGTGTTGGTTCAAATCAGCTTCCAATGAAATAATCCGCTCATGATACCTGTGCATAAGATCAAGTAACGACATAAGTGTAGTAGGATCCTCCTCCTGCCCACCAAGAGAACTCGGGTCAGGGAAGGCGTCATTGGAGCCCGAAGCAACAGATGGGTCAACATGTGGAGTACTAGCACCAAAAGGTTTATCAGCAGAGTGTGGAGCAGGACTAGGAGGTGGAGTTTCCACAAATGGAGACTTATGTGGTACTGAAGAAGGACCAGCCTTGGAAGGGGATGGTTTTTCAACCACCACTTCCTCAACCAGTTCCTCCTCAACCACATGAGAAGCACCACCAGTAGGAGCCTCCTCCTCCATAGGGTCATCATCAATCACAACAAACTCAGGAGCCTCCTCCTCCTCACCCATGGGACCCTGAGCCAGCCCCAACATGGCCTCAGTAAGGGGCCTCCACTCCCCAGTAAAACCATGGACCATATTATAATACACTTTCGCAGTAAGCTTAGACGGCACATGTTCAGACCTATCATGAGGAATGCATACCAGTATTTGTTGTAAAAACCTAGGATACATAAGAAACTTCTTTCTAGAACCAGTATTAGATAGATTACTAACCATCCCTCAAACAGATAATGAGAGAAATTAAAAACTCTACCCTGGGCTAAGCAAATAAGACCAGTAGCCAAAGGAGTAGGGAAAGCATCCCAACTCCCAAACTTGGGACTCATACAATGAATTAGAAAATGCACTAGAAGCTTCCATTGAGGGGAAAACCTATTCTTCTGGAAATCAAACCTCCCCCCATGATTGTACCCTATAGCAGCCATCCCCTCCAATACCTCCGAATTGGGGATGGACTCAACACCACCCTCATCTTGAAGATGAAGGGAAGATCGAATAGTCGCCTCAGTCACCACGTATGAACGTCCATCTATGGTAGCATGGAGTTCACGTGGATGACCAACCACATCCACAAGACGAGTAGATGCCCAAAATTGACGAATAACACTATCATAAATAGTGGGACATACAGTAAATGTATACCTCAGGTTGGAAGCTTCAATGAATTCCAGAATGTCAGCATAATGTTCACGATGTGGACCATCACCCAGATAGGCAACTCTGTTGTGAGCAGGTTGGTAAACTAGGGCAGCCATGGATCTTGAGTAATTGATTGAAGAAGGAGTTTGGTTAGGGTTGAGAGAGTAGGATCGGTTTTGTGTGTGTGATGAATGGAATGATTGAGTCAAGGGGGTTAATTTGACCATAAATAAGGAAAATAGTAACTGTTCATTGACCCCTATTAATGGGGGGTTGCCCTTTCAAATTAGACATAATTGCATAGTAACCACTTACCCCTTTCAACATAATTCCCAACTCCCAATTTACCATAGTTAATTAAAAATGTAAATACCAGAATTGGGAGCGTTGACCAAAAGTCAAAGCACACAATGGTCAGACCAGAAGCAAAATATGGTCACCAAAGGACAAAAAGAATGAACAGTGTCCCAGACCAGTACCAGAATCCAATCACCACTTGACAAAGAAGGATTTTGAACCACCAGAAGCCAACCAATTATGACTAGAAGCTGACCAATGAGGACCAGAAGCCAGTCATGTAATACCATAACCACCAGAGGTGAGCAAAATCCTCCACCAGGAGTAACACACACCACCAGAACCAAGGTAATATGTTGTTAAAATCTACCAATACGTTAGTCTGTCCTAATCATATGTACACAAAGCCTCCCCTTAGGCTTAGCCTCCCCTCAATCCTAGACCTCAAGGATTGACCATCCCAATGTGAACCACCAAGTGGTTGAAGCGAGGACCATCAAATGCTTTAGTCAGCAAATCAGCAACATTATCATCCGTATGAACTTTAAGAACCTGTATCAGCTTCTTCTCATTGGCATCCCGTATAAAATGATGCCGAATTTCAATATGCTTTGTTCGCTGATGAAAAACAAGATTCTTCACAATGCAGATAGTACTTTGATTGTCAATAAAAATTTTGGTGTTCATAAAATTGAAACCATAATCCAACATCTGATTTTGGATCCACAAAACCTGTCCACAACAACTAGCAGCAGCAACGTATTCAGCTTCTGTTGAAGAAGTAGCTACTATTGTCTGTTTCTTGCATTGCCATGAAATAAGTCGACGACCCAAAAATTGACAACCACCAGTAGTAGACTTCCTGTCATTATTAGCACCTGCATAGTCACTATCACTATAGGCTTCTAGAACAAAAGGTGATTCTCTAGGATACCATAAGCCCAGTTTAGGTTGAGCCTTGATATACTTGAAAATCTTCTTTACAACATTTAAGTTCGAAACCGTTGGAGTCACCTGGTGTCTAGAACAAGCACTTACTGCAAACATGATATCCGGACGTGATGCAGTCAAATACATGAGGGAGCCAATCATAGACCTGTACATGTGAACATTGACTGGGGGGTCTGGCTCATTCTTAAGTTTGACTTTAGCAACTTCATAAGGAGTTGCTGCTGGTCTAAGAGGATCCATGTCAAACTTCTGAAGAATCTCATGAACATATTTATCTTGACTGATGAAAATCCCATCCGATTGTTGCTTGACTTGAAGACCAAGGAAGAAAGAAAGCTCTCCCATCGTACTCATCTGAAATTCGCCTTTCATCAAGTGTTCAAACTCATCACACCATTCCTTCCTAGTAGAACCAAAGATAATGTCGTCCACGTAAACCTGAACAAGGATAATGTCCTTGGTATTCCTCCCAAGAAATAGTGTTTTGTCAATTGTACCCCTTCTATAGCCATTCTTTAACAAGAAAGTTGAAAGACGCTCATACCAAGCTCTAGGAGCCTGATGTAATCCATAAAGAGCCTTGACCACCTTGTAAACTTTCTTTGGATGAAGTGGATCTACAAAGCCCTTAGGTTGAGTGACATACACCTCCTCATCAATTTTGCCATAGAGAAATGCACTCTTGACATCCATCTGAAACACCGTAAAGCCCACATAAGAAGCAAAAGCCAAAAACAGATGAATGGCCTCAATCCTTGCAACCGGAGCAAAAACTTTAGTGTAGTCAATGCCCTCAATTTGAGTGTGGCCTTGTGCGACAAGCCTAGCTTTATTCCTCACAACAATTCCCCGTGCATCCTTCTTGTTCTTGAGAATCCATTTGGTATTGATTGCTGTCTTTCCATCTGGTAAGTCAACCAGAACCCAAACATTCTGAAATAAGAATTGCTGCATTTCCTCCTGCATAGCCTCCACCCAACTTTGATCCTCAAGAGCATGAGAAACTGACCTAGGTTCTACCTGTGAAAGAAAACAAGCAAACAAACAGTGTTGAAAGTCCGTATGATTATTGCGCTTTTGATCTTCAATATAGCTCACAAGAGCATGATGATCAGACGAGGCCTTCTGCTGCATTCTGCGTGTCTTGACAGTAGAACCAGGATCTCCAATGATTTGAGTGGTAGGATGATCTTTGTGTGATTGCAAGACTGGATTGGAAGAGACCTCCACTTCTGGTGCCAAGTTATTGAGATCACCAACAAAGTCAGCATCATATGAAGCAGTGTTGAAAATCCCATCTACTGGTTGTTTATGAATGTCATCCAGCTTGTTAGAATACTTCTTTTGATAGTTCCCCAAATCATAAGGACTGGAGAAACGAGTATTGGAACCAGACTCACTAGCTGGAGTACCAGTAGGTGATAAGCTAGCACTAGGAGCAGAAGCTGGGGTACCAGGAGCATCTTTGTCAGTAGGCTCATCCAAGGGAAACTCAAAGCCACCTCGAGCAGCTGCTGTAGAAGCTTCTTGTTGTTGTTTGAGTAGAGTGTCAAGAGCTACTTGGGAATCCGGTACATCCAATGGAGTTGCATCACTAGGAGAAGTAGGAGAGACTGTGGTGGAGTAGGATGGAACCACAAAAATGTCATCCTCATCATCTGAATCAGAAAGACTAGAAGGAACACCAGTACTAGAAGTTGCAAACACTTGTGGTCCTGCATCATGGTTAGTTTTGAAACGAAAATATCCTAACGAATCACTAAGATAATCAAGATCAAAATACCATTCAGGACCCTTGCCTTGGATGTTTGACTTCTCTTCAAAATACCTGAGATTTATAGTTTCAATGATCCGCTTGGCTTGGAGATTGTAGACACGATAAGCCCGAGAATGAGCGGAATATCCCACAATGTATCCTTCATCTGCCTTGCCATCAAACTTCCCCAAATAGTCGCTAGTATTCAGAATGGTGACTGGACACCCAAAAGGCTTCAAATGAGCAATATTTGGAACTTTGCCTGTTAGAAGCTCATAAGGAGTCTTCTTGTGAGGATTGGTAATAGAAACCCTATTCAAAACGTAACTTGCAGTATTAACAGCTTCTGTCCGGAACATGGTTGGAAGCTTGGAATCGGCAAGCATAGTTCTTGCTGCTTCTATTAGTGTCCTATTCTTTCTCTCTGCCACGCCATTCTGTTGAGGAGTCCTGGCTGCACTATAATCTCTTTTGATGCCCTTAGCATTACAAAGTGCTATGAGGTCTTTATTTTTGAACTCGGTTCCATTGTCGCAACGAATACCTTTAACCTTCTTGGTCAACTGGTTCTCAATAAGGGTAAGAAAATCTCTAAGAACTGAGTAGGTCTCACTCTTGGCAGCCATGAAGAATACCCACGAAAACCTGCTATATCCATCAGTTACCACCAGACAGAATTGTTTGTGGTCAATGCTCCTAATGGAAGTAGGACCAAATAAATCCATGTGTAGTAGCTGAAATGGTTCAGTAATAAGACTAAGAGCAGTAATGGCCTTGAAGGATGCTTTGTGCTGTTTGCCTTTGCTGCAAGCAATACAATTTATATCATTTCTAAACGACTTGGGAGGTAAACCAGAGACCAGATTCAGATTTGCAAGTTTGTGAATGGTCTTGAAGTTCACATGCCCCATCCTTCGGTGCCATTGAGTGGCTTCATCTTCTGAGGCTTTAGCAACTAGACATGCTAGCTGACCAGTAGGATTGACTTCATTCAGCTTGATGCTATAGAGATTGTGTCTTCGAGGGATTCTGAGCAGAACTTGTGAGTCATCCGGAAGCTGAAAGTCTTTGGAGAGCACAAGTGCATCAGTATCGGTGAAGAGAACAAACTGCTTCTTGTCACAAATCTGAGAGACAGATATCAAGTTGAAATGCTGAAGTGCTTCCACATAGTAGACCTGCTCAAAATTTAGATTTGGCGTCTTAATGGTTCCTTTGCCAGTGATCCTGCCTTCACCCCCACCAAAATAGACCTTGCCCCCATGAAATGGTACAAAGTTAGAGAGAAGACTTTTATTTCCTGTCATGCTCCTAGAGCAACCACTATCAATAATGCCTAGACTAGGATCTTGGTATGGAGTAACCTACAACAACAAGATAATAAAAATGCAAAAGTTAGTGTCTTAAGGGGACCCAAACCTTTTCAGGTTTGAGCCTGCCTTGTGGATCTTTAGTAGAGTGCCAAGAAGATTGATGAGATCCACCATTGTTCCTTGGTTGCCAACGCATCATATGGGTATTATTATTTGACCAAGAACAACCTGCTGAGGGCTTAACAGCAGTTCCCAAACTTCCCAAACCAAAATGCGCGTGGTCCAAATTATGTGGATAAACTGGATTAAAATTTTGAAAATAATTACTAGTGGTTTGTAATCCAATGTTTCTCCAGTGATCAGTAACTAAAGGAGAGGACCTTCTAGAAGAAGAAAACGATTGAGCACTAGGATTGAGTCTTCTAGAAGTATATGGGGCAGCTCCTGGTGGACCAGGAGCAGGAAATGCATGATTAACAGAAGCATGTGTGTCATAAAAATCACAATCCTTAATTAAATGAAATGCACTTCCACAAACAAAACATGTTTTAATAGACCTTTTATTAGAATGATATTGTTTCATACTGCCAACATTATTACACACAATTCTAGGAGAAACATTCTTCCTAGGACTCAATAAACTAGGACCAGACACACGTGACTTAACAGCAACTCTTTCTTCACACTTCCTAGCACCAGTAGCAGCATGATCATTCAACTTGGAACTTGTAGGTCTTGACTCTTCACTTGAACCACTAGATGCAGAGTCACTGGCTTTGTCACTGAAAGTACACGAGACAAAGTCATTAGAATTAGTATAACTTGTTGGGGACTCATGCATCTGTGATCCATCCGAGTCATTATGCCATGAAGTGGGCATAAAAGTTCCAATAAGAGGAGGAGGGACAGCATGCATTTCTACTGCTGGTTTAAACCTATTGTAATTAGGTTTTCCCTCGTCCTCTTTGTCGGCATCAAAGATACTCGAAAAAGATAAATCAAAAACATCTTCTGAATCAATATATTTTTCAAATCCTAAGCCTCTTTTAGTTCGACCAGACATGCTACTATCAATTAATTTTGAAAGATTTTTAGGTGCCTTTTGCCATTTTTCATATCTTAACATTGTAGCATCTAATTTTTCTTGCAACTCCTGTTTTTCTTTGATACTGACATCTCTTACTTTTTCTGTATATTTAAGCATATTAGTTGTGTTTTCTAAATCGATGCTTAGTATCCGGATTTTATCCTCATACTCACGTTGAGTATCTTGTAGCCACCTCTTTTGTTGTTCCAATGTTTTAAAGAAGCCTTATAGGCTTGAACCTCTAAAAAATACTTATCATTTTGATCATTCACTTCATTAAACTGGGACAACAATTCTGAGTATTTATCATGACAACCAAGAGGACAATGTTGTACGTGAGGTGAGATGCCCATAAGAGCAAACTCGTCTGCTTCTTCTGCATTAGAGAGATTCCCAGCAATCATTGCAAACACGTCAGTCGAGGACTCAGCTGATTCCAGAGTAGAAGCCTGATGATCATTCCAGTTGACCATAGAGTCAACAGATACCAATGCCTTCTTGTCATCTTTTACCTCCTGAACCTTAAAAGCTGAGTACCTGCTCTTCTCCTGGTCATTTTTGCTAGGACACTCCCTTGCAAAGTGACCTTGTTGCTGGCAGTTATAGCATCGAACCTTGCTTCTGTCGAATCTAGCTGGCTTCCGTGGGTTGTAATTGAATTTTTGACCTGCTTTCTTCTCAAACTTGTGAACCCTAAGAGTAAGCATGGCCATCTGCCATTTAAGATCCATTTCATCCAGATCAAGTTTATCGACCTGTTTGAAGTCATCAAAAGCAAGTTGTTGTGGAGCATCAACATCAGCCACAAAAGAATGAAGAACGGCTTCTACCATACTACCAGACTTGGTAGTAGGATCAGGAGCAGAAGTATACTGAAAAGTATGTTGAGAGGACACAACATTGCTTGGGCTACTAGCATATGACATGGGACTGGATGCCATAGAACTCACAAAGGCAGAATTAACAGGAGTAGGAAAAGAGTCACTTGAAAATCCTCTCACATGAGGTTCAAAAGTTCTGAGCTTATGAAACAGATCATCAAAGTTGAGATAGTCAAGCCCACCTTTGGCTTTGAGAGAGATCACCACCTGATTCCATGAGTAGGGTAAGGCTTTAAGAAACCTTGCATTAATATCACCATCATCAGGCTTTGATCGAAGTTGATTCAATTGGCTCAATATCTTCTGAAACCTGTCATACCCTTGATGTAAACCTTCAGTTTCTGAGATTCTGAATTCTGTGAATTCATCTCTCAGCATGGATCTTCGCATTTTCTTTGACTCCTCATTCCCACCAAACCTTGCTTTTATACCATTCCAGATCTCTCTGGCATCATCCAAATGGTAGAAGTCACCCATGTGATCTTCAAGAAGAGATTGAAGCAAAATCGTTTTTGCTTTGACCTCCTTCTGAATAGCTATGATTTCTTAATGAGATTTAGGGTCAAGAAGAGTAATATTACCATTCTTGTCTCTTCCAGTTAGCTTCCTGCTGTTCCCATTCAGAATAATCTTCCAAAGATCTTGATCAGTATTGGTGATCCACCATTCCATCTTCATTGCCCAGCTATCATATTCATCCTTTTTCTGAAGAGGGAATATACCATTCGTGTTGGAAACCGTAGCAACGATCTGCTGAGGTTGCACAATTTTAGGAGTGCTGTCTTCTCCTGTTTGAGTAGAAGTTGAGGCAGACATGATAAAACAATAATGTCAGAAATAAGAAAACTTGATTCTTCTTGTATAGAGACCCTCCCAGGCTCTGATATCACTTGTTGGGGCTACTAGATGTAGATCTTGCAGCCTGTCAGGAACGGTGAATGACTTCTGTAATCACAAGTCAATCCACAGAGAGACTCTATACACAATATGAATGTAGAATACAAATATAATAAAGAAGAACAAAATAACTATAAAGACTTGATCCTTTCTAAGGATTTCTAATATTGATAATCACTAGAACTACGTCTGGTGAAGGTGTGCATAACCCTTCTGCCTAAGGTTCCTTTTATACTACAAGGAAACCCTAATACAGCAATAAACAAAACGTGTAAAACTGATATGCATATCCTTTCCTAACATATCTCATGCATATCCTAACAGAATAATAAATAAATAATAAAGTTTGACTTCGACTAGGACCAGGAGCACGACTTGCTCGTACTACTACTAGAACCAGGAGGAACTACATACCTCCTAGTCTACCTATTACATTTAACTATTACAATGGTCCTAACATCAAGTGTAGGGGGACTTCTATCGAAGTTAAGTGGCCTTTTCCTTGTATTTGTCCTCATTTTAACCAGAAAATTGATTTTTCGACATTTTTCAAAATTTTTGATCTATTTTGGCCTATTAGTTTTTCCCTTGTTAAAGTTATTTTCTTTCTTTACTAGAATAAATTTTAATAAAGTGGTTTTAATTTTCAACGTTGTGAATCTTTTGACTCAACCCGAGTTTACTTATCTAAGTTTACTCTAGCTAGTATCCTTAACGTGTTTAAGTCAAGTTTTGCTAGGCTTTTATATAGGGAGCTTTAAAACGCGAAAGTCTTAACTCTCACGGGTTAAGAAAAAGAACTTTTCGCAAGTTCCTATAATTGATCCTAGAGAGTCGTTTATCAAGGGAACTTTAAAATGCGAATTCCAAACTTGAAAAAGTCTAAGAATTTGCAAGATCCTATAGATGACTCAAAAACCTAAAACTTTGATTTAATTGGCTAAGCATCCATGAGTCTCATTCCTTGAGATTTTAAATTGTGGAGAACGAGAGATGATAGAGTCAATTATAAGTTCGGTATTCTTTCGTGAATTTATTTGAGTTGATTATAAGCCTATTCTCCCATCGCTTGTTAATAAATTTATCTTTAATAAATAAGGTTGTACGATTTGAAAAGTTACTTAGCTTCTAGCCCAAGATCGTTTAAAAGTTGCTCGGTATTGATTAGAGTTCATAGCCAAGGCATAACTTATTGAAGCGGGATGCGAAGATTGGCAAGTCCGAAAAGGCCCTAACAAGGCATGAGGGCTACAGTTTGTTGCTAAAGATCCAAAGTGATGTGAAGAATCATTTATCAAAAATCAATATGAAGGATCGAGACACACGACGAAAAGCAAATACTCCCGTAAAGATCATGGAGAATTCTATCCAAAAAGGCCCTAACAAGGTATGAGGATAAATAGATCCAAGTCCTAAAAGGAGGCGGAACGTTGTATATCGAAATCCCAAATAAAGATTGGAGAAAAATGAAGAAGTCGTGGTCCAAGTATGAAGAATCTCTCAAAACTTCAAGTGGAGAAATTCCTTTTATGAAGAGAAGACCATTATTTCATGAACGTCTCTCAAGATTTGAAGTATGAAGTCACTGCCAAATATCAGTCCGAGAAAGGTCTTAAATCGTGAAGCGAGTTATGCCAAGATATGAACTTTATGAGGTACTGAGAAGCAGTTTTAAAAGATTTTATCCTTTAGCTAACTATTGATTAAATCGTCCCACTTTATTTTCAGCCTTAATAACTATCGAAATAAGTCAACAATGCATCCTCATGATCATTCAAGACAATAATAAAATATAAGAGATACACCTAGGAATAAGGGAGTCTAAGTAAATAATTGGCCCACATGAGTTCATGTTAGTTTGCTAACTTATAATAACAATGACCTTATTTTTAAGCTTGGTATGGGGAACGTGAAACTTGAGGATGATAATCATTCATGACATTCCAAAACCCTAAGGTAAGTCTTTGATTTCTTTACTTGTTTTGTTATTTTCTGTCTCTTTAATAAAGGCCAATGTGGATTGATTGTGATGAAAAGTGTAATCTTGCTTTGTAATTAATGCATTGCATGAGGACATTGCAATGGTCAAGTGTAGGGGATTTGATAGGTGTGAAAACACCCATCCTTTTACCACTTAATTATAATAAAAACAAGACCATAACGTGTATTTTATGTCGTAAATGTCGGAATTATGCGTGGTTTGTGTTTTTTTGTGATTTTAGGATCAAAATGTAAAAAGGGAAGAAAACACGGGCTTTCACGGGCTTTTATCGAAGAAAAAGATAAAAGACGAAGTCAAGAAATCAGGAGTGCAAAAAAAAACGGAAGTCCAAGGCTCATTCTAAAGATTTATAGAAGAAAAATTCCAAAGACGGAAGTTTAATAAAGCCGAAGAACTCAAGTCTAATTTATGAAGAAATTACAAGACGAGCTTAATTAATCCCGAGACAAAGTCGAAAAAGTCGAAGAACTTAAAAGACGAAAAGACGAGAAAGAAAGAAAGAGAGGAGGAAGCTTCCTCCTACTGCCTTCCCTCCTCCCCTATAAATAGAGTCATTAGCTTCATTTTTCATGTTGTTAGTTAATTTTGACAAAATTAGTCTCTCCATTTTTAATTACTTGCACATTTATTTCATTGCCATTTAATTACCTTGTCTTGCACTTTAATTATCAAGTAAGTTTACTTTTTATGTTCATTGAATCTTTACTTTTCTTGTTAATCTCTCATCTACCTTTCTTGTTATGATTTGATCTTAATCTTTATGTTTATTTTTATGTTTTTGAGTTTTTATTGATTTGATTAAGTGCGTTTTGATTATTGTAGTTATTATTGTTAGTTTTATTGATTTGGATTGCTTAGTTATTGTTAGTTAATCATTAGTGGTTATTTTGGTTTAATCTTTAGATTGATTTGGTTATTTTTTGATTAGATTCGTACCTTTTTATTCCCCGTGTTCTTCGCGATTTTTGTTTGCCCAGTTTATTCCGAATTAGCCACATTTTTCCGAACCACGCTTATATTCCGAATCAGCATTTTCTTAATTATTCCGCATGAATGGATTATTCTGGATGAAAGAAATATATCGGATGAGCAGTTATATTCCGAACCAACTCCTTTAGTTTTTTTTATTCCGGATGAACACTTTTCCTTGATTATTTCGAACGAAGACATCTTTCCGAATGAACCAAACATTCCGGATGAATCAGTTATTCCGCATTAGCACTTATTTCGAATCACCCTGTTATTCCGCATGAACCTCTTTTCCGAATGAAGCTATTATTCCGGGTGAAGCACTTTTTCCGCATGAGCAGTTTATTCCAGATCAATGTTTATTCCGAATGAGTGTATATTCTGAATGAGTGTTTTGCTTTGATTATTCCGCATGAACATTCCGAACCAAGGTATGTTCCGGATGAGCAGGATATTCCGAATGAGTGATTTTTAGTTTACTTTAAGTTTAATTTTTTTAAGCTTTACTTTTTCCGCCTTTTTCCTTAGTCGCACTTTTAGTTTACTTGTCTTAGATTTATTTTAAGCTTTCCTTTAGTTTAAGTTCAAGTTTGCCTTATTTACGTTTAAGTTTGCCTTTTAATTTCTCATCACGTTTTTTTATTTCCCGTCATTTATTTTCAATTAGGTTTAGAATTATTTGCCCTGCCCTTTACTTTAAAGTTTTTGCACTTTTACTTTACTAGAACGACAAACCTTTGTTTCACTAAAAGACGACTGAGTCGCACATTCTTCCCTTTCTCAATTCGAAAAGATCGGAGGATAATATTTGCTTACTAGGCAAAAGCCTTGTATTACCCGTCCTCATAAAATAATTCAAAACATCTCAACCTCATGTAATAGATATCATGATCATTAGAAAAATAACATTAATTATTTACTAAGGATTACCTGAAAAGTTGCAGGGATGGTGGAATGGTGCCATCTTCTGGTGCAAACATTAACTCGTAAACAACTATTGTGGCTAGAGTTGTACCCATTTCAGGAACTATAGACATTCATGCAAAAGGTTGAAATACACATATGGAAATACGATATTTTATGGGTCCATGATGAACATACCTCCAATCAAATAGCTACCGCCAAATTTCCAACACCTGCAATTTACATGACAACAAAGTAATTATATCGGGATGGCCCAAGTAGTAGAGAACAGATCAAGAGTCATCCAATGACTTATATTACAACTAAAATATAACTTTAAGATAGATGATATAGGTGTGATAAAAATTAGATAAAATGAGCTTTTCCAAAAGGTCGTAGAAAATATGCACGATTTATCATCATGAACAAAGAACATTGTGACACGTCTTAGCAAGTTGAGCTTGATGTGATTTGAAATCTGAAAGGAAGCAATGAACTATTATATACCTTTAACTTGACATATATGTATCCTTCGGCCATTTGCCTTAATCTATAAACTAAAAATCATCTATTTTAGACCTTTAAAGGTTAACAAAAAATGTGGGTCATGAAACAAAATGATAGCTGGTAATAAAAATTTCAGTGAACTTTTCTTCCATACCCTTTTTCTACCTGATTGTAGTGCAAAAGCAATCTAGAATAAAGAAGCAAAGGCAATGTCAAACAAAGCTTTCAGTCGTTAAAGCCCATGTGTATTGAATTGTATCAGGTTCCAAAATAACGTCAAAACAAACAGTTAACATTGACTAAGGTCAAGGAATTAAAATGCAATAAAGAGATCAAATCTCATGGTCTAAGGAGATTATTAATAAGATCTAGCTATTTCTAAACAGAAACATCTTGTTACATCCCTCCATTCATGTTGTCATTCATAAGGAAATTGCACAAAGGCTTATGTGTCAAAAACTTTAATACCAAAAAGTCCCTCCATACACAGGCCCGCCATAATAGTCGACAGCAGGGGGTGCATGGTCGGCAGGTGATTGTTGAAACGGAAAAGCTGGGGCATGACCAGGGTATGGGTTATAACTTTGGGCCGCTGGTGGAGCATCTTGATTCTTACCTATTGCAACTGCTGCTTCAACAATAAATTCTGGACCAACAAAAAGATCAAGAAACCAGATACAAATATTAGTCAGCCAACATAAGATGTAAAATACAGTAGTAACTGTTTAAGTTTACATTCTGAATGTGTCTAGGGTAAACATAATTTGAACGTTTGGTCCTTTAGAATGGCGCCATTAAAGAACCACCCTTATAAAAATATTGAGAAGTAATAAATGGTTTTGATCATAACCCTCGCAAGGACATGGTTCATTTTGATCATTCATCTACAACACAATGTGTACCACATGCAGAATCTAATTTCGTTTTCTTTTCTATTATATTTAGTTTAAAAATAGACCTAGATTTTATTATGGACCCACCTAATCCTCTACCTATGCTAACATACCTATAAATTTTAATAAGCAGAATTTGAACAAAAAATACCAAATATCATATGGCTTCGGGAATGCGTGAAAAACATTTGAGCATATTTGCATCAGGGTCAGGTTCGAGAATGCCTCAAACTAATTTCAGGTCCAAAAGCCATATATATCTGGTATGCTGCAAAAGATTCGCCAACGATGAAAATTGTCAAAACGGACCCATTTTGACCCATCACTTCACCCGCATTCTGTGTGCATCTTTCAACCATACTATTTTTCAATCCAATGTGTTTATATGCACCTATGCAGATACTACATTTTGACATACAAATAAGGACACGACACCACAAAGTAACAAAGTGATATATAAAAAAAGATGATTTAAATTAAACCTACTGAAAGGAAACCGCCAATTCTCCCAACTCCATAATTAACCATCATTAGATTTTTTTACACCAATCTATATAAGTAGATTAGTTACATGTATATAGAGAAATATGTTGTTTGGATTTTTTCAGGTCTAAGTAATAGTTTTCGGCTAAAGAAGTTGAACTAATAGGTTTTAATTTTGCATGACATGGCTTCTCTTAAAATATTTAGTGCTGCCTATATGGTGATAATGCATAGTTTTGCAAACTCTAAACTAGGAGTACTGACCGTATAAAAAAAAGGGAGAAAAATGAAAATAATATGCTAAAATTTTTTCTTTATCAAGAGTGCGAAAACACATGAAATGATCGATTTAGAAAATGTGATAATTTAGTGATATGTATTCTAGATTAGAAAATACATGTATATATCATATTAACCCATGTTATTTATTAGTTAACTGATGACATCAAAAACTAATAACAACACTTCAGACTCCATCTACAAAATTTCAACGACCACAATATCGACAAACCTCTTTTGCTCATACCTGCATATTGAAACAATAGGGCAAGAGAAATTATTTCAGAAAATTATTATTCACTCATATGTACCAAATGAGAGCTTTAAGTGCTCGACTGATCTTTTCGATCATAGTCTCGACCGTCACCTATATACACATGATCTCTCATAACATATTGATCACTTAAATTGGGATCAATGTAGAACATAACAGAATAAAAATCCTAAACTGGAGGCCAAAGATTGTAGTTGAGTATTATGGGATCAATGTAGAACACAACAGTAATAAAAAATGCATCTATTTTCAAGTTTTAGAACATACCTCAGACGAGCATATATAGGGGGCATTGATGAACATGACCAGCAAAATAAAAGGAAGAAAACGACGCATTAGGGTTTGTGAGAAAAACGCATACCTCTTTTTGTTCTGGACTGGAATATAACGTATTCACTCGACCATCCTTCAATCATAAATATATTTCAAATTCTCAATCCCTTTTAGCTATTAAAAGAAAAACCTTAAAAGATATATGCGACAAGATCAAGAATAGAAAATATACCTTGGTAACATAGTGAATTAGAATGTCGATAACATAGTGAATTAGCGTGTCCATCTCTTTGTCGCATATTGGTACTGGAAGTCATCTCCCATTGTCCATATAACATGTATCAACAAAATCAACTGAATCAACCTGAAAACAAAAACGAACCAATAAAAAATCAGTGATAAAAGATTGATTTCTTATACAAAAATTAGGGTTTATAAGATTAAAGTTTTGGAAGATAATGATGCGTATTTAGCCGTGATACATGGGTTGGGTAAATAAATAATGGGTTGGGTAAATAGATTCGAGGCTGGGGTTTGGGAATGTATTTTATGAAAGTAGGCGGTTTGGCCTATAAAAATATTTCGAAAATAAAAAATAAAGGGGTTGTTAGTTATGGAAAAATTTTCATAATTTCCTGGTTCTAAATTTATAGAGAATGAAAGAGTTCTCTTTTCTAGAGTAGAGTTGAAAATATTGAACACCTATTTAGATGGTATTTTTCACTTTCTAAAAAAATGAACAATGTTTAGATGAAATCATTTTCAATCGTTTTTTTTCATGATCAATTTTTTTCACGTTTTTTCTAGTTTTTTTTACATTTTCATCTTCTTTCTCACGTTTTCGTAAGTTCTTTTACGTTTTCATCAGTTTTTTCTGTTTTCATCAGTTTTTCTAGGTTTTCATCAGTATTATTAAGTTTTCGGCCGATTTATTAGGTTTCATCAAGTTTTTTACGTTTTCGCCTGATTTTTTACGTTTTCGACCGATTTTTAGGCTCTCGTCAACATTTTAACGTTTTCGCCAGCATTTTTATGTTTTCATCAGTGATTTTACGTCTTCGTCAGTAATTTCACGTTTCCATCAGTATTTTTACATTTCCTCGGTATTTATAAGTTTTCGTCCAAATTTTTACATTTTCGTCAGTATTTATGTATTTTTGTCTGAATTTTTACGTTTTCGTCAGCGTTTTTACGTTTTGCTAAGTTTTTTTGCACATTTCGGACGAAAACGTAAAAATACTAGCAAAAATTTAAATTACATATGAAAACGTAAAATTATAGACGAAAACGTAAAAATACTGATTAAAAAGTAAAAACGCTGAGGAAAACGTAAAAAATTAGACTAAAACATAAAAAATCGGACGAAAACGTAAAAAATCAGATAAAAAGGTAAAAAACCTGACTTAAAGGTAAAAAATCGGATGAAGACATAAAAAAGCTGAAGAAAACGTAAAAAATCGGACGATACGTAAAAAATCGTAAGAAGAGGTAAAAGATCGAACGAAAACGTAATATTTTGACGAAAGCGTAAAAAATCTGACGAAACGTAAAAATACTGACGAAAACTTAAAAATACTGACGAAAACGTTAAATTACTGATGAAAACGTAAAATGCTGACGAAAACGGACTAAATCGAAGACAAAATTAAAAATACTGACGAAAACGTAAATATACTGACGGAAACGTAAACATAATGACGAAAACGTAAACAACATATAACAAACTGACAAAACATAAAAAATGGCAAAAACGTGAAAAATGAAGAAACGTAAAGAAAACTGACAAAAACATGAGAGACTGACGAAACGTAAAAAATTGAAAAAAACGATAAAAAGTTATGAAAACTTAAAATAGTGTTAGAAATAGATATGTGAACATATTTTATTTTTAGAGAGAAGTGCAAAAAAATCATCCCTGTGCTATGTCGAAAAATCGAATTACATCTTTCTTAGTTTTTTGGACAACAGTCATCCCTCCGTTAGTGCACGGGGCACAATACATCACTCATGGACTGAGGTGCAATTTTTTTCGTTAAAAGTTAACAAAGTTTAAAGAGAGGGTATTCTTGTCTTTTTCGTTTTACAGGGATGTATTGTGAACCTTATAATAACTTGTTTAAAAAAATAAAATTCGAAATCTTTTTTTATTTTCTGAAAAAAAGTTTTATTTTCGAAAAAAAAGTTGTATTTTCGAAAAAAAAGTTTTAATTTTTGGAAAAAATGTTTTATTTTCGAAAAAAAGTTTACCTTTTTTAAAAAAGTTTGTTTCGAAAACAAAAATTAAACTTCTTTTTAGAATAACTTGTTTCGAAATAAAAATTTTTGAAAAAAGAATTTAATCTTTTATCGAAAAAAAGAAAAAATGTTTGTTTCGAAAAAATAATTAAACTTTCTTTTAAAAAAAGTTATTTGTTTCAAAAAAAATGTATGACTTGTTTCGAAAAAAAAAGTTTGTTTTTAAAAATTTTTATTTTCGAAAAAAAAATTATGAGGGTAGTGCAAATTATTTTTAAAAAAAAAATTTAATTTTTTTTCGAAACAACCTTTTTTTAGAAAAAAATGTTTTTTTATTTTTTTTTAAAAAGATAAAATCTTTTTTTTCGAAAATAAATTTTTATTCGAAACAATTGTTTTCAAAAATATTTTTTTTTCGAAAATAAAACCATTTTTCGAAAAAAGATTAAATTATTTTTAAAATATTTTGTTTCAAAACAAGTTATTTAAAAAAAATTAATTTTTGTTTTCGAAACAAACTTTTTTAAAAAATATTAAACTTTTTTTTCGAAAAAATGTTTTTTATTTCTTTCGAAAAGGTTAAAACATTTTCTTTTCTAAAATAAAACATTTTTTTCGAAAATAAAACTTTTTTTCGCAAATAAAACTTTTTTTTTGAAAATTATACTTTTTTTTTCAAAAATAAAACTTCCTTTTTCGAAAATATTTTTTTTTCGAAACAAGTTATGATAAAGTTCATAATACATCCCTAGAAAACGAAAAAGACAATAATACCCTCTCTTTAAACCTTGTTAATTTTTAACGAGAAAAACATTTGCACCGTTAGGCCATGAGGGATGTATTGTGTCCTGCGCACTAACGGAATGATGATTGTTGTCCAAAAAACTAACGAAGGATGTAATTCGATTTTTCGACATAAGATATGGATGATTTTTGCACTTCCCTCTTATTTTTATTTGGGAAAAGAAATAGAATAGGGTAATATGGGGTTTTCTAGTTTCCATTTAAAATTAGAATATG
>JANFOE010001910.1:87500-185000 GCA_025667525.1 Glebionis coronaria | reverse complement strand
TAACTAAAATGTGACTAACCGTTGGCTATACCATTGACGATGAAAACCTATTTGGGCCACTGAAGCGCATTTCTCTTTCTACCATCTTTCAAAATCAAGATACAAAAATAAATTCCTTCCTGATGCAAACTCGTAAACCAAAAAACATTCATCTCTTTATGTTAAATATCAAAATCCCCTAAGCCACGACGCATTGTCTTTTTTAAAGACGGTAATATGCTCGACCCTTTGTTATCTCAGCTTCCTCGGTCTTATAACTTGTGACACCCACGCTCCTGATCGCAACAATTAATCTGTCACATAGAACACCGTTGTAGACAAAAGAAAACTTACTGCTTCCGACTAAAGTAGCTTCTAAAAAGTATCAGGTGGCGGATTGGATTTCCTCCAAGTTGAAGAAGCCTAATTACATTTAGATACAAAACCATCAATCTTTTGGGGAGTTTTGTGATGTTTCCCATGGGAAATGCAAATAACTGCTCTACATGGATGATTCTTGCATGCTGAATCTATTATCAGTTGTCTCCAATTTGCTCAAGATATTTTCTGGATATTTACTCAAGATATTTCTATAGACCCCTAATTTAAATTGTGTTGGCAACATCATATAGAATACTCGAAGACATAACAAAATTCTAAAATAAAAATGCTTGAACAGTAATGAGTAATTACTACAACCAAACTGAATGATAATAACTAATACCATGTAATTACAATAAACAGTTGTTACAACCAAAACAGAAAGATAAATAACTTAGAAGGAAAGTATGAGCATCTGGTTTCTTATTCGCTAGGACATGTTAATCAATGGTCGAGGAGAACACCTTCTCTACTTTGAGCACAAGATATAGGGAAGTGGCTAATGATAATCTAGTGCAGTAAGCATTAATAATAATATGGGTTGAAGAGAGATTAGGGACTTAAAAGGAATACAATAGCAATTGAAGGAATATAATAGGGAATGTGTACCCTGCTGGTAATGACAATGATGCACTACTTGATATCTTTTCTTCCTAACAAAGTGTACAGATTATTGCTTTCCAAAGATATACCACACTGGCCGTATAAGAAGAGAAGCTCTTGCCTTCCATTTTCTAATGCATTAGTAAAGTAATTTTTTAGAAGCTTATATTGGGCAGGGGCAAGAAGTGTTTTTTCAAGATCATAATCATTAATACTCAAGATTTTCTTGTTGAAATCAAGCTGCTTGAATCCCGTATCTTCCAACTTTCTCACAAGAGCCCCTTCCTATTCAGAAATTCCATATAAACTACCTGAAAACAATGACTCTCCCACTTCCGATGTTGTTGATGTTGCACCACTGATTGTTGGACATGAAGACAAAGCACCACAATTCCTGCATAAGGATTCCAAGTGATTCCAGTTCTATAGGTTTTGATTTAGTTGAAAAGTAGCAATAATGCTCGACACATCATTATTAAAACTTGATTATAATAAAAAAAGTAATAGTCATATCTGGCTCCTCATAATAGATATCATAAATGCATAACAGAGTAACGGGTATATAGAAAGTTTAAACAACACTAAAAATAAAAATTCTTAGTTTATAGAGCCTTGCAAACAAATATGAATTTCATTTTACTAAGGAGGCATCTAATTGTTTCGTTTGTTAAGGATAGATTCTCAAAGTTGTTACATATTAGAATGCTAAATGACGTGAGTAAGTATGCACCTGACAAGTATAACGTGCGATTATTAAAAAGTGAGGTGCAAGTTGATCTAGTATGCCCTTCATATCAGTTTGATTATATATACGACCAAATGGACAGCAAACATAAGCAGGCAGCATTAGGAATTAATATGAGACTCCATACTATGTGGCCCCTTCTTAAATTCTAATTCAGTCGCAATAAGCATGTCGATTCCATAAAAAAATAAGCCACGTCAACTAGATGTAATTTTGGCTTTTTGGTGTAGATGAGATGAATAACCTATTAACAACAATACAACTTTAGGAAGGCTAATAGGTAAAAGTAATCCTCTATGCGAGCTTAATAAGTAAGACCAACGTTCAACAAACAAATACATTCTAAAATGTATACTTGCAAGATATACCATACATATAAATGTTCGCAGATGAATCTAGTATTGAATTCGAGAAATCATCAACATCAGATAATGATACAAACATGTTTTTTAATACCTGGTACTGTAACAAAACTACTCATAATCAGACAATTAGTTTGGACTTGTAGATGGATGAAAGCACCGATACTACGGTCCAACAAAAGAATCATTGCATGTCTAATGAACACATCCTTTTACACTTGCAGATTGGATGAAAGCACCGATTGTGCAACTGTATCTCTTGGATTTAATGTTCCACGTGCCAAACATAGAATGATCATAATCAGATAATGAAATTATAAAGCAACTATGAAACTTATTATTTCACCCCCAATCCTATAATCATACAAACATTTATCCTATAATCATACAAATATAGTAGCAAACTAATAAATTATACATCATACAATTACATTCGCCCCATCATCGGGTACCAAACATTCAAAATAGAAAGGAAATAAACTTTATAATATTACAATTATCCCTTACTTTTGACCAGTTTATAATGTTACTGTTCTCATAGTATATTTGAAGAACACGAAATAAATTCTACCACACCAATTAGCATAAAATTTTACACTTTTGGTTGAAACAAGTCATGTCGGGCTGACACACAAAACACTTACGTTTCAAGAATCAAAAAGTTCATAAATATTCAATCAGTTTATGTTGACTTAAAAAGCAATACCCTTACAATAAGAATATAACCATTTAGGAAATAATGATTTAGAAGGTTCACAAGTAAAAGTGCTAGCCTTGACCGTATAATAAACCATATATATCTCAAATTTGATTTTTTTTTCATACCTGAATTGCATTCTACATGGAGCTAGGATCTTGAAATTCAACGAACCCAAAATAGTATTCCATCTGTAGGCCAAATGAACATTAGTACCATTCCCCTTCAGCAGTTGCCATAATATTAGGTTTCTTAATTAGATAAACATACGTTGTTACTTGTGGCTTGGATACCTCCTTCCTTTATAGGTTCACTTATCTTAAATTCAATCCCAAGATCTAACCCGTCCAAGCATCAATTTTATCAAATTAAATGCCTTTGATAACAATGACATGTGTATGGCCTGGGAAGATCTCTATATAGTGAATTATCATATGACCCAAAACTTAACCTCATGTTAACAGTTAACTTTAGAAAATTTTCTAGATATATGCTCTCATTCCACTTTCAAACATGTGAACCTTGAAGGAATATATCCACGTAAATAATATATGTCCGCAAGTCGTCCCCAGCCTAAGGAGACGCACGCGTTAATACGTAAAACAATTATACGTTAATATATTATATGAAATATATTAATTAGTGATAAGCTATTGCAAACGTTAATTAATTAGTTAGTTAACGAGGATTTTATATTCAATAGTTAAATATTAACTATAATTAAAGTTTTTATACAAAAACAATAAAAGGACATGTGTAGTCAATACCTTGTGTAAGTCACGTTTAGTTTTCCTAATTGTATTGGACTACTACCACCGACTTTGATTGTCTATATATACAATGACCTTTTGTCATTGCTGTGAGATATAAGATACAAACCAAAAACAAGAAAACAAAAAGCGATTATTGATCGTTTGGTTTTTTATAAGTGCGATTAGCTAAAATACCAAACTGTTGGTCTTGCGAATATTTGTTTTGAAAAATATTAATAGGCTTTATCACTATTGGTACTAGCACACTTAATTGTTTGCTATAACGTATTGTGTGTGTATTCTTATAGAGATCATTGTTTGATCTTTGGGTTTTCGTTTATATTGGTGGTTCGATAAAGGTGTTTAATCCATTGCTAAAAGGTACACAATTCTTTATCGTTTATGTTAATTACTTGTCTATACATGATCCTATATTTTGTTGCGTACTCGTGATTATTAATGTGTTAATATGGTAAAAGGTTTTTATAAATTCCAACAGTGGTATCACGAGCCGTTCGTATAGCTTTTAATTACATTAAAAATAACGAAAGAGATAAAATTGTGTAAACTTACTATGATGGCGTTTGAATTATTTAATTTGAAGATTAGTTTTTCATAAACCCTAATTAGGGTTAATAAAATTAATTAGATAAACCCTAATTTGTATGCAATTTTTGTTGATAAATATGTTGTTAATTGTAAATTAGTCATTGTTAATTGTTAATTAGTCGTTATTTATCACGTTGTTAATTGTTAAATTTATGGTTCGATCCATGGGAATCATGCAAGTTTATCATGGATCATGTGTTCTTAATTAATTGATTTAATTGAAGTCATGATAGATGTGGTATGCATGAAGTATTTGATTATATTGTTATATATCAAGGTTCAAGCAAAGGGTTTTTCGGAAAATAAAAATAAACCGGACTAAAACTATATGAAATTTGATTTATTATAATCTTGTTCTTGCACGATCATATGTAGCAACAAATGAGTCACCCTTACATGTTTTTAAATCTAACTCACGCCGTGATTAGCAAGAATCAAGTTTATAATTTGTTTTCTATTTTAAAGTTGTAAAATTTTATTAATGACGTAATTTGCAAAAGTACTATCTAGTTGCAAGGCTAAGGTTCGGGAAGACTCATCAAGACTTCGGTCTTGTAGATACCATTGCCCTATAATACCTGACTATTTGTAGTCTCCTTATCTTGCATACTATTTAGGAAGCCGCAAATGGTCTAGGGTTTGAATGATGTTAATCATTCTTTAATCTCTTCCCGTGATAAAATTAAACTTCTTTAAATAGAATACATGTTGAATCGTCAATTTTTATGATATCACTGTTTATACAATTGAATTGTAAGTTAAATAAGTGATGTTTATAATTAACGAATTGAGTAAATTTTATAAATTATCATGATACAAAGATGTTGCATGCTTCTTTGTACATGTTTGAATTGTCAAAATTTATACTCTTTGAAATAAGTTTATTTGCCATCCAACGTGTAAAAGCACTTGCACTTACTCTTTCATCATACGTGAGACTGTGGTGATTTTGTAACCCAAGGTGATATAATACACTCGATTGTGAGACGTCGGTGCTATATAATCACGGTTTTTGGTTGGACGACTTAAACAAGTTAAGATAGGTGAGACCTTAACTCGTGGAAATAGATGGGATAAACATGCTCGCTTTTTCATTTTTGAATTGTCACAAGTGATGTATATAAAGTTGAGTCCCATAATTATAGAAGTTGTATTGGATGCAATTATTGAACATCAATTACCCCTTGAATATCATCATCACTAGCAGATCAACTGATGCGGTGGTGGTATGTCTTGGTGGATTCTAGCTTTTAGAAAATTAATTGTTTATTTATAAACATGGGTATTTAATTTTCTATAAAAGAAGTATTATCGAAAATACTAAATTATTGAACTTTGTTTATTTGTAGATGGCAACGAACAATGCCCAAACCAAACAAAACAGTTCGGATTTCAGGTCGATGCTTGAGAAGCAACAACTTACTGGTCCTAACTTCAATGAGTAGTTACGCGCGCTCAAACTAGTTGTACGTATGGAGAAACTAGAGGATGTGTATGACAATCCTTTGCCTGACCATCCTGGTGCTACTGCTACTAATGAACAATTAGTATAATGGAATGCTCTTTATGATCGTCATAATGAAGTTGCTTGTTTAATGCTTGGAACTATGTCTCCATCGCTTTATCAACAATTTGAATACAAAAGTCCTAAGGACATGATAATTGAGCTCCAAAAGATGTATGGAAAGCCTCATGGTGTCGAACTACAGGAGTTAGTACACACTTTCCATTAATGCAAGCAGGAAGAGGGTCAATCCGTTAGCGATTATGTCCTATTGATGAAAAGCTATTTGGATCGTTTGGCAACTCTCAACTATGTTCTTCCAGAAGTTGTCTCTGTCAACTTGATTCTCAACTCACTTTCAAGTGATTTTGAGGGCTTTGTGCAAAATTACAATATGCAAAGCATGGGGAAGACAATTAGTGAAGTACATTATTTGCTTATTGAATTTGAGAAAGGAGTTAAGAAGAACAAGAAGTCAAATGTTGCATCTTCTTCTACACCACAAGTGATGGCGATCGAAGGTGGTAGGATCCAGAAGTACAAACCGCAAGGAGGTAAGGCTAAAGGTAAAGGTAAGGATAAGGGTCCTAAAAATTCTTATCCTCCTAAACCTAAAAATACTCAACCTTATAAGAAAGAGCATCCGGAAAAAGATTCCACATGTCATCACTGTAAAGAGGTTGGACATTGGAAGAGGAATTGTCATGTTTATCTAGCTGAGTTGAGGAAAAAGAAGAAGCAAGTTAGATCGTACACTTCTTCAGGTATTTATACTATTGAATTATTTGCTTGTTCTAAAAATTCCTGGGTGTATGACACTGGTTGTGGTACTAACATTTGTAACACAAAACAGGGACTTAGAGGAGCAAAGAAACTAAAGCAAGGTGCTGTCTACTTGTATGTTGGAAATGGCGTACGTGCCGAAGTAGAAGCTATTGGAAGTTTTGACTTAGTTTTACCTAATGGTTTAATTCTTGTTTTGGATGATTGTCATTATGCACCTACTATAACTAGGGGTGTTGTTTCAGTTTCTTGTTTGCATGATAAAGGATTTATTCGTAAATTTACGGATTCTGGTATGACCGTTTCTTTTAATGATAGGATTTATTTTGCTTAAACATAAACATGAGTCTGGGGTTTGTGAGGCACATGTGAAACGTCACACGCCTGACAAACTTCAATCAAGATCGGTTAAGTGTGTCTTCATAGGTTACCCTAAGGAAACTATGGGTTACTATTTCTACTACCCACCTGAAAACAAAATAGTTGTTGAGAATGCAGATTTCTTTGAAAAGAATTTCATAGTTCAAAAAGAGAGTGAGAGAATTGTAGAACTAGAGGATGAAGATATTTTACCTTCTGAAACTACTAGCGAACATCCAATTGAGGAAGAAAGTCTTGCACCTGATGTAACTCAAGAAGAGGATGTTATCCCCATTCGTAAATCAAAAAGAACAATCAAAGCACCTGAACGACTATGTCTAAATGTAGAAACCGAGGAACATAGTTTAGGGGATCTTAATGAACCCACTAACTATAGAGATGCAATATTGGATTCTGAATTCAATAAGTGGATTGTTGCTATGAATGCGGAAATGCAATCTATGTATGATAATCAAGTCTGGAGACTTGTAGATTTACCACCCAATGCGAAGGTCGTAAAGGGTAAATAGATTTACAAGAAGAAGACGGACATGGATGGCATTGTACACACCTATAATGCTCGATTTGTAGCAAAAGGGTTTACACAAACTTATGGTGTTGACTATGAGGAAACCTTTTCTCTTGTTGCAGATTTGAGAGCTATTAGGATTCTCATAGCTATAGCAGCGTACTATGATTATGAGATATGGCAAATGGATGTAAAACCGCGTTCTTAAATGGTTTCTTAGAACAAGAAATCTATATGGAACAGCCGGAAGGTTTTGTTGATCCTAAGCATCCCAGAAAAGTATGTAGGCTTCAAAGATCCATTTATGGACTTAAGCAAGCATCAAGAAGCTGGAATAAAAGATTTGATGAAGAAATCAAAAATTTTGGTTTTGATCAAAATCTTGATGAGCCATGTGTATATCAAAAAGCTAGTGGGAGTAATGTTGTTTTTCTAATCTTGTATGTTGATGACATAATCATTATGGGAAATTAATAAGTGTGAAAACACTTATCCTTTTACCACTTATTTCCAATAATAACAAGACCAAAACGTGCATTTTATGTCGTAAAAGTCGGAATTATGCGTGGTTGTGTTTTTATTGTGTTTCAGGATAAAAATATGAAAAAGGAAGAAAAGACTGGCTATCACGGGCTTTTATCGAAGAAAACGAGAAAAGACGACGTCAAAAGATCAAGAGTGCAAAATGAACGGAAGTCCAAGGCCTACTCTGAATATTTATCGAAGAAAAAGTCTAAAGACGGAAGTTTAATGAAGTCAAAAGAACTCAAGTCTAATAGAAGAAGAAAATTATAAGAAAAGTTTAATTTATATCGACAAATCCCGAGAAGACGTCGAAAAAGACAAAGAATTTAAGTCGAGACGAGAAGAAAGAAAAAAAGAAGCAACACATGCACCTCCCCACCTCCTATATATACCCTCCTAATGACACATTAGGAGGGTGTTATTTAAGTTAGCATTTTTTATTTTTCTTTCTTTCTCTAGTTTTATTTTTAGAGAGAGAAAGTGTTTAACTTTCTCTCACTGGAACTTCATCTTTTCTTTCCTTTCATGTTTAAGCTTTGATTTAATCTTGTATTTTAGAATCATTAATCTACAAGTTCAAGTTAAGCTCTTTATCTTTAATCTTCTTCTACCTTTCTTTATTTTTAAAGTTGATTTTTGATTCGTTATAATCTTGATCTTGTTTAATCTTGATGTTTATGAGATCAAAAAGATTATCTTTTGGTTTCTATCTAAGTTTTATACGGATTAAGCTTTGAGCTTATCATGCTTATTGGCTTATTTTGTGTTTAGCTTATTTACTTTTTAGTTTTCTTAAAAGGTTTCGTCTTTTTATGATTGTTTGAAAAGGTTTGCTTATTTATAAAAGTTCTTATTTGCGCTTATTAGCTCTTTTCATTATAAGTTTGGTAAGGATTCGGTGTGCTTTTTCAGAAAGAGCTTATTGGTTTGCTTATTAAGTTTTACATTCTGTCGGAAAGGGTAAACCGTTTTCCGACCATTATTCCGACAGTTTCATTGTTATTCCGATCTTTACATCGGATTAGGGTTTGTTATTTCGATTGATATTCCGACCAACATTCCGACGGTAGGGTTATTTGATATTCCGATTGTTTTCTTTTTGGTATATTCCGATAGGTTGTTTTCCGATAGAGTGTCATTCTAATAGTTTTTCATGTTCATTATTCTGATACCTTTGTGATTATTCTGACGGATTATTCCGACGGTTTTGTTTTGATAGCATTCCGAAGGGATTCCGACGGTTTTAAGATTTTATTTTTTACAAAGTTTTAAGTTTTTGTTTAAATTCACTTTTAAGCTTTTAAGTCCTTAATCATTTATTGTTAACTCGTAATTTTTAGTTTAATTTTTAAAGCTTTTTACTCAACGACATTTTCATATTTGCTTTTATTTTAAAATAGATAATCAAACCATTTTATTTTCCACCAAGAACGACTTAGTCGCACTTTTAACTAGTAATCAATTCGAAAAGATTGGAACAACGAACCAATTTTATACTTGGAAATTCCTTGTATTAGAAATCATATTCCAAGTTTACAAGAGGTAAAGACCTATCTTGGGAAGTGTTTTTCTATGAAAGATTTAGGGGAAGCATAATTTATTCTTGGAATCAAAATCTATAGAGATAGATCGAAGCGGTTAATTGGACTAAGTCAAAATGCATATCTTGATAAATCTTGAAAAAGTATAGAATGGATAATTCCAAGCGTTGTCTCATTCCTATGCAAGTGCATTGTGATTTAAATAAAACACAAGGTGCTTCTACATCTGAAGAGATGAAGCATATGCAAAATGTTCCTTATGCTTCGGCTGTAGGTTCTATTATGTATGATGTGAGATGCACAAGACCTGATGTTGTGTTCGCGCAAAATATTACAAGCCGATTTTAGCAAAATCCAGGTGAAAGTCACTGGACTGCTGTGAAAAATATTCTTAAGTATTTAATACATACTAAGGATACGTTTTTGGTTTATGGTGGAAATCCTGAAGCTACTGAGCTACAAGTTAAATGTTACTGTGATGCTGATTTAAAACCAGTAGAGATGACACTAAATCTCAAACTGGGTATGTTTTCGTTTTGAACGGAGGCGCGGTAGTATGGAAGAGCTCCAAACAACGTACTACTGCACAATCTGCCAAAGAAGCTGAATATATCGCCGCTTCTGAAGCTGCAAAGGAAGCTGTTTGGATGAGGAAGTTTATTGGAGAACTTGGTGTAGTTCCTACCAATAAAGAACCTATAAAGATGTATTGTGACAATTCAAGTGTAATCATCATAGCAAACGAACCAGGAGTTCAGAGAGGCACACGAGACACTATCAAAGGAGATATCACTATGTTCGAGAATGTATCGAATTGGGTGAGATTGATCTAGTTAAAGTTCATACATATAATAATCTAGCAGATCCTTTTACGAAGGCTTTACTTGGTAAAAAGCTTACTCAACATGCTAGGAGCATGGAACTTCGTCCTGCTAGTAGTTTCATGTAATCTGTTTTAGTATTTGGATAAAGGATATTGTTAAATAATATTTATTTTATGAATTGAAGTATTGTATATATTCGTTTTCTTTAATATTTATCGGTCCTATTTTTGCATGTTTAAAATCCTTAAATAATATGTTATTCTAAATTGTCTATGTTGATTGATTATATGGGAATATAATTGAATTAAGACATATATGAGAGATGGTAATATTCGTAGAATATGCAAGAACGGTTCACCAACTCATACTGTGACAATCCGTCAATTTATGATTTATATTTTATTCTCAAATATTATTTAAAAACATTATTTTAATGTTATATTATGAACTCACTTATTTATGGGAAGAAATTTGGATTTTACGTCTTGAAGTAGCACCGACTACGTCTAAACCAGAGGATTCTACGTTACGTGCTTATGTTTACATACACCGTTTTGGTGACAGTTTGACATTTTAGAAAATAAATTTATCCGTGAATATTATTTTGGGATTTTAAATTTGTGTTGGTTCATAAACTCAAAAATTTACGAGAAGAGATTAGGACTTACGTGAATAATTTAACGTCCTTTACGAGTAAACCGGAAACCTTAGGATTACGTATTTATGTTTTCGAACTCTGTTTTTGATGAGACAATTTTTATTAGACTCGTTTTGTGCCGTAGATTCATAATTTATAAAAACGTTTTTCGTAAAACGACCCGAGGGCACGCAAATCGAGGAAATTAAAATCGAGGAGTACCCGTAAATTAGTGGAGGTGAGACAAGTGGGACACTTGTCCCACCACCACCCTTGTGTGTCAAGCTAATACAAGACTTGAGACACTTGTCTCATTTACTTGTAAACTACTTACACAAAACCACTAGCTAACTCTCTCTCACTTTCACACACATGCAAAACCATCCCAATCTATCTTCCTCTTCTCTCTATGAACGTCCAACACCACCCTAAATCACCATCTTCATCATCAAATTTAACCATGAACTTTACATACAATCTACATATGTTGATCCCCATTTGAAAAGATGAAGATTGGAGGTGATTTTAACATATAAAAAGGAGTTTTCATGGAGGTCTTTGGGCTGATTTTCAAGGAGGTTTAGGGCTGATTTCCATGAAGGCGTTCATCCATTTGAAGAACTCAAAAGTTCATTTGCCAAGATTAAAGATTTGGTGACAAGAACCAAGCCTTGTTCATCAAAAACCTCATCTGTTCATCACTATTGGTGGTATAGAGATTGTTTCTTCCTATCCTCTTATTATTTTGAATATGTAATTTTGTATTTTCTTCATTTATGTATATGTATATGATGATGAATGATGATCAAAAATATTATGTGGGGATTTGGTGTTGATAGATTTGATTAAAATGATTAAAAGCTACATGAAAGGATGTTAAAATCATGGCTAAAAATGTAGGCTGTATAAAACAGTAAAGAACCTTATGTTAAAATGTTAAAATGGCATAGATGAATTAATATATAGTAATTTATAAGACTTGTACACATGTGAGAGTTGTCCATGCAATGGAATCATTAGGATAAGTGAGATATGATCAAAACAAGTTTAGAGTGCAAATCTGAGTATACTGTTTTGGACGATTTTTAGAAAATACTTAGAAGCTGATTCAACAGTAGCTATAAGGAGTTAAATGGAGAAAATATCATGTAGTTTATGTCATAAAAATTTAAGCTTCTATCTCCATATAGAACTCTAGATATGGCTGTTTTGGTGAACATGAAAATAAAAATCAGATTTTGGAAATTAAAGTATAATAGTATTATATAAGCACTCAAATAAAAATAGTATAAAATGTGAATTAAAACCCACTAACTTATATAATACATTTATATAAATATGTATAAGGATAAATAAATGGACATTTTATAAAAATGTTAGTTTGATAAGTTTTATAAGTAATAAAACTATAAACATGATTTTTACGACTTTTTCGGCTATTACCGTAAAATTAACGTTTTTCGCCAATTAAAACTTAGACGATCAAACCCGTCTAATGTAAAGTTTTTAAAACTCATATACTGATATATAAACATATATAACAAGTAAAAACCGATAAAACCCGAACTATATAACATACGGACATTAACGGGCTAAGTTAACGTTATTGGACTAATAATACAACAAAATGGACTAAAACACTTATAAACTTATTTATTGGTCTTAACCCATTTGGGCCCAACATGTAAAGTATAAATACTGATAATACAAGTATGAAATGGATTAATACAAGTTAAAGAACTTATAATAAGTGTATTTGACTTAAAATATGTAAATAGGTAGAACTAGTAAACTAGTATAAAAGTTATCGACACATAACACTAAAATGAGTAAATGAGAATATATAAACCCACTTGATCATCATATATATAAAATCATCATATGTATTCATAATTGTTATTTTTATAAAGTCATTGGACATGAGTCTAAGACGAGTATTATTTGTCTAGGTTTCCGTGATTGAAGCACGTACCGTACGTCCGAATTGTCGATAACCCGCCTTCCCACATCAACGTGAGTTCATAGCCTCGCACTCTTTTAAATGTTTTTATGAAATATTTTATAAACCCGTGAGGGAGATAACATGTTAGATTTTATAAAATAGGACACCATTTGTCCCGATTGTTTGTTTATTGATTTGGACCCGGATGATTGTATGACCCTATGAATGATTAAATGACCCGATAGATGAAATAAAAATGGATTAATAAAGTTAGGTTATGTCACTAAAAGTCCCATTATCATGAATTGTGAACTACCGGGATTTGGTAGACGCTTATGCATATAATAGTACTATTTGGGGACGATCACCCCAGTTCGCGCCTTGACGGTTGATCCCCGTCGTGCCACATTGATTGGTAAGCGAATTTATGTATGAGAAGATTTACATAGCGTGACCTTTGTGACGACACGCTAATTTAGATGGGCAAATGAGTTTCGGGCTAGCTACCCGTTGTTTGTTGTAGTAAGGTAACAATGTCATGCGGCTTATAATAATCCAAATTAACGAAATACTGCTATACGCACCGAATTACGATGTATTGCCTGACTAGCAATACAGGGTCATACTATTGATATTATGTTCGTGTTTTGGTTTTCATAACCATAATCATATAACGGTTTTTATTTAACTCCATACAAGGTTATAAAATGTATTGTATGATATTTTTACGACATTGGTTCGTATAACGATTTTGAAGGCGAAAGCCTACATTATGATTTTGATAAGGAATTGTATAAAATGACTTTGGCTATTTTATGGCCCATTAAAATGATTTGTACAAAATGGTTTTCGGTAATAATTTTATACCGATGATATATTGATGGTTTATTAAATTCTATGAATTCACTCGACGTTATCGCTGACCTTTTCTTTTAACATGTTTTATCTCAGGTACTTGAAGGTAATTCTCGGGAAGACAACAAGAATTCATGGCCCGCACTTAAACAACAATTTCCATTCAAATTTTTTGTAAAAATTGTATGAAATAATATGACTTGGGACCTATGTAATTTTGATATTTATGAATGGAAATGCTTTGTTATTAAACAACGCGATTTTTAAGCGTTGTCTATGATGTGAGTAATGTGCTATCCCGTAACACCAACGAGTCTTCCGCTGTATTGAATTGTGTAAATTTGGGGGTGTTACAGTTTGGTACCAGAGCTCTCGTTATAGAGAACGAAAGATTTTTAAAACCAAGGTTTTGAATAAAATATTTCAAAATCTTTTAACTATAAACATTTTTCTAAAAATGTCTAAAAATCTTTTGACTATAACGGTGCCGAAGAATTCCCGAGTTACCGAAAGGCCAGACTGAGAAGTGTTATTTTAATATATATATAACTTGGATTATATATATATATATATATATGATGTAACTTTATTACATGATTGTTTGATGATTATTTTGATATTTATACGAGGTATTTATACGACGTAGATTGTCACAAGGAACCCTAAATCCCCTAGTAAATTAATCGAAGCTATTCTCGTAGGAATTCTAGCTATCCTAGATCTAAACCAAGTTGTAGATATTTATGATCCCAACAAAATGGTTGATATTCGTAGAAATGTTGCTAGTAGTTGATTATGATATTAAAGAAGAACTGGCGAGATTAAATCTGATATCGATGTCATGACGATCTTTCCTTATAGAGTGGAGTTTGACAAAACCTTTCCACCTAGAAAGGTGTCATCTGATTCAGTGTCACCCAATTCTTAAATTTGAAATCGAAAGGGTGAATGTTGCTGTAAAACCCGCATGCTTTTACCATGAATAGTGCCCTTAAGATCGTACGTTCTAGATTAAAACTTACCTCATGTAGTATTGATCACATTCATGTGCTAATAATCAAGCAAGTGCATACGTGTATGTCATGACAGGTATCGATTACGTACGAACCCATGATAAACAGTTAATAATATATCACGTGAACATAATTAAATCATGAACACCATTTAAAATACTAACTAAAATAAGTACGTAAATACTTATAATATATTTACGAGCGTTAAGTTTACGATAAACGACACGTTAAAAGAAACAGAAACACGTTAAACACGAGCACGTTTAACCACGAACGAACACGAAACATCGGGACACGAGAAAGGTACGGGTACCCCATGTGGGGCCCCCATACCCACGGCACACATGCATGAAATGGGCTTGGCCCATGGACTTTACAAGTTAAGGGGGGTAAAGTGTTAAACATGTTTTCACTTTCATTTTTCAAGGAAATAAACAAAAACCCTAAAAAGAGTTTTCTCCTCTCCTTTTTCTCCTTATTGTGCCGCCACCTATACACCACCTTAGGAGGGTGATTTGTTTGATTTTGATCTTAAAAACAAGTGTAGAAACCGTGTTTGTTCATCCTTTTTCCAAGCTACATAGTGGTATACCTTTCTAACCCTTCTTTTTAATTCTTTTTAATTCTTTTAATCTTTGATTATTTTCATGAACATGTTATTATTTTTCTTATGAAAACAAGATAATTAATCATTGATCTAACATTTTTTGGTATTAAATAAAATCAAGGAATGATTTAAAGGGGTGTTTGTTTCTAGCCGCCTAGCAAAACAAACCCGAGGGGGGTTTGGTTTGCTATTGCCGCCACCACCAAGACCACAATTGGTCTTGGTTGGCTCATGTGGGACCCACGGCAGCAAGGGGACACGTGTGCCCCGGGTTTGGCCCGGGGTACGGTGTCGAATTCATACCCGATTCATGGTTCGTTGGTTAAAATCATGATCTACGTTACATGTAATTTTTATGAATCATGAACTTAGGATATAATTAATTAATAACATGAAATATTAATTAAATCATGACTTAGGTTATTTTAATTATTAGTTTATCATGACATTAAATTAACCTAAGTATTTTATGTTATAAGTTATAATTAATTAATTATTAAAACATGCCTATAATTAATTAATTTAGACATGACTTAGGTTATATTATTATTAATAATAATACACATTTTAACCTAAGTATTTTCATTTCATTTTAATTATACATGTTACACTTTAATTAAAATGCTTAACCTATAGTTTAATTAAAATACATGAAATAATAATTAAACTATACACTATATCATATGACTTAAGTAGTAAGCTTATGACACTTAGACTTATATGTTAGCTTATGAAATCAGCTTAATTCTAATTATGGAAACCTTCTATATATGGAAACTTATTTAATTAAGGCAGCTGATCTATTTTTGGAAACTTTCTATTTTTAGAAACTAATCTATTTTAGGCAGTAAATTCTATTTTTGGAAACTTTCTATTTTTGGAAACTTTCTATTTTTGGTAACTTTCTATTTTTGGAAACTTTCTATTTTTGGAAACTTTCTATTTTTGGAAACTTTCTATTTTTGGAAACCTGCTATTTTTGGAAAGTTACTTATTATTATACAGTAAGTATATTAATACATGAAACACCAGTAATACTTAATCAGATAAACCAGAAATACAAGATAAACACAATTTAAGGCTTTAAACAGTGAACCATGACCTAAAACATACCAAATCAGCTATAACAAGACACAGAACCCAGTACGTAATCAGTGAATCGATACTTATACACGTGTGTATTCATGTAGCGTTAGTGATCCAGAAGTAGGAGTCTTTCTTCCGTTCATTTCACTGGACTTGAGGTACGGATTCCCGTCCTTTCAGTATGGACATTCCTTCATTATTAGGATTTCCCCGTATGCAGCCAACTGTTTTCCCCAGCATTTGTTTTATTGTTTTGAACTGCTTATGTTAATTTAGCATAAACTATAGCCATATACAAGCATGACCAGTTTCACCTAGTTATGGAGGTACCATAACCATAGCATTGGAGGCACCGATGTTATGACTTCCCCACGGCGGAGTGATTGCTCGTGGCGTCCCTTTTCAGTTTGGCCATATTATTATATCAGTCGGGGCGTATGGGTGCATCCTAGTTACATGTTTATTCAGTTTATCATGGTGAATGTGGTGTGTGCCTTGCACCCTTCACAAGGAGCTGATCCCTCCTACCCAAATCAGTATATTGATTAGAGGCATCCCCTCTAATCAGCATGATGAGGTCACCCCTCCAAGTATTCATGCACGTGACCTTTTCATGACCTATATGGGCTATGGTATATATATGTTAAAACAGTTTTTACAGGTTAAACATAAGGCTTTTCAAACTATAAAACCAGTTTTCATGATACTTAACCAGTTTACTCAGTACTTAGTCTTCCGCTGTTATATGTTACATGCTTATCCTATATCATGCTTTATTGTACATCCGTGCACTGAGCGTCTTGCTCAGCCGTTTTCCTTTTCATGTTCCCAAAACGGCAGGTACTCAGGGACGCTCGTAGATCTCAAACGTAGGTGCATATGGATTGGAGGCTTTACTGTCTTTCCTTACTTTATGCATTTCCTTTACTTTGATACAGTTGCTTTGGACATTGTTTCGTCCTTCCTTTTACAGTATTTATGTTTGTGTGTGATGAGCTTTACTTTGGGATACCGATGTTTGATTCCGGTATTTCCTTTTATGGTTGAATAATGCTTAGACATTTATCCTTGTATGCTTTGATGACACGCCATGATATGCGTAATATTCCATTTCCAAAATGGGGTGTTACAATTATGGTATCAGAGCCAAGGCTTCGACCTGTAGGCTCTCAAATATGACCTGTGATTAGTGGGTAGTCACTACGGTCTTCCTAGAACTGACAGTTGTTTTCATGCATTCATCATTTTAAGCATACATATACATGTCATTGTTACAGGGTTTTTGACTAAGTAATGGTTGGTACAGGACTGGCCCTATTTAGTCGCATGTGTTTTATCGAAACTTTTAGATTTGGGACCGACCCATAGGCGTCCCCTCGACATGTCTTTTATTTTGAGTGAACTGACCGAAGGCGTTCACTCTCGAGCATCAAAAGTTTTCATAAAACTGCATCATGCATTCATACAAAGATTTTCTTGCATAAAATTTTTCTCGTGAAATTTTGGCATAAAATTTTTCTTTTATATATTTTATGTTTGAACTGTTAATCATATGTTTTATGTTATACTGTCAGATGGTTCTCACACGCGAGCAAGAGCAGCTCAATGCTGCGATTCAGGCTGCCATGCAAGCCCTACTTCCTCAACTGAGGAATGACATTCGTGCTGAAGTCCAAGCTACGAATAATCAGCAGCCGCAGAATCAGGCACCTCCTCCTCCTCCTCCCCCAGTGACTCTAGCGGTATGGTTGGAACGATTTAACAAGCTCCGTCCTAGAGCTTTTGAAAAGACTGATAGCCCCAGCGATGCTGAAAGATGGCTGACTCACATTGAGAAAATCTTCAATGCTATGGGATGTGACCCCGCCTTCAAGGCAAGATTGGCGTGCTACAGGTTTGAAGGCGATGTACTCAACTGGTGGCTAGCTTTGACACAGTCAGAAGGAGGTGATGAATGGGTCGCTGGTTTGACATGGGCCCAATTCAAGGAGAGAGTGATGGAACAGTTCTTTCCTAAGGCAGAGCAGGACAAACTCAAGCGTGAATACCACGGGATACGTCAGAGACAGGGCGAGAATAGCAATGAATTCATGCAGCGCTTTCTTCGCCTTGCTGGTTTTCTAGGAGCAGCGGCTGGTACTCCTGAGGAGCAGGCACACCATTTTAGGTGGGCACTTCGCACCTCGGTTGCGAACAATCTAGTATGTGCTACGTTCAATACGGTAGCACAAGTGGCTGACGCAGCAAGAAAGCTTGAGATGTTGCAGGAACGTGATGAGTTCGGGGAAGCAGAAAGACCCGACAAGAGGTAAAACATTTCATGTTCTAGCGTTAACCAGACCGCATCCTATCGTTATATGTTCCATAATCATCTCTTAAACTGTATCTTCCAGGCAGAAAACTGGGGACCGGTCTCAGCCGGCTACTCAGCAGCAGCCCAATCAGCCCAAAGGAAACGGTCACTCTAACGACCGTTCTGTTGTGGAAAGGCGCAGCGGTAATGACAATTACCGTAACAATGCGGGACAGTCCAACAACAGCAGGTCCTACTATTTACGCATCTTCTTATGATTTCATGTTATTTTTCCCATGCTGACACTATGTTAATCTCTACCAGGAACCACGGTAACGGAAGGGACCAGAACCACAGGGGTTCTCAGCCCAACCGTTCAGCTAACACTGGTAAACATCTTACGACGTTTACGTCCTATACTCGTGCATATACTTTATTCTTAACACGTATTGTCATCAGCAGGCCCTCAGCAAGCAAGGACTCCTGCTGGAGGATTCACTCATCCTCTTTGCAGCACCTGCCATCGCAGACACCCTGGCCCATGTCGTCGTGACTCCGACGCGTGCTACAAGTGCGGCCTCCCTGGCCATCGTATGAGGGATTGCCGTAAGGGTGAAATGGAGGGTACTTCGGGTCATGCTGATACTAAACCGCCTCCTACCACTGGGCGTGTCTACACGACATCGCGCGATCAGGCAAACAAATCTACAGGTACCATTACTGGAATTTTGTATATGTACGGCCAGGCTGCATGTGTTCTTTTCGACACGGGTGCCACTCATTCAGTTGTTTCCACTACTTATGCTAAGAACATCAGGACACTTCCCTTGCCATTAGAAACTAAGCTTACCATTTCCACGCCTCTGAGGGACTCTGTATTAATAACTCATGTATACAAGAGTCTTCCACTAGAGTTTGACGATAAAGTTCGTGCAGTAGATGCACTTCCTCTAGACATGATGGAGTTCGATATGATTCTCGGCATGGATTGGCTATCCAAGCACCATGCTACCATAGACTGCCACTCTTATCGTGTGATCTTCGGCGACATTAATGCACCAGAGTACATCCATAACGGGTTCATACCCGGACGGTCTGTACAAGTCATATCTACCTTGCAAGCACGTGCATTACTGTCACATGGCTGTGAAGGTTATCTCGCTACGGTTCATGACATGGATGCTGAATCCCCATCGATTCAGGATCAACCAGTAGTTTCAGAATTTCAAGACGTCTTCCCAGATGAACTTCCAGGCATACCACCTGCAAGAGAAGTGGAGTTCAACATCGACCTTGTTCCAGGAGCTGAGCCAATCTCTAAGGCTCCGTATCGTATGGCTCCCATAGAGCTAAAAGAACTGAAGGACCAATTACAGGAACTTCTTGAACGAGGGTTCATTAGACCGAGCGCATCTCCATGGGGCGCACCGGTCTTGTTCGTTAAGAAGAAGGACGGCAGCATGCGACTTTGCATTGACTACCGTGAACTTAATAAGATTACCATCCGCAACAGATATCCACTGCCACGTATAGACGATCTGTTTGACCAACTTCAAGGAGCCAAACACTTCTCAAAGATCGATCTAAGGTCAGGCTACCATCAGCTAAGGGTTAAAGAGCAGGATATTGCCAAGACTGCTTTTCGTACCCGCTATGGCCATTATGAGTTTGTAGTCATGCCATTCGGCCTGACTAACGCTCCAGCAGTATTCATGGATCTGATGAACAGAATCTTCCATGAATTCCTTGATAAATTTGTCATTGTATTCATCGATGACATCTTGATATTCTCAAAGTCCACGGAGGAACACGAAGATCATCTCCGTACTGTACTACAGATTCTTCGTCAGAAGCAGCTGTATGCGAAATTCTCCAAGTGTGAGTTCTGGTTAAACAAAGTGGCATTCTTAGGTCACATTGTATCAGCAGAAGGGATCACTATGGACCCAGCGAAGGTTGAGGCTATCACTAAATGGCCAAGACCAACATCAGCGACAGAAGTCCGCAGTTTCTTAGGCTTAGCTGGATATTATCGAAGATTCGTGGAGAACTTTTCTCGGCTGGCATTGCCTCTCACCAAACTGATGCGAAAAGGAGAGAAATTCGTCTGGACGGAAGAACGAGAGAAGAGCTTCGAAGACCTAAAGCAGAAGTTAGTATCTGCACCTATTCTTACTCTCCCATCTGGTACAGGTGGATTTCAGATCTATAGCGATGCATCGGGGAAAGGACTGGGCTGTGTTCTCATGCAACATGGGAAAGTGATCGCGTATGCTTCACGGCAGCTTAAGCCCTATGAAGAAAACTACCCTACGCATGACCTGGAACTTGCTGCAGTGGTATTCGCATTAAAGATATGGAGGCATTACTTATACGGAGAATCATGCGACATTTTCACGGATCACAAGAGCTTGAAGTATATCTTCACACAGCGAGAATTGAACATGAGACAAAGGAGATGGTTGGAACTGTTGAAGGATTATGATATTAACCTACAGTATCATCCCGAGAAAGCTAATGTAGTAGCAGATGCACTCAGCAGAAAGTCCGGAATGATAAACGGCATTGAGATCAAGGAACAAAACATAAGGGACTTGGAGCGGCTTGACATTGAAATCATGGTACGTGGGCAGCACGGATACTGGGCGAATCTTACAGTAGAACCTGAGTTACTGACTAGGATTAAGGAAGCGCAGAAGGATGATGGAGAGATTTGGGCGATAATTCAGAATTTGGAGAAGCAGACAGAATTCAGAATGGACGCAGACGGTATCATTTGGCAGGGCACGAGACTTTGTGTTCCTGACAACCAAGAACTCCGGGAAGCATTGTTAGCTGAAGCTCACAGCTCCCCATTTTCTATACATCCTGGGTCGACAAAAATGTACCATGACATCAGACAGCACTTTTGGTGGAGTGGTATGAAACAGGATGTAGCCACGTATGTCTCCAAATGTCTTACCTGTCAGCAGGTTAAGATTGAACATCAGCGATCTGGCGGTCTCCTTCAACCGTTGGATATTCCAGAGTGGAAGTGGGACAAAATCACCATGGATTTTGTTACCGGTCTTCCGCCTACCAAGAAGAAGCACGATGCTATTTGGGTCATCGTTGATCGACTCACCAAATTAGCTCATTTCTTACCGATACGCAAGGAAAATCCGGTAAGTAAACTCGCAGATACGTACAGAAGGGAGATCATGAGACTCCACGGCACTCCCTCCAGCATCGTCTCAGACAGAGATCCTCGTTTCACGTCGCGATTCTGGAAAGGTCTGCAAAAAGCTTGGGGTACACAACTTAAGCTGAGCACAGCCTTTCATCCTCAAACGGACGGACAATCGGAGCGAACAATTCAGACATTGGAAGATATGTTAAGGTCGTGTGCGTTGGAATGGACAGGTGATTGGGACGATTACATCTGTTTAGTCGAGTTTGCATACAACAACAGCTGGCACGCAAGTATCAAATGTGCTCCTTTCGAAATGTTGTATGGCAGAAAGTGTCGCGCTCCAACTTGCTGGGATCAAGTGGGAGAGCGAACACTTGAAGGACCAGAGATTATAGAAATGACCAACCAGAAGATTGAGGTAGCTAAACAGAAACTGCAGGAAGCGCGTTCACGCCAGAAGAGTTACGCCGATAAGCATCGTAGGGACATACATTTTAATGTGGGAGATCACGTCTTCCTCAAGGTTTCGCCGGCACGTGGTGTTAAACGCTTCGGGATCAAGGGAAAACTCAGTCCTCGGTTCATCGGACCATTTGATATCGTTGAACGAATAGGCGAAGTATCTTACCGATTGGCGTTACCTCCTCAGCTATCGCACGTGCATAACGTGTTCCATGTGTCCTTACTCAGAGGGTACAATTATCATCCCCTTCACATGGTTCAGTATCCACTGGAACAGATACGTGAAGATCTCACGTTTATAGAAGAACCCGAACGAGTACTCGACAGGCAAGAACGAGTCATGAGAAGGAAGACGATTCCTTTCGTCAAAATCCTTTGGAGGGACCATACCGAGCGGGAAGCCACTTGGGAAACAGAGGAGTCTATCCGGGCTTCTTACCCTCACTTCATATTTTGAGTTCGGGTATGTCACTTCTTTTCAGCTTACTTTATCTATAATTCGGGGACGAATTATTCTTTTTAGGGGGGAAGAATTGTAAAACCCGCATGCTTTTACCATGAATAGTGCCCTTAAGATCGTACGTTCTAGATTAAAACTTACCTCATGTAGTATTGATCACATTCATGTGCTAATAATCAAGCAAGTGCATACGTGTATGTCATGACAAGTATCGATTACGTACGAACCCATGATAAACAGTTAATAATATATCACGTGAACATAATTAAATCATGAACACCATTTAAAATACTAACTAAAATAATTACGTAAATACTTATAATATATTTACGAGCGTTAAGTTTACGATAAACGACACGTTAAAAGAAACAGAAACACGTTAAACACGAGCACGTTTAACCACGAACGAACACGAAACATCGGGACACGAGAAAGGTACGGGTACCCCATGTGGGGCCCCCATACCCACGGCACACATGCATGAAATGGGCTTGGCCCATGGACTTTACAAGTTAAGGGGGGTAAAGTGTTAAACATGTTTTCACTTTCATTTTTCAAGGAAATAAACAAAAACCCTAAAAAGAGTTTTCTCCTCTCCTTTTTCTCCTTATTGTGCCGCCACCTATACACCACCTTAGGAGGGTGATTTGTTTGATTTTGATCTTAAAAACAAGTGTAGAAACCGTGTTTGTTCATCCTTTTTCCAAGCTACATAGTGGTATACCTTTCTAACCCTTCTTTTTAATTCTTTTTAATTCTTTTAATCTTTGATTATTTTCATGAACATGTTATTATTTTTCTTATGAAAACAAGATAATTAATCATTGATCTAACATGTTTTGGTATTAAATAAAATCAAGGAATGATTTAAAGGGGTGTTTGTTTCTAGCCGCCTAGCAAAACAAACCCGAGGGGGGTTTGGTTTGCTATTGCCGCCACCACCAAGACCACAATTGGTCTTGGTTGGCTCATGTGGGACCCACGGCAGCAAGGGGACACGTGTGCCCCGGGTTTGGCCCGGGGTACGGTGTCGAATTCATACCCGATTCATGGTTCGTTGGTTAAAATCATGATCTATGTTACATGTAATTTTTATGAATCATGAACTTAGGATATAATTAATTAATAACATGAAATATTAATTAAATCATGACTTAGGTTATTTTAATTATTAGTTTATCATGACATTAAATTAACCTAAGTATTTTATGTTATAAGTTATAATTAATTAATTATTAAAACATGCCTATAATTAATTAATTTAGACATGACTTAGGTTATATTATTATTAATAATAATACACATTTTAACCTAAGTATTTTAATTTCATTTTAATTATACATGTTACACTTTAATTAAAATGCTTAACCTATAGTTTAATTAAAATACATGAAATAATAATTAAACTATACACTATATCATATGACTTAAGTAGTAAGCTTATGACACTTAGACTTATATGTTAGCTTATGAAATCAGCTTAATTCTAATTATGGAAACCTTCTATATATGGAAACTTATTTAATTAAGGCAGCTGATCTATTTTTGGAAACTTTCTATTTTTAGAAACTAATCTATTTTAGGCAGTAAATTCTATTTTTGGAAACTTTCTATTTTTGGAAACTTTCTATTTTTGGTAACTTTCTATTTTTGGAAACTTTCTATTTTTGGAAACTTTCTATTTTTGGAAACTTTCTATTTTTGGAAACCTGCTATTTTTGGAAAGTTACTTATTATTATACAGTAAGTATATTAATACATGAAACACCAGTAATAGTTAATCAGATAAACCAGAAATACAAGATAAACACAGTTTAAGGCTTTAAACAGTGAACCATGACCTAAAACATACCAAATCAGCTATAACAAGACACAGAACCCAGTACGTAATCAGTGAATCGATACTTATACACGTGTGTATTCATGTAGCGTTAGTGATCCAGAAGTAGGAGTCTTTCTTCCGTTCATTTCACTGGACTTGAGGTACGGATTCCCGTCCTTTCAGTATGGACATTCCTTCATTATTAGGATTTCCCCGTATGCAGCCAACTGTTTTCCCCAGCATTTGTTTTATTGTTTTGAACTGCTTATGTTAATTTAGCATAAACTATAGCCATATACAAGCATGACCAGTTTCACCTAGTTATGGAGGTACCATAACCATAGCATTGGAGGCACCGATGTTATGACTTCCCCACGGCGGAGTGATTGCTCGTGGCGTCCCTTTTCAGTTTGGCCATATTATTATATCAGTCGGGGCGTATGGGTGCATCCTAGTTACATGTTTATTCAGTTTATCATGGTGAATGTGGTGTGTGCCTTGCACCCTTCACAAGGAGCTGATCCCTCCTACCCAAATCAGTATATTGATTAGAGGCATCCCCTCTAATCAGCATGATGAGGTCACCCCTCCAAGTATTCATGCACGTGACCTTTTCATGACCTATATGGGCTATGGTATATATATGTTAAAACAGTTTTTACAGGTTAAACATAAGGCTTTTCAAACTATAAAACCAGTTTTCATGATACTTAACCAGTTTACTCAGTACTTAGTCTTCCGCTGTTATATGTTACATGCTTATCCTATATCATGCTTTATTGTACATCCGTGCACTGAGCGTCTTGCTCAGCCGTTTTCCTTTTCATGTTCCCAAAACGGCAGGTACTCAGGGACGCTCGTAGATCTCAAACGTAGGTGCATATGGATTGGAGGCTTTACTGTCTTTCCTTACTTTATGCATTTCCTTTACTTTGATACAGTTGCTTTGGACATTGTTTCGTCTTCCTTTTACAGTATTTATGTTTGTGTGTGATGAGCTTTACTTTGGGATACCGATGTTTGATTCCGGTATTTCCTTTTATGGTTGAATAATGCTTAGACATTTATCCTTGTATGCTTTGATGACACGCCATGATATGCGTAATATTCCATTTCCAAAATGGGGTGTTACAGTTGCACTTGAGGCTGTCATTGGAACCATTACCCAAAAGCCTCATGCCACTAGTACCTTTCCGAGAAGTCTAATTGAATGTGTGAGTCATTTCATATTAGTGACTCATTTGATAACTATTGTTGTAAGAGATATAGGATTGGAAATTAAGTGTTGTTCATATCGAGCTTTTATTGCCCTTTTAAGGTTTATGAATAAGGTTGAAAGTATTGGAAAATGAGGTAGGATATCGCCTTGAGTAAAAGTTGATTGAAACTTGAATAAAGTAAAACTTAACTTCTATGGAATATAAGATTGTTAAAAGGAAGTCGTAAGTCCTGTGATTGAATTATAAGGTTTTAAATGATTGTTTGTTTGTGCTAAGTGTTGTTCCTAGGCCATTGTCCACTAACGAGGATGCCCAGTGTCCAAGAAATAAATTGAAGAAATCTTCTTCTGAATTGGGACCGATGGATCTTTCGGGACATGTGGAACACCTAATGACTCTTGTAAATTAGTATTCATTGTAGCATCTTTTAAAAATCCCTAACTTCACTGAGACATCAGTTGGTAGGATGAGTTCTTGGAATTGTATGACATAGTGACACACAATGTGTTACGGTACAATTCTGACTTGTTTGTGATTAATGAAAAGACTACCTTTGATTGCTAAATTCTACATGTACCGATTTTATCTATCTTTTATTGCTTCATCCTAATGTTCGCATTAGTGATGCAACCATTGAACAAGTACTCATCTCGATTTGAGTTACGTTGTGAATTATTCTTTCTTAGTGCCATTGAGGTCATGAACCTCATGATTAAGTGGCTAAGCTCATTTCTTGATATATAGTAGTTAGTTCTTGGTGAACAACTCTTGATCACTCTTTTGCAGATCACTCGTTGTTTTATAAGTTAAAACGGTATTCCTTGAGAATAATTGGATTTTCATCACTATACGGATTATTTAAAGTGAGATTTATAAATAATCATTATCGAAGTAAAGTTGTTTATGAAACGCTTTGGAAACTTAATTGTTTTCATAACAAAGAAAATCTTTGTAAATTTATTCTTGACTCTTATTTAAGAATTAAGCATGAAAATGTTTTTAATATAAACATGATGATAAAATTTTGACGAACTGAGTATTGCATCGTTAATCATGAAATTGTATATAGTTGCGCGCCTACATACAATTTGGAAGTGACCATGCAAGGCTGATTAGTAGTCACCATGAAATTATTAATAAACACTAAATTTTCTTTGAAGATTGTGAATGATTGAATTTTATGAGATCTGCAAAAAGTGCAAAATAGGGACATATTATTTGGGACACCTACATATGTGCCCGTACTATTTATTCTTCTGAGTCGAATTTACTCATCTGTGGAAATTGTCTTATTTGACAAATTGATATTCCCTTCTTGTCCATTTCTCCCGTGGCGAGATTCTTTGGAAAAGTATCTGATTACCGAGTGTTGATACCCGATTGGATGTATCGACGTTCCTATCATTTCTTTTGATTAGATTTCATTTGAATGACCTGGGTAACGATCCGAAGAGCTTTCGAATGCGTACTCCAATTATGAAAACATGGGATATATTCATATTCGTTAAATGTTTTCGTCTATATCTGATTTGAAATTCTCTCGCGTAGATCATGCGTTAACCTTACTCTTTTTATGGTTAGTTATGTCTCCAAATATCCATGAATTGTGAAGGATTATGAGTTATTATTAGTCTTTTGAGAAGTTCACATCTTATCAACGGCAATAAAACTGAAAAGTTGATAGTGCCAGTAGAATGGATTGATTGATTATGACATGACGACATTGTCTTAATTGATGGGAACTCGAATAGAATTCCCCTAAATGATAAGATGTTGATTATCAAAAGTGATCTAAATAATTCTTGATAGATGACCATATCCTGCATTTAGACTTGAAATTTATACCATGAATGGTTGTGAACTAGTCATAGATATTATAATCTAGAAAGAACCTAGTATGAATTTATTAAAAGATGTTTCTGTTATCTGAAACTTTAGGAACTATTTGTTGATGAATTACCTAGACTTTCGCCATTAAGGAAAGTTAAATTTGGTATTGATTATATTCCCGGTGCTGCACCTGTGGCGTGTGCACCCTATATCAGGACCATCCGAATTAAAAGAATTAACTGAACAACTGAGAGAGTTGTCGAAGAAAGCTTTTATTTTACCGAGCTCGTCATTATGAAGAGCTATGGTGTTATCATTCCTTATATTTATGGATTACTGTGAACTGAGTAAATTGACAATCGAAAACGATATCCATAACTCGAAATGGGAGATTTGTTCGATCATTTACAAGGTTCTAGCGTATGTTTTAAAGATTCGATCCATGGCATGATTATCATCAAATTCGCGTCTGCGAAAAAGATTATCTATTCCAATCACTACATCCAGAACTTGTAATGAACATTATGAGTTTCACGTGATGTCGTTTGGATTGACTAATACACATGTAGCATTCATAAGTTTGGTGAATCACGTGTGTAGGCTGTAATTTGATAAATTCATGCTCGTGATCATTAAGGACCATTTGTTTGTTTATAAAAATAAGAAGAAGTTAATAATTATTGCCCTGAATTGGCCGAACAATGAAAATATGTACCTTGAATATTTAACATGTGAATTAAGGCTTAATCCTTTATATTAAATGATCGTTCGATTAATGATGGTAAGATATATATATATATATATATATATATATATATATATATATATATATATATATATATATATATATATATATATATATATATATATATATATATATATATATATATATATATATATATATATATATATATATATATATATATATATATATATATATATATATATATATATATATATATATATTGACTCTTTAAAAATTAGAGCCATCTGAAACTTTGGGTTTTACTAAAAAGAAAGTGAAAATATGTTTTGACAAATGTCTTATCAAAAAGAACTTTTGAGGGATTATTCTCTTATACCCAGAACATTTAACTAAACTCCTGTTTAGGGGTAAATGTTTGTGTGTACTTCTAGACAACTTAAGAAGAATTGAGGAAACTATATAACTTATGACTTGAAATTTGAAACGACAATTTTTGCTTGTCAACTAAGAAAATTGTGACCAAAGTATAAACAAAGATTTTTCGAACATTTACGAATCTTAATAATTATTTTCGATAAATCAACAAAAAATCGTGTTAATAAAATTCAAATTTATTTTGAACATTTTTATATAATTGGTCGAGCTAAGAAATTAAAATTTTTACGCTTGCGTTTCATAAAATTAAATATTTATTATTTAATTACTTGTAATATTTATCGACACTTTAAAACGTCGGATTAAGCAAAACTGATAAAAAATAATAGTTGAGACGAAATTAAAACTTAGAAAATATGAAGGAAGAATTTCTGAGTGAATTGTGGTCATGATAATTATTTCATCAGTGAAGGTGAATGTAAATACTGACACATAATATAGAAAGTATAAAGATTTAATTAGGATGTGTACCTTAGTAATGACTGTGTAAAATAAATTGCCGAGCAATTTAAAATATAGCCGATGCTTGTAAAAAGGATAATATAGATATTAAAAGGGGTTCACGGCTAATGCGAACCATTAGAGTTGAGAAGTCGATGGCGTTAAATGTTTTAAAGGCCTCTTGTGGTTGCCTAAATATGGAAATTTAGAGATTTAGTCATGTTGAAATCTCATAAGATTAAGTATTCTATTCATGCTATTTTTGATTTAGTGTATCTTTATCTGAAGAAGTTGTATTGATGGTAAATTATGAAGGCAGACATCGCCTCATACATTAGTAAACGTCTAACTATTACAAAGGTCATCATCTGAAATTGATTCGATATGGGTCATCGTCGACAGACTGACCAAATCTGCTAATATCATTCCTGTTAATGATAGATTCTTGATGAAGAAATTGACTCTTTTGTATTAAAAGGAGTTGTGTAAACATGGTGTGCCTGTATCGATCATCTCTATCAAGATCCTCGCTTCGCATCGAATTTCTAGAGATTTGCTCAGAAGTCTTTGAGAACGAGTCTTGATGAGAGTACTGTTTACCACCCCAATCGAAGGGACGAAGTAAAGTAACGATACAAAATACTATAAGTGATGGTTTATGCTTGAATGATTGACCTTTGGTAATAAACCGTATAATAGCTTTCCTTTGGAGATATTATCATTGATAACTATCGTGTTAGGATCGAGATCGAATCTTGTTAGGATCTAAACATGAGAGCATTTGTAAGCAGGAGTTGGGATGAAGACACCCGACATACACTCATTGTGAATTGGACATGTCTTTTAGGTTTAAGGTTGCCTATGAGGACAAACATGACCTTACAAGATACCCGACCCGTGAAACCTGAATTGATTGTTGAAATTAGAATTCGATTATTGACTGCCGGTATCGGGCAGGAGGTTATGTGAATATGAAATGTAGATCTTGAAGTGCAGTATGGGTAGCGAAGTTATGCCAAAAATTTTCACCATAGAAAGATGAATTGAAGATCTGAAAGATCATGGGAATTAAGTCCCCGTTGTATGGGACCATTGAGATGATGTAAAAGATTGGTTTGAAAGGCATATAAGCTGGATCTACCCTAGGACTTCAAGAGATGCGTGAATTATGTTTCGTATATCGAACTTGATAAAATGTCTATCAAGTGAGAATCTGATCACTTCTTGATGAAGTTTAGATCGGAGAAAAGTTGCATTCATCAAAAACCCGTGAACATCATGGATAGAGAAAGTAAGTCAACAATAAGCCTGATCTTATTCCCGTAGTTATGTTTGATGAAACTCGCGTATTGTAATGGATTCCACTTGTGAGAAAAGACCGAATGTGGAGGAAATACCCACATGGCTTTAACTCTATAAGAAGCGAGTAGTAATATAAGATGATCTTTGAGGACAAAGATCCTGTTTAGGGGTAAATGCTGTGACAATCCGTCAATTTATGATTTATATTTTATTCTCAAATATTATTTAAAAACATTATTTTAATGTTATATTATGAACTCACTTATTTATGGGAAGAAATTTGGATTTTACGTCTTGAAGTAGCACCGACTACGTCTAAACCGGAGGATTCTACGTTACGTGCTTATGTTTACATACACCGTTTTGGTGACAGTTTGACATTTCAGAAAATAAATTTATCCGTGAATATTATTTTGGGATTTTAAATTTGTGTTGGTTCATAAACTCACAAATTTACGAGAAGAGATTAGGACTTACGTGAATAATTTAACGTCCTTTACGACTAAACCGGAAACCTTAGGATTACGTATTTACGTTTTCAAACTCTGTTTTTGATGAGACAATTTTTATTAGACTCGTTTTGTGCCGTAGATTCATAATTTATAAAAACGTTTTTCGTAAAACGACCTGAGGACACGCAAATCGAGGAAACTAAAATCGAGGAATACCCGTAAATTAGTGGGGGTGAGACAAGTGGGACACTCGTCCCACTACCACCCTTGTGTGTCAAGCTAATACAAGACTTGAGACACTTGTCTCATTTACTTGTAAACTACTTACACAAAACCACTAGCTAACTCTCTCTCACTTTCACACACATGCAAAACCATCCCAATCTATCTTCCTCTTCTCTCTATGAACGTCCAACACCACCCTAAATCACCATCTTCATCATCAAATTTAACCATGAACTTTACATACAATCTACATATGTTGATCTCCATTTGAAAAGATGAAGATTGGAGGTGATTTTAACATATAAAAAGGAGTTTTCATGGAGGTCTTTGGGCTGATTTTCAAGGAGGTTTAGGGCTGATTTCCATGAAGGTGTTCATCCATTTGAAGAACTCAAAAGTTCATTTGCCAAGATTAAAAATTTGGTGACAAGAACCAAGCCTTGTTCATCAAAAACCTCATCTTTTCATCACTATTGGTGGTATAGAGATTGTTTCTTTCTATCCTCTTATTATTTTGAATATGTAATTTTGTATTTTCTTCATTTATGTATATGTATATGATGATGAATGATGATCAAAAATATTATGTGGGGATTTGGTGTTGATAGATTTGATTAAAATGATTAAAAGCTACATGAAAGGATGTTAAAATCATGGCTAAAAATGTAGGCTGTATAAAACAGTAAAGATCCTTATGTTAAACTGTTAAAATGGCATAGATGAATTAATATATAGTAAGTTATAAGACTTTTACACATGTGAGAGTTGGCCATGCAATGGAATCATTAGGATAAGTGAGATATGATCAAAACAAGTTTAGAGTGCAAATCTGAGTATACTGTTTTGGACGATTTTTAGAAAATACTTAGAAGCTGATTCAACAGTAGCTATAGAGGAGTTAAATGGAGCACATATCATGTAGTTTATGTCATAAAAGTTTAAGCTTCTATCTCCATATAGAACTCTAGATATGGCTGTTTTGGTGAACATCAAAATAAAAATCAGATTTTGGAAATTAAAGTATAATAGTATTATATAAGCACTCAAATAAAAATAGTATAAAATGTGAATTAAAACCCACTAACTTATATAATACATTTATATAAATATGTATAAGGATAAATAAATGGACATTTTATAAAAATGGTAGTTTGATAAGTTTTATAAGTAATAAAACTATAAACATGATTTTTACGACTTTTTCGGCTATTACCGTAAAATTAACGTTTTTCGCCAATTAAAACTTAGACGATCAAACCCGTCTAATGTAAAGTTTTTAAAACTCATGTACTGATATATAAACATATATAACAAGTAAAAACCGATAAAACCCGAACTATATAACATACGGACATTAACGGGCTAAGTTAACGTTATTGGACTAATAATACAACAAAATGGACTAAAACACTTATAAACTTATTTATTGGGCTTAACCCATTTGGGCCCAACATGTAAAGTATAAATACTGATAATACAAGTATGAAATGGATTAATACAAGTTAAAGAACTTATAATAAGTTTATTTTACTTAAAATATGTAAATAGGTAAAACTAGTAAACTAGTATAAAAGTTATCGACACATAACACTAAAATGAGTAAATGAGAATATATAAACCCACTTGATCATCATATATATAAAATCATCATATGTATTCATAATTGTTATTTTTATAAAGTCATTGGACATGAGTCTAAGACGAGTATTATTTGTCTAGGTTTCCGTGATTGAAGCACGTACCGTACGTCCGAATTGTCGATAACCCGCCTTCCCACATCAACGTGAGTTCATAGCCTCGCACTCTTTTAAATGTTTTTATGAAATATTTTATAAATCCGCGAGGGAGATAACATGTTAGATTTTATAAAATAGGACACCATTTGTCCCGATTGTTTGTTTATTGATTTGGACCCGGATGATTGTATGACCCTATGAATGATTAAATGACCCGATAGATGAAATAAAAATGGATTAATAAAGTTAGGTTATGTCACTAAAAGTCCCATTAGCATGAATTGTGAACTACCGGGATTTGGTAGACGCTTATGCATATAATAGTACTATTTGGGGACGATCACCCTAGTTCGCGCCTTGACGGTTGATCCCCGTCGTGTCACATTGATTGGTAAGCGAATTTATGTATGAGAAGATTTACATAGCGTGACCTTTGTGACGACACGCTAATTTACATGGGCAAATGAGTTTCGGGCTAGCTACCCGTTGTTTGTTGTAGTAAGGTAACAATGTCATGCGGCTTATAATAATCCAAATTAACGAAATACTGCTATACGCACCGAATTACGATGTATTGCCTGACTAGCAATACAGGGTCATACTATTGATATTATGTTCGTGTTTTGGTTTTCATAACCATAATCATATAACGGTTTTTATTTAACTCCATACAAGGTTATAAAATGTATTGTATGATATTTTTACGACATTGGTTCGTATAACGATTTTGAAGGCGAAAGCCTACATTATGATTTTGATAAGGAATTGTATAAAATGACTTTGGCTATTTTATGGCCCATTAAAATGATTTGTACAAAATGGTTTTTGGTAATAATTTTATACCGATGATATATTGATGGTTTATTAAATTCTATGAATTCACTCGGCGTTATCGCTGACCTTTTCTTTTAACATGTTTTATCTCAGGTACTTGAAGGTAATTCTCGGGAAGACAACAAGAATTCATGGCCCGCACTTAAACAACAATTTCCATTCAAATTTTTTGTAAAAATTGTATGAAATAATATGACTTGGGACCTATGTAATTTTGATATTTATGAATGGAAATGCTTTGTTATTAAACAACGCGATTTTTAAGCGTTGTCTATGATGTGAGTAATGTGCTATCCCGTAACACCAACGAGTCTTCCGCTGTATTGAATTGTGTAAATTTGGGGGTGTTACACATACGGTATCCAAAAGTTGTATATTGGACATCTCCTACTAACAAGTCAATCACTTTATGGATCGGCGTCTTTAAGTGAAACTTGTAAATGATTTACATTACAAAATCCTTTGACTTTAGATGCAAGAAGGTCTTATATATGTGGATGGTACTCTTTGCTATAGTTCTAACGCTATCCTGAATAAGGTAGTAATAAAGACTATAATCAGTTGTATCTTGAAACATGTAAGAGGCACGTGTAGTTAAGATAGAATTTGTTCATTCAACTAGGATTGAAGAATAATGCTATTGGGCCCCTCGTTAATTAATTAGATGTTTGTGTGGCCATACCCAATGATAATCTAGATTTGTCTTGATTAGATTGGTAATCTATATTAATTATGTAATGCGAGAAACATAATAGTTAAAATTGAATGACATTGATCAATATCCATTATTAACATGGCATTTGAGAAACAAAGAGATTGTAAATGTTTAAGTCATTTAATTGTATTTTATGGAAAACTACACCCGAGAGTTTCCGGGAACATTGGCGTGTTGCTAGACGCTAACGAATGTTATTATATTATATTATTGTACATGTCCAAGAGTTGAAGGAATATGTCCACGTAAATAATATATGTCCGGAAGTCGTCCCGAGCCTAAGGAGACGCACGCGTTAATACGTAAAACAATTATACGTTAATATATTATATGTAATATATTAATTAGTGATAAGCTATTGCAAACGTTAATTAATTACTTAGTTAACGAGGATTTTATATTCAATAGTTAAATGTTAACTATAATTAAAGTTTGTATACAAAAACAATAAAAGGACATATGTAGTCAATACCTTGTATAAGTCACGTTTAGTTTTCCTAATTGTATTGGACTACTACCACCGACTTTGATTGTCTATATATACAATGACCTTTTGTCATTGTTGTGGGATATAAGATACAAACCAAAAACAAGAAAACAAAAAGCGATTGTTGATCGTTTGGGTTTTTTATAAGTGCGATTAGCTAAAATACCAAACTGTTGGTTTTGCGAATATTTGTTTTGACAAATATTAATAGGCTTTATCACTATTGGTACTAGCATACTTAATTGTTTGCTATAACATAATATGTGTGTATTCTTACAGAGATCATCGTTTGATCTTTGGGTTTTCGTTTATATTGGTGGTTCGATAAAGGTGTTTAATCCATTGCTAATGTACGCAATTCTTTATCGTCTATGTTAATTACTTGTCTATACATGATCCTATATTCCGCTGCGTACTCGTGATTATTAATGTGTTAATATGGTAAAAGGTTTTTATAAATTCCAACACACCTATTCAAAAGAAACAACCAAATATGACATGTTGTGGTATGCGCTGGTCTGTTAGTATCGTACAAAGAAAAATACGATATGCATATTTACCTGCTACAGAACTTTTTTTCAAGAATAGATTGTTGTTTACCTCTTACTAGAATGAAAACAAAATATGCATCCAAATATTACATATCTATCTGTTGCATGTCGATAAATAGGAAAATATATAATACCTCCAAAATTAGTCTCTAGTTTTAATGACATGCAGTGAAAGTCTATTTTCCTGTCAATATGGACATATTGCTGCAAGACCACAAGACTTCCAATTTTTTAGTGGCCAAGACCCCTTTGATATCATGTCTCGAGTCAAAGTCATCCAACATACACAACAAGAACCTTCACTGCCAGATTTCGGTCATGAATGTCGAAGTTAAATATTATTTCCAAGCTGCCTCGTGGGGACATATTATCCAAACACACAAATTGGCGAGACTACTAAGCAAATAATGAAAGTGAAACTACTGATGAGCTACAAACTCTCATTAGTTCGCTCCAAAACATATAAGAAAGTTAAATTTAATGAACTTAAAAGAGGTTGTTAGGGAATGCTTATTAAAATGATTTTCTACATATTTGTAACTTAGATTAATGGTGTTGTGTGTTTAAATGATGAATCAAGAGGAACATCGACCAGGAACTCCTGTCACAGAAATCTGCACGTTCGTGACGTAGAGGTGATAACCGAGAATTTGTAGCGACATGAACACTCTACAATACCGGTCAATATCAAGCAACTATGAGAGGTATGTATGAAGACAGACTATATAAAAACATCATTGTATGTACCACAAAAAACGAAGAAGCCCAACAGGTAAATGAATGGGTAAATTTTATGATTTACAAAAACTACACGAGTCCTAATTTGGAACATAATATAGTGGCTCGGGTTTATTCATGTAACAAATCAAATGAAATTGGTTGAGCCGGATCACATCAGTAAGCTTTGCCCTTTCTAGCCATTTCACACTAAAAAAATCAAAGAAAAGTGACTCTCCTCTTAAAACTATAATTTTCTAAGAAATATTGATGATAACTGATAGGTGTAGAAAATACGTGTTTAGGAAAACAACGTATAAGTGCGGCAAGTATTAAACTCGACAATTTAATGAAAAACCGACAAATCGAATAAATTCCAAGTTTGTTCTCGAAGGAGGTGTGTGGATTAATGTGCCAATTATACAAAATCAAAGTTTGGATTAGTGACGTTTTTGGTTGAGAAGAGAAAAAGTAAAGACGAGCTACGACTACGATTAAACTACGACGTAATGACGTAAAACGATGACGTAATTACGTAAAACGCGACAAAATTAAAAATGAAACCTAAAAATTAATTAAAAGATTAAACTAAGTCTAAAATAATATAAATAAGAATAAAAATTCAACAAATATATTTTAAAACCTTTTATTAATTAAGTATTCAATTTTAAATGCTAATTAAAGCCCTAAAATTAAATATAATTAACAAAATGCCCAAAATATTATTTTATTGAACTAATAACTCACTTATATTATTTAAAGACTAAAAAGTATTTTTCCTAAATTTTCAAAACTATTTTTCTATTTTTAAATCATTAAAAACTATTTTTAAACTAAAATAATCATAAACAATAATAAAATAATGCCAAAAATAATTTGACAATTTTAAAAATCCTAATTTACACTAAATAACAGTAGAAAAATGAAAAAGTTTGAAAAATATAAAATTTTTCACTAAAAGACAAAACTGATTAATATTAAAACCCTAATTAAACTAATTTAATTATAAAAATTAATTAAAAAGGTGAACAGTAAAAACTTTTTAAAACTGAAAAATATTAATTTTTACCACTAAAAGACAAAAACAAAAATTAAAAAGTAATTAAAAATAGCTATTAAATTTAAATAATACTAAATGAACAGTAACCGAAAATTTAATTAAACTGAAAAATCAAAAATAAAATAAGAAAAATATTGAAACTAATTTTAAGCTCTAATTCCTATTTTAAGTCACTAGAGACAAAAAATCAAACTTCTGAAAGTGACATGTGACTTTTTTTTGTTTTTTAGTGTAGCAGTGGTAACTTCAAAACAGGCAGTGGGAACTTGGTTCCCACTAGTAGAACAAAAACAAGGTATGTGGACCTTTTGACTTGTATCTTGAGTTTGGGTTGGTTTCTCTTGGTAACAAAGGCACCCTACACTCAGTGGAGTGTAGGGAGTCAATAAAAATTATAAGAAACACAAGTCAAGAACAAAAATCACACGAACCAAGCAAAAATCAGTTAATGTAATGAAGAAGATGGGACTGTGAACAGTTGTCTGGTTTATTTGGTCATATGGTGAATTTCAAAACATCATAACTCTCACAAATCCTTACCAAAACAATAGTGAATAGAGTTACACCTTAAATGACACAATCCTTTAACAATAAGCAAGATTTCAAGGAAAATTACATTAAAACAAGACTGATATAGGACCTACTGTTTTTAGACTACTTTTGACCAAAAAATGAACATGCAATACTCTCTAAACCTATCCAAACTAAGAACCAAAACTGAAATTTACCTAATGCTAGCACATATAGTGAGTATAGCTAGTATTTAAACCAACAACTTATCAAAATCTTAGCTAACAATCTAGACCCAAACACTCCCTTAATTTCTGAAACTTAAAATTATCAAACTAACAACTAGCAAATCCTAACCAAACTAATCAAACTATACTCTAGCATAAGCCTATTCAAACTAAAAAATCCAACAAACAGGCAAATTCACACAATTTCACATAAACTTCACACAAAAATCCATCTAAGACACATAAGGAGGGTTCTAAGCCAAACCTAGCTGATGCTTTCCCCAAATGGTCTTTTGAGAGCTTGAATGAACTTATGTATGTGTAGAGAGTGGCTGTTGATGGAATCCACAATGGACCCAAGCCAAAAAAAATGTCTTCTAATGACTTAAATGAGAAAATGAAATGAAATAATGAGGATCTTGTTTCTTGGAAACCTGCACAAACACAAATGGACAGGAACAAATACAAGCTTGAACAGCTAAACCAACAAGCTTGTCAAGGCTTATGGGTAAAACTGTCCAAGCAGTAAGAGGTGAGTAAAAATTGGTAGGTAAACAGATTTTTGAAGAAATTCTTTAAGACAAACTTTTTGGAACCAAACTTTTGAACTTTGACACTAAAGTAATCACAAATCAAAGCTGAAATTCACACACACACATCCACTTTCACTTCAGTGTGTGTGTGGATTTCAGAAATAACAAAGACTGATTTTCAGAAAATATCAATTACTTGTGAAAATGAGAATAAATTAAAATCACTAGAATTACTTTGCAAAGAAAGGTAAATTTTAAACTAAAAAAACGTTGAGGAACTCAGAATATGTAAAAAGCTCAAATGTTCATTTTCATTAATACTTCAAGACTTTTACAATAAACTGGAACAATGTAAAGGTTCACAACTCGAACCTTTAAATACTATTACATAGAACAGTCTAGAATGAGAATAAAATATTACGAAGACCTAAACCCTAATGGCTGATTTCCAGTCTTGCCCTTGTGAAAAATTCAAATCAATGGTCAAATTCGTATACATGTGATGTTGAGCTGTTGCTAGTGATGTTTGAAGAAATCCTGAGCGTCCAATATTTCTTTGGGACCAAGTCTTGCAATAAGAGCTGTTGGATGACTGAGTGATTCGATTTTTGCTATTGTGGGAGTGACAGGGGACAACGGGGGACCCATATGTGGTCACGGGAGAGGGAAAAAGTAAGTGGGTTTTGGTTAATGGGTGGTTAATCAACAATTTGGAAAATATCAAGTGAAACCCCTTTGATCTTGACCTGATTGGGACTGGGGATAATTAGGGTTTATGGGGATGAACTTGGCTTCTTAATCCGGTTTAGGAAAATAAATATGTTTCCCACGTTTTTATAACTTTTTAAACGGATTTTTAAACATTTGTTAATAACAAAACGTGAGTGGGGTGTTGACCGGTTGACCTGGGCTGGTGGGGGTGTGTTTTGGGCTTGTAAAGGGTGTTGGGTGGATGATGGGTAATAACACTGCCAGTCCTCAATTACTAACGGCTGTAATATACTTTGCAAACCCAGTCCTTTAGTTAACTATGAAGATTAAAGGACTAACATTGCACACTTAATCAATTCTCAAGGGCTATATTTGCAAGATCTTCAAACTTCAAGTGCATATCTTATATAAATTGATTCTTGGAGGACCAAAGTTGACATATCTCAAAAGATGAGGGACCAAACATGACATTCTTCAATTCTTCAAGGGCATTTTTGTAAAATTCATTCTTCGGGCCCGGTTCTTTGTGCGGCTTCGTTTCACGTGTTCGTTTTTGCTTCATTCTTGTGATCATTTGTTGATTTCACGATATCCGTACCTAAAATACACAATGAACAAACACAAGCGTATATTTGGGTATTTTGACGACATTTTAAGCGTTTTAAGCCCGATTTAGACGATGAGACTATGTATAATTGCAGTCTCATCAATAACATGTCAAGGAACAAAGTTTCAACATTGGAAAACCCAAATTTTGTATGGACAACAACAAGATAGAGAGGGTTTATAGATACATGCACACCACAATATTCAACGTTTTCATCCAAGTTGGCAAGTTACAATCATAGGTGTATGTGCTAGCTGGCTTCTTTCACGACACCTCTGACTGAGAATCAATAGCAGGCACTTCCCCATTGGCTCCCAAATGGGCCCAGTTTTCAGATCACCCACCATAATCTGCAACATCATTGTCTTCATCCCTAGAAGTATCATTTGAAGGAGTTAATGCTTTGTTTAAATGAGGCAGTGTAGCGACATTCAAGTCAAGCCCACGTGAAGAAGATGGTAATCCATAATTAAGATACCCTCATGTTCGATATTATAATCAGGGGCTTAAGATTGTGTTTGAGGTTTAAGTCTCCATGGCAAACTTGTCAAAAATAAGACCCAAATTTAACCATAAAAAGACATATAACTATTTCCTTAACTACATCAGTTTAACAAATTTAACCATACAAAAACATGGCCCAAATTTAAAAATTCTATGTTGTGGGGCGTAACTCTAGAACCTTGGTAAAGTTAATAGGCTGCTCATTTTCTGCATGAAGTTGAGAAAGTTATCCATTAGGCAAGTCAACTCAATCAGGTGTCCCACTATTCTTGATGTACAAAGGCGATGCAGGAAAATAACCTCTTGCCCAAGTTATCTCGATCTACAAAAAAGGGCAAATACACCACATAGGCGTATGTGAGCTGTCATCCATTTAATGACATCTATATTATATTTTTAATCACTTCTCGCAAGCGGCATGGCACCAATGGTCACAAACAAACCTACACTTGCTGGCTTGTCATCCTTTTCCACAGTAAACATAGGAGTGTTAGCCCCCTGTTTAGTTATGCAATCTTCATGTTTTCATTATACAGTGTCATAAATGATATAATATGAAATGGTGGGTTTGAGTAATTGCAACGCTCCTATGTGAATCAGGCTCCTTCTCTGCCACTTGTGCTTGCTCCTGAGCCTTCACCATCACCAATCCTTGCTCCCGATTCTTCCATCACCAATGCTATTTCATGTCACCTGATATATATGTAAATTTGAAATATGTCATAATCATATTTTACTAAAGTTAGTTTTATCTGTTCTTGAAAATAGATATAGAAGTTTCCATTAACGTGTATTTCTTAGAGGGTTAATAACGGAAAAGAAAAAACCTTTAAGCAAGGGTCACAAACGTTCCGGTCCAAGTAAGCACATTATATGTGTCCTGCACACAAGCTCAGGGTCACTGCATGTGACAAAAAGAAGGAACCTTTAAGTTTAAATACAAATTATGCATTAGAATAATTTTCTATTTCATAACCATATTATTTTATGACTTAAGTTATAGGTTAGTATAAAGCTTGTAGATAGAATCCATAAATCAAGTAGTGTCAAATTAACAAAGATCAATATTCAAGACATGATATGCTATGGAGTTCCATAACACCACAAACCCTGACACAATCCCACAGAAAGTCAAAATGATTGAAATTTCAACTTATTTACTTAAAAAAGGGACAGAGTGGGTCAACAAATGTATTTTTTTACCATGTTTTTTTCCTAGACTCTAGCTCACAGCTTCCACCATCTGAATAAGCATCTTTTCAGTTTTAATGTTAGTAACCTATACATATTCACAGAAATAAAAAACATTAACTTAAACAAAAATTGAATATGCAAAAGAATGTTTTGGATTAACAGAGCTCATGAAACTGGCTTGTAAGTTCTTCCATGCTCGTTCATGATCAACAACATAATGTGCTAATATTTCATTCGGCTCTACGATAAGCTGATGTACTTGTGAATCATATGACCAATGAGACAATTACATAAAAAGATGATAAAAAATAAATTATTACACCTTCTCTTACGGTCAGGCTCTATTCCCGGCAAAGAAATAAATGAGACCTTATGGTATGAGAATAGGACCATACTTGTAATTAGGCACTTTCTTCGGAGTCTGCTTTTGAGTAGCAATCTGTAAAAAGTTAGAATTCCAAAGCCAGTTAGGATGAATCCTCTGCATAGAAGACGCCGAATTGCAAGTATAAAGGGATACTTATGATTGTTATGTGTGATTAGCACGACCCATTAACCTTTACTCGTTTCTCCAAAACCTTCCTAACACCGATCACTACTTATGAGTTATGAGCTTGATTCAACTGCATCTTCTACACACAAAGTATAGATTTGTTCAGTTGGATGAATGATGATAAACATGATTTAAAACCCTTATTTTGGTTAAATATGCAAATTCTTGCTATCTCTGCAACTTTTAATAGCAATTGGTCAAATCATAAATATTATGATGCAAATGTTCAGTTTTTACAATATCATATCAGACATAATCATAAGAAACTAAAACTAACTAACCCGAGTATTGATCAACCTGCAAAACAAAACAATGAGCACATGCATACACGATATCTGTAAAAAAGACTATAGTTTCTTAGGGTTTGAAGAGAAGATGCGTTCATTAGGTTTTGAAGAGAAGAGGCGTACCTTTTTTTATGTATATATTTTATGTGTATTTTTAGAGGATATAGTTGATATTTATGTGACAATCTAACATTTTCAGGTAGTGAATTATTTTCTCGTATAATATTTTGAAACTTATTTATGTGTTGGTTAATGAACTCACAATTTACGAATTTAAATTTGGGCTTACGTGCATAATTTAGCGTCCTTTACGACTAAACCGAAAACCTTAGGATTACGTATTTACGTTTTTGAACTCCATTTTTTATGAGACAATTTTTATTAGATTCGTTTTGTGTCGTTGATTCATAATTTATAAAAACGTTTTTCGTAAAACGACCCGAGGCACGCAAATCGAGGATACTAGAATCGAGGAATACCCGTAAATTAGCGGGATGGGACAAAACTAATTTATCCCATCCCACTAAAAGGGACGGCCCAAACTAGGGACACCACATCTTTGATGTGGCATCCTTACACTAAGTTTACTTACACTTGTAAGCTTAGCTTCATTTTGAAGCTACTCATCCCACAAAACCACTAACCATTCCCATTTACTTCTATTCATACATGCAAACAACTCACACATACTCTCTCTCTACACTTTCCATCCCACTTCACCATCCTACACCATCATTTGATCTTTTCTAGCCACAAGTTACATGTTATCTAGCCATATTATGGAGAAACCTTGAAGCCTTGATTGATTGGTGGCCATATTAACAACAAAGGAGGTGATTTTCTTGTGTCCTAGGGCTAATTTCTCAACAAACTATCTTGGTGATTGATGATCTTGGAGATATATTTGGTGTTCATCAAGTTGTTGTCTTCCAAAAACAAGATATAATCTTGGTTGGTAAAGAAGATCATCCTTTCCATTTCTCTTGTTATTTTTGTAAAGATCAAATGTATTTTCTTTCTTTTTGTATATGTATATGATGAATATATGATGATAAAAATGTGGTGTGGTATCAAGTGTTGATAAATATGCTTAAAAAGATGAATAACCATAAGAAACAAGGCTAAAATCATGCTTAAATTGTTGGCTGTATAAAAACAGTAAGTAACCAAGTCTTAAACTGATAAAATTGCATGGTGGAATCCATTTGCAGTAAGTATAAGATTGCATACACATGTGAGAGTTGGACATGCAATGGAATCATCAAAATGAGTGAGATATGATCAAAACAAGATGAGTGTGCTAATCTGAATAGTCTGTTTTGTAGGGACTGTTAAGGATAGTTAGACATGGAATGAGCAGTAGCTATAGCTAACTTATTTGTAGCACATAATATGAAGTTAATTCCGTCCAAAAATGAGCTTCTATCTCATTATAGAACTCTAGATATGATAAAAATGGTGAAGATGAAACTAAAAATCAGATTTTGAAGAATTAATGTTTAATACTATTATATAAGCACTCAAATAATATAGTATAAAATGTGAAATTAAAACCCACTAACTTATAAATTTCATTTATATAAATATGTATAAGGTTAAATAAATGGACACTTTATAAAAATGGTAGTTGAATAAGATTTATAAGTTATAAAAACTATAAACATGATTTTTATGACTTTTTCGGCTATTACAGTAAAATTAACGTTTTTCGCCAATTAAAACTTAGACGATCAAACCCGTCTAATGTAAAGTTTTTAAAAGTCATATACTGATATATAAGTACCTAATATAAGTAAAAACCGATAAAACCCGAACTATATGACATACGGACATTAACGAGCCAAGTAGCATATTTGGACTAATAATTTAACTAAATAAGTTAAAAACTTATAAAAATTACTTATTGGGCTTAACCCATTTAGGCCCAACATGTAAAGTATAAATACTAATAATACAAGTATAAAATGGACTAATAAAAGTTAAAGAACTTATAATAGGCATATTAGACCTAAAACATGTAGATAGGTAAAACTAGTAAACTAGTAAAAAGTTACAAATACATAAACACTAAAATGTGTAAATAAAAATATATAAACCCACTTGATCATCATCATATGTACAAAATCATCATATGTATATTTGTTATTTTGATAAAGTCATTGGACAAAAGTCTAAGACCGTTTATTATTTATATAGGTTTCCGTGACCGAAGCACACCCGTAGCCGATAATCCGCCTTTCATTATCAACGTGAGTTCATAGCCTTGCACTCTTTTAAATGTTTTATAAAATGATTTGTAAACCCGCGAGGGAGATAACATGCTAGCTTTTGATAAAAATAGAACACAAGTAGTCCCGATGGTATGCTTAATGATATGGACCCGAATGATGCGATGACCCAATAAAAGATAAAAAAGGATTATTAGTAGTTAGGTTATGTCACTCAAAGTCCCATTAGCATGAATTGTGAACTACCGGGATCTGGTAGACGCTTATGCATATGATAGTACTATTTGGGTACGATCACCCCAGTTCGCGCCTTGACGGTTGATCCCCGTCGTACCACATTGATTGGTAAGCGAATTTATGTATGAATAGATTTACGTAGCATGATTTTTGTGACGACACGCTAACTTAGATGGGCAAATTGTTTGTCGGGTTCGCGGCCCGTTGTTGTGATAGTAAGGTAACAATGTCATGCGGCTAATAATAATCCTAAAATGTATTTTAATACAATACGATAACGATATGAATAACGATAATAATATTACCTATAATGGTAATATTGAGGCTACGGTCTCATGGACGGTTTAAGATGTATGCTTTGATATATATATTGCCTGAATAGCAATACGAGGACTTACTTCTGATATTTTACTTGTGTTCTGATTTCAACGATTATTTTATATAACGGTTTTATTAAACTCTATGAATTCACTCGGCATTCGCTGATATGATTTTTGCATATTTTTATCTCAAGTGCTTGAAGGTAATCGGATGGAGATCGACTCTGATGGCCCACATAATAATAAAAATGTTCATTCGATCTATGTTCTGTAAACTTAATGACCTGTATAATTTGGGACTTGTTGTACACTTTAAAACTTTTTATTGAATGAATGTATGTTGAACCTTGTACAACCATTTTATGTGTTGTCTATGATTGGAGTTATTGTGCTATCCCGTAACACTCTAAAAGACCCTTCCGCTGTACCGATACGAAAATTGAGAGTGTTACAGTTTGGTACCAGAGCTCTCGTTATAGAGAACAAAAGATTTAAAAAAAACAAGGTTTTGAACAAAACTTTTCAACATTTGAGAAAATATTTGAAAAATCTTTTGACTATAACGGTGCCAAAGATCTCTGACGTTACCAACAAGCCCTATTGAGAAGATGTATATTTTGATATATATAATTTAATTTATATATATGTATATATCGTGATTTCAGTATGTAATTGTTTAATAAGTATGTTATCCTAATACGAGATATATATATATAAATGCAGATTGTCATGGCTGACCCTAATATTCCTGTAGAGAACCATGCTATTCCCGAACCTAATGTAGATGATGATCCTTATTTAGACTTAGTAAATTATGATATGGATGATGAGGAGGAACCATTTGAGGATCCCGAGCCCGAGATAGGACTAGGAGATCAGATTGCCCCTCAGGTTGATATGGTAGAGAATGAGATTGATAATGTTGATATTGAGAATGATGATGATGAGATTGGGATAGATAATATAGATGATGAGATTGACGACGAGGATGTCGAGGAGGATATAGGTATAGACGATGAGGATGATGATGATGAGGAAGCCGAGCTTATTTACCCTTATGATGTTCTAGAGGGCGAGCCCTTACCCCACCAGTTTATTTGTCTGATTCTGAGGTTGAGCTACCTAGGGATGAAATGTCTGAATCGTCTGAATCTGATTCTGAATCAGAGGAGGATGAGGATGATAATGCACCTGACGGTACTGATGGTATTGCTACTCGTAGACGTGTGATAGGAGAGTCGTCTAGTGTTCGAGAGGCTACTCATATGGATGGTCTTGCACCATGGGCCTTGAGACGTGATTTAGATGCTTCTCGTGGTAAGAGTAGTATGACAGAGATTGGATTAGGTATTGTTCAGACTCATGTTGCTTATTTGGAGTCGAAGACTAAGGTTGGTGAGAAAGAGCGAGAATTGCTGAGTTTGGATTTGACTGATGTAGAGCGTGGTTTGAATGAGGCTTTTAGGAGGTTATCGGTGTTAGAAAGTGGTGAGTTTGCTGCTATGAAGAAAAAGGTGAATTCTATGGAGATTCAGTTGAATGTAGCTCGTGCGATGCGTGAGAAAGCTGAGAAGGAGTTGAATATATCTGTGGGTTGGAATAGTAGATTTTATGCTGACATGGTTGAAAGAGGAGTGATCCGTAAGCGCCCAGCTGAAGATGTGTCTAGTGATCGTTCGACAAAGATACAGAAGACGATGGATGAGGGACCATCTGGCACGAATTTCGTACCTTTTGTAACTTTGACTGAACCGACTTGTTAGTAGTAGACCTGGCACGAATTTCGAGTATGTATAGTGCTAGAACTTTGATATGGGATGTAATTAAGACAATGCTTTTGTTTCAAATCCAATGAAATATGTCTCTTGTCTTGAATTCCATATTGTGCCTTATTTGTATCTTGATTATGAATTCAATCCATATTATATGAATCCCTCGATTGGTGAATGCTTAATACTTTGAAATTGTGAAATTATAGAACTATGCCGCCCAAGAAAGTTGTGACTGAGGATGATGTACGTAGGATTATTACGGAGCAAGTTACCGCATCTATGACTGAATTTATGGCAAATGCTAGAAATGTAGCTGGCGGTAGTGGAGCTTGCGGTAGTGGAGCTGGCAGTGGTGGAATTGGTGGTACTAATGTGAATGTGAATACTAATGATGTGAATGCTAATGCTGGAGGAAATATAGGAGGACTTGGAACTAATGCACCTGAAGTTGGTGGCTGTACTTATGTGACGTTCATGAAGTGTGAACCTCTACCTTTTAATGGAACTGAAGGTGTTGTAGGATTAAGCCAGTGGATTGAGAAGATTGAGTCAGTGTTTCGGATTAGTAAGTGTAAGGAGGAAGATAATGTGACTTTTGCTATGGCTACTCTTAAAGGTCGTGCGTTGACTTGGTGGAACGGGATAATTGCTTTCATGGGTATTGATGTTGCTAATGCTACTCCTTGGGCTGAAATTAAGAAGTGGATGACTTTGGAATTCTGTCCCCGTAGTGTGATCATTAGGTTAGAACAAGAGTTGATTCATCTGAGAATGAAAGGTGTGGACATTGATAGTTACACAAACCGATTCCATGAGTTGGCCTTGCTATGTCCTCGATTGGTGGAACCCGAAGAGATCCGAATTGAATAATATATCAAAGGGTTGACCAAGAATATCTGGGGGGACGTGACATCATCGAAAACACTGACCATTGATGATGTTGTTCGAATGGCTTACCAACTCATTGGACAGATAATTCAGGACAGGGAAGATGACGCCCGTGTTGATGAGAAAAGAAAGGGAGACGGTGATCGTGTAGATAGAGGTGATAATAGGAAGAATTTCAATCGCCGTCAGAACCAGAGAAAGGGGAATGCAAATGCTCTTACCAACAACACACCGCGCAACGATGATAGATGTCCTAAGTGTGGAAACAAGAGGCATGCTGGCGACTACTGGAAGTGCCGAAATTGCGGAAAGCTTGGACACAAGGTTGAAAGGTGTAAGAAGGGAACCATTTTCTTCAACTGTAATGAAGAAGGTCATAGGAAATCAGAATGCCCCAAGTTGAAAGCGATTGTACATGGAAGAAACCCCCAGGATGGTGTCTATCAACTTGGAATAATTGAGGTGAAGAAAGAGGATCCAAATGTCGTTACTTGTACGTTTTTACTCAACAATCATTATGTTGTTGCTTTATTTGATTCGGGTGCTGATAGGAGCTTTGTATCCACTAAATTTAGTGCCCTTATTGACATTGAACCTGTTGAGATAAATACCAGTTACGAGGTGGAATTAGCTGATGGTAAATTAGTGAAAACTAAGCTATTAGAAGGATGCTCTCTAAATCTCTTGAACTATTCCTTTCTGATTGATTTGATGTTGATAGAGTTAGGTAGTTTTGATATTATTATTGGTATGGATTGGATGTCGTTGAATAATGCTACTATTTTATGTGGAGAGAAGAAGGTTAAGATTCCTCTTAGGAATAGGACGTTAGTAATTGATGGTAATCGAGGTGAATCCCGTTTGAAAATCGTTTCATGTATTAAAGTCCAAAAGTACATCAGGAACGGTTGTGAGTTATTCTTAGCTCAAGTGACCGGGAATGAGTCTAGGGAGAAACGATTAGAAGATGTACCTATTATTTGTGAATTTCCTGAGGTATTTCCTAAAGATTTACCCGGACTTCCACCGATAAGGCAAGTAGAGTTTCGAATCGATTTAATTCCTGGTGTTGCACCGGTGGCACGTGCGCCATACCGATTAGCCCCTTCTGAATTAAAGGAGTTATCTGAACAGCTTAAGGAGTTGTCTGATAAAGGTTTTATTCGACCGAGCTCGTCGCCTTGGGGAGCTCCAGTCTTGTTCGTTAAGAAGAAGGATGGATCTTTCCATATGTGCATTGATTATAGGGAACTGAATAAGTTGACAATTAAAAATCGATATCCTTTACCAAGGATTGATGATTTGTTTGATCGACTACAAGGATCTAGTGTGTATTCTAAGATAGATTTGCGGTCTGGATATCACCAACTTCGCGTCCGTGAAGAAGATATTCCAATAACTGCATTTAGAACTCGTTATGGACACTATGAATTTCAAGTAATGCCATTTGGGTTAACTAACGCACTTGCGGTTTTCATGGATTTAATGAATCGAGTGTGCAAGCCCTACTTGGATAAATTTGTGATTGTGTTTATTGACGATATTCTAATATATTCAAAGAATGAAGATGAACATAGAGAACATTTAAGGATTATTTTGAATTTGTTAAAGGATGAAAGGTTGTATGCTAAGTTTTCGAAATGTGATTTTTGGTTAGATTCTGTGCAATTTCTTGGTCATGTGATTAACAAGGATGGAATTCATGTTGATCCTGCAACGGTTGAAGCCATTAAGAATTGGTCTGCACCGACAACGCCGACGGAAGTGCGACAGTTCTTAGGAATGGCTGGCTATTATAGGCGATTCATTAAAGAATTTTCTTTAATAGCTAAACCCTTGACTAAGCTTACCCATAAGAATAAACCTTTCGTTTGGGGAAGTGATGAGGATGGAGCATTTCAGACATTGAAGCAAAAATTATGTAGTGCGCCAATTCTATCATTAACCGACGGGAGTGAAGATTTTGTAGTGTATTGTGATGCATCTCTTAGAGGATATGGAGCTGTTTTGATGCAGCGAGAGAAAGTGATAGCTTATGCTTCTAGGCAATTAAGGAAGAATGAGGAGAATTATACTACTCATGATCTTGAGTTAGGAGCTGTAGTCTTTGCTCTTAGGTTGTGGAGACATTATCTGTATGGCACCAAGTGTACGGTATTCACCGATCACAAAAGCCTACAGTATATTCTCGATCAAAAGGAATTGAACATGAGGCAACGAAGATGGATAGAGTTGTTAAGTGATTACGATTGTGATATAAAATATCACCCAGGAAAAGCCAATGTGGTTGCCGATGCATTAAGTAGGAAATATAGAGAGCCTATCAGGGTACGTTCTCTAGTCTTGACCGTGCACAATAATTTGCTTGAGCAAATTAGAAATGCGCAAATAGAAGCCTGTAAGAAAGAAAATTTTGTTAATGAAGGGTTCTGAGGAGAAGGAGATCCTTTAGAGGTTAGATTTGATGGAGTGAAATGCTTAAGAGGTCGTATGTGGATACCTAAGTTTGGAGGCTTAAGAGATTTGATTATGTTAGAATCCCATAAATCTAAGTATTCCATTCACCCGGGATCTGATAAGATGTACCATGATTTGAAGAAGTTGTACTGGTGGCCGAATATGAAAGCTGATATTGCTATGTATGTTCTTCAATGCTTGACTTGTGCTAGATTCAAAGCTGAACATCAAAAGCCATCAGGACTACTTCAACAACCAAAGATTCCTGAATGGAAGTGGGAGCGAATTACGATGGACTTTATCACCAAGCATCCTAGAACATCATCTAGAAACAACTCGATTTGGGTTATTGTCGACAGACTGACCAAATCAGCACACTTCATTCCGGTTAAAGAGCAGTTCTCACTGGAGAAGCTGACTCGTATATACCTTGATAATGTTGTATGCAAGCATGGAGTGCCTGTATCGATCATTTCAGATCGAGATCCTAGATTCGCATCGAATTTTTGGAAATCTCTCCAAAGATCTTTGGGAACGAATCTCGACATGAGCACTGCTTATCACCCCCAGAATGATGGGCAGAGTGAAAGAACGATACAAACACTAGAAGATATGTTGAGAGCTTGTGTGTTAGATTTTGGTAAGAATTGGGATAAACATTTGCCTTTAGCAGAGTTTTCGTATAACAATAGTTACCATTCTAGTATTAAGGTTGCACCGTTTGAAGCTTTGTATGGTAGGAAGTGTAGATCTCCTGTATGTTGGAGTGAAGTTGGGGATACCCAGCTCACGGGACCGGAATTGATCCGGGAGACTACGGAGATGATAGTTCAGATTAAGAATAGGTTGTTGACTGCCCGTAGTAGACAGAAAAGTTACGCGGATGTGCGGCAGAAACATATGGAGTTTGAAGTGGGTGACCGAGTAATGTTGAAAGTATCGCCATGGAAAGGCGTTATAAGATTTGGAAAACAAGGGAAATTGAATCCCCGCTATATTGGACCCTTTAAGATTTTATCTAGAGTAGGTCCGGTGGCTTACAAACTAGAGTTACCCCCAGAACTTCATGGTGTTCACAACACATTCCATGTATCTAATCTGAAGAAATGTCTAGCAGTGAGTGATGAGAAAATTTCGTTGGATAAGGTTCGAATAGATGGGAAGTTGCATTTTATTGAAGAACCCGTAGAGGTTATGGATCGTGAGGTAAAGCAACTTAAACAAAGTCGCATACCTATTGTCAAGATCCGATGGAATTCAAAGCATGGACCGGAATTTACTTGGGAACGAGAGGATGAAATGTGGAAGAAATATCCGCACCTCTTTGATTTCAATAAGAAACGGACATCAAAATGAAATAGATCACGAGGACGTTGATCCCTTTTAGGAGCAAAATCTGTGACAATCTAACATTTTGAGGTAGTGAATTATTTTCTTGTATAATATTTTGAAACTTATTTATGTGTTGGTTGATGAACTCACAATTTACGAATTTAAATTTGGGCTTACGTGCATAATTTAGCGTCCTTTACGACTAAACCGGAAACCTTAGGATTACGTATTTACGTTTTTGAACTCCATTTTTGATGAGACAATTTTTATTAGATTCGCTTTGTGCCGTTGATTCATAATTTATAAAAACGTTTTTCGTAAAACGACCCGAGGGCACGCAAATCGAGGATACTAGAATCGAGGAATACCCGTAAATTAGCGGGATAGGACAAAACTAACTTATCCCACCCCACTAAAAGGGACGGCCCAAACTAGGGACACCACATCTTTGATGTGGCATCCTTACACTAAGTTTACTTAAACTTGTAAGCTTAGCTTCATTTTGAAGCTACTCATCCCACAAAACCACTAACCATTCCCATTTACTTCCATTCTTACATGCAAACAACTCACACATACTCTCTCTCTCTACACTTGCCGTCCCACTTCACCATCCTACACCATCATTTGATCTTTTCTAGCCACAAGTTACATGTTATCTAGCCATATTATGGAGAAACCTTGAAGCCTTGATTGATTGGTGGCCATATTAACAACAAAGGAGGTGATTTGCTTGTGTCCTAGGGCTAATTTCTCAACAAACTATCTTGGTGATTGATGATCTTGGAGATATATTTGGTGTTCATCAAGTTGTTGTCTTCCAAAAACAAGATATAATCTTGGTTGGTAAAGAAGATCATCCTTTCCATTTCTCTTGTTATTTTTCTAAAGATCAAATGTATTTTCTTTCTTGTTGTATATGTATATGATGAATATATGATGATAAAAATGTGGTGTGAGATCAAGTGTTGATAAATATGCTTAAAAAGATGAATAACCATAAGAAACAAGGCTAAAATCATGCTTAAATTGTTGGTTGTATAAAAACAGTAAGTAACCAAGTCTTAAACTGATAAAATTGCATGGTGGAATCTATTTACAGTAAGTATAAGATGTCATACACATGTTAGAGTTGGCCATGCAATGGAATCATCAAAATGAGTGAGATATGATCAAAACAAGATGAGTGTGCTAATCTAAATAGTTTGTTTTGTAGGGACTGTTAAGGATAGTTATACATGGAATGAGCAGTAGCTATAACTAACTTATTAGTAGCACATAATATGAAGTTTATGCCATCCAAAAATGAGCTTCTATCTCATTATAGAACTCTAGATATGATAAAAATGGTGAAGATGAAACTAAAAATCAGATTTTGAAGAATTAATGTTTAATACTATTATATAAGCACACAAATAATATAGTATAAAATGTGAAATTAAAATCCACTAACTTATAAATTTCATTTATATAAATATGTATAAGGTTAAATAAATGGACACTTTATAAAAATGGTAGTTGAATAAGATATATAAGTTATAAAAACTATAAACATGATTTTTACGACTTTTTCGGCTATTACCGTAAAATTAACGTTTTTCGCCAATTAAAACTTAGACGATCAAACCCGTCTAATGTAAAGTTTTTAAAAGTCAGATACTGATATATAAGTACTTAATACAAGTAAAAACCGATAAAACCCGAACTATATGACATACGGACATTAACGAGCCAAGTAGCATATTTGGACTAATAATTTAACTAAATAAGTTAAACACTTATAAAAATTACTTATTGGGCTTAACCCATTTGGGCCCAACATGTAAAGTATAAATACTGATAATACAAGTATAAAATGGACTAATACAAGTTAAAGAACTTATAATATGCATATTAGACCTAAAACATGTAGATAGGTAAAACTAGTAAACTAGTAAAAAGTTACAAAAACATAAACACTAAAATGAGTAAATAAGAATATATAAACCCACTTGATCATCATCATATGTACAAAATCATCATATGTATATTTGTTATTTTGATAAAGTCATTGGACAAAAGTCTAAGACTGATTATTATTTATATAGGTTTCCGTGACCGAAGCACGCCCGTAGCCGATAATCCGCCTTTCATTATCAGCGTGAGTTCATAGCCTCGCACTCTTTTAAATGTTTTATAAAATGATTTGTAAACCCGCGAGGGAGATAACATGCTAGCTTTTGATAAAAATAGAAACACGAGTAGTCCTGATGGTATGCTTAATGATATGGACCCGAATGATGCGATGACCCAATAAAAGATAAAAAAGGATTATTAGTAGTTAGGTTATGTCACTCAAAGTCTCATTAGCATGAATTGTGAACTACTGGGATTTGGTAGACGCTTATGCATATGATAGTACTATTTGGGACGATCACCCCAGTTCGCGCCTTGACGGTTGATCCCCGTCGTACCACATTGATTGGTAAGCGAATTTATGTATGAGAAGATTTACGTAGCGTGATTTTTGTGACGACACGCTAACTTAGATGGGCAAATTGTTTGTCGGGTTCGCGGCCCGTTGTTGTGATAGTAAGGTAACAATGTCATGCGGTTAATAATAATCCTAAAATGTATTTCAATACAATACGATAACGATATGAATAACGATAATAATATTACCTATAATGGTAATATTGAGGCTACGGTCTCATGGACGGTTTAAGATGTATGCTTTGATATATATATTGCCTGACTAGCAATACGAGGACTTACTTCTGATATTTTACTTGTGTTCTGATTTCAACGATTGTTTTATATAACGATTTTATTAAACTCTATGAATTCACTCGGCATTCGCTGATATGATTTTTGCATGTTTTTATCTCAGGTGCTTGAAGGTAATCCGGATAGAGATCGACTCTGATGGCCCACATAATAATAAAAATGTTCATTCGATCTATGTTTTGTAAACTTAATGACCTGTATAATTTGGGACCAGTTGTACACTTTAAACTTTTTATCGAATGAATGTATGTTGAACCTTGTACAACCATTTTATGTGTTGTCTATGATTGGAGTTATTGTGCTATCCCGTAACACTCTAAAAGACCCTTCCGCTGTACCGATACGAAAATTGAGAGTGTTACAATTTACTTAATATATAAAAGATATTTACTTAATAGTTGTGTAATACCGAAATTTCTTAAACAAATTTAAAAATCCGTCGTGATTTTCAAAATACAATAAAAAATAGTTATTAAAAAAAGTTACCGAAAAAATGATGACATGGATTAATGGGATGCTTATGTGGCATATCTCTCCTCTTATATATATATATATATATATATATATATATATATATATATATATATATATATATATATATATATATATATATATATATATATATATATATATATATATATATATATATATATATATATATATATATATATATATATATATATATATATATATATATATATATATATATATATATATATATATATATATATATATATATATATATATATATATATATATATATATATACTAGCGTCGTAACCCATCCAACGGGCGGGGTCATTTTTGTGTTGTTACAAAGGGTGTATGGTTCGTGCATTTTTGGTTTATTGTTTTTTTTTAATTTGACTTTTAGTATATTTTAGTTAGTTTACGTTTAAGTAATGTTAAATTTATGTTTAAATTATTTTTGAATTATTAAATTCATTCTGAAATATCTTTTGCCATGATGTTACGTTTGCTAATGTGCACATTATTCCGATGGGCGGACATGACTTGAAATTATCGCTTACATATTTTGTTTAGCTAAATATTAGTTTTAAAAAATTGTATATTATACAAAAATTCTTTCTAAGCATAATAGCAATGGTTGTTATATTGTTTGTGATTATTATATTAATAAATATATTTTATAGTTTTTGAAGTAAGTGTATATAATTCGTATCAATTTTATTGAATGTTGTACATGAAAATACATCAAAAGACTTATATATTAAGTAATAAGAAAATTAATAGTTGTCATTTTAATTTTGTTGTACGTAAGATAACATATAAGTTTTATTATAAAAAATTGTATACTTGCCTGATTAGTCCAAACTGTCACATCCATAAAAAATAAATTGTACTTAATAGTTGATTTTTTTACATTTTATAATAATATACTCTCTTCGTCTAAAATTAGTGTTCGTTTTTTATTTTTGAAGTCTTTTTAGAAACTTTAACCATAAATATATTTATTTTTGTTATTACAGTTGATAAAAATTATGTTAATGAATATATATTTAAAGTATTTATATATTTTGAATCAAGTATTATATAAAATAAACAAAAATAATTAAGATCAAAGTTGTAAAAGAGAGATTTTCAAAAGTCAAAATGGGAAAAAAAGGAAAAAAGGACCATAATGGTCAAGTTGAGCAATTTACAACTACTACTTGCTCAATTTTAGAAATGACTGACAAATTTAGTGATTATCGCGTAGGTTGAACATTTGAAGAGTTGAACGTCGTCGGCTGAGCATTTGTGAGCCATGAAATAATTAAATATCGTACTTAAGATAGACGAATGGCAAAAAAATGTAATGAAGCTGAGCAATTAAACATTTGTAAAACAAAACAATATATATATATATATATATATATATATATATATATATATATATATATATATATATATATATATATATATATATATATATACGTGTTGGAAACTCAATGTATTATGTAAGTAAAGAAAGTTTTGGTTCTTTAGCCAATGTGGGAAGAATGGTCAACATGATTTCTAGCCAAAAGAATCAACAAGATAACTCGTGTATTTTTTTATTCCTACTACTATTATATATACTACGGAGTATATACAGAATGACACTTTTGATGTTGCTTTAGGTAAGACCACCATATTTGCTCCAAATATATTGTCACTGTCTCTAGTATACAGGGCTATTAAAAGACCTGGTGAGCATATAATGCAGGCTTTAGTTATTTATCCCGGGCTTGGGTCCGCCTGGCTGAGTAGACATGGAACTGAGTCAGAGTTAAAACTTGTACATGCTAATATAAAGGAAGAAATAATAAAAGTCCCTATACATTTGTACCACTTGATTGCCTACCAATTTTAATACAATTAAAAAAACCACATACATAAACTAAACGCTAACCAGATGCCAAACTATACAACTTCTTTGTGTAAATGTTTTAAAATTTTACTAATAACGGAAAGTGTTATCCATGCATATGAATATCCATCTTAATACATCTAATTTCTCCTTTTCCATCCATTTCTTGTTCAGCTCCTCTAAATAAACGGCCCCTGAAATGCTTTAGTAGAAGTTGCCATATGTTTTATATGAGACGTCACTATTGTCACAGTTACGAGATATAACTTTTCTCCAAAATTATGTAACACCAAATAGAGGCTGTTCAAGATCATTAAATCGAAAGCAGTACCATAATCAATGCATGACCATTTGCATCCAATCATTGTCACACATTACAATGATATATTAATAAATTATTATAATTCTGATTATAAAGTTTAATTAGATCTAGCTTACTTGCATGTTAAAATGTTGATAAACAGTTCAATGATCCATAATATATACAACCTAAAACAATCTCACAGTAAAACAAAAAAGCAAAAGAGATAAACTATTTACAGGTTTATATTCATATCAAAGTAAGATCTTACATGTTTGGCTGCAGAATCACATATCTACATCACCTGTCTATATTTCTATATCTATACTTCTTCTTATGTTTTAAAAATAAAACAATAACTCCTTACTATTTACAGGTTTATTTTCATACCGAAGCAAGGACTTGCAGGTTTGGCTGCATACTCGCATATTGGCATTACATGTCTCTATTTATTGGCTTTAAGATTCTCTCCAACTTTGGATAGACAATTCTACCTGATGCCACTTAAGGACTTAAGGTTTCTGTTGAGTGCATGACATGGAGATTCCTTTCTTCACTGTCTCAATAAATCTTTCAAAATCCTGATTTTTACCTATCAGAATTCAACTTCCTTTTGTTTTTTCAAAAATAAAAAAAGTTACCTTCTAAGGAGTTGTGAGCCCAAGTATGATGACACATTAGGCGACAATTCAAACACCTAACTAAAGTATTGCATGATCTGCAACTTCTTGGTGATATCTGAAGATAAAAGGACTTGTTGAATGCAATGGTTCTACATGTTGATGGGGATGATTTCAATACTTATAAAGGAAAAAAAATGACATGTATAGGACAAGTAAACTTAGTCACGGTTCATTACTCTAGTAGTGGGTGAATTACATCTGATATACCATTCAATCCTTACACAAAAGAAATTATATTTTAAATAATTCTATTAAGAAAACAAATGACATGGCTTAACTATCTTAATTAAGTGACACAATTAGGCAAAACCCAATGTCAATGCGTCTGATTCATGAAATTGCACTTGTATTCTATGAAATTTTTATGGTAATAGCAAACCGCTGTGAAAGTAGAGTTATTGCGTAAAAATTCATTTTTCATTTAAATAGTATACATAGATAGCTAACCTCTTAATATTTGCTTCAACACTATTCAGTGTTGTAATAAATTGGTTGAATACCTTTGAGGCTTTTGTTTGCACGTCTTACTGATTAAATTATATAGATCCACTATACATGGACGCATATCAACTAACAAAAGAATCAGATGTGTACTCTTTTGGGGTAGTCCTATTTGAAGTTCTGTGCGGGAGAGTATGCAATTAACACAGCGATGGTAATTTTAAGGTGTTCGTAAAGAATCTATTTAAAGTTCACAAATCAAGTAAGAAAGATGTTGGGATATATGAACATACCTGAGTTACCGGAAGTAAGATTTGGATATATACTTCTTGGCATCCAACTTCAAAATTCACTTTAGGGAAGTAAAAAGATGTGTGATAAAGAAAGACTAAAGCCTGAACACAAAAAATAAAAGAAAATTTGCAGAAAACTGAGTTTTGCACTCCAAAAGAAGTGGATGTCTAGGTGAAATTTAAAGGAGACCGAATTAGTTTAAAGCGTTACTTAACTATTGTTTCCGACAAACTGACCAATTCTCTTGAGTGCATCTAATTTGCTAACGCATCAACTCAATCACTACACATTCTCCAAAATAGGCTTCAAATGTGATAGCGAATATAGCTGAGAAAAAACCATCCTATACAAAAATGTGTTCAGTTCAAAAAAATAGTCATTGCAAGATTCTATAACCAAGAACAATAGCTTCTTGGCATGCTTTTGTGAGTCTCCCTTTGATTGTTAACTATTATGAAGAATGTGCTACAAAACAGAATTACTGAAGGATACAATTATAGCGAACTATGGTTATAAAATTCAAATAAAACATACTCGCCTTGACCTTAGCGATATGCTTGATCCCATCCGAGATTGATCTATAACAGTAAGCAATAACAGGGCCCCATTTAGTATGTATATGTGCAACGGAAACCCGTTTTCAAGCATTAACTTACACAAACATCTTTAACATGTATTAAAATGTCAAGAGAGTACGTATTTAACATCTTTAACATGTATTTACGCAAAACTTAAGCAAAACTTCACATCTAAATCTGCAACACACAAACTGATTATTATTATAATAGGTGCCAGTTTCAGTTATAGCATATTTCACCTATTATTGATTATTATAATCTTAACATATAAATTAAGAACTCAAACTCAACCTTAACCTGTGTATCCCCTACTGATTATGCAGACTGATATAATTATATATAAAAAATCAATACTTTAGACATGCCTGTGTGTCACCCAACACGGCGTAGTGTGTTCCAAAACATACCAAAAATGACCAGAATTAACCCATCACCCAACCCACACGACTACAACAGTCTTTTATCATCAATATTTTTATGATCTGATATAAATGAAATACCTTTTTTGGTCAGTAGAGCACAAACCTCTTTCAGTAATTATCCATGCAATCATCTATTCATCTCCATGCTTTAGACCCACCAAAGATCCTATATTGTTTCGATCCATATGGAAAATAGCTCAAAAGTCGAATAAGCATTTGCAAGTCGCTTTACACCCTCTTTTGTCCTCAGAACTTCCGCAAGTATAGTATTTTCCAAACCATTTAGATACGAACTAAACTATGTAAATTTGTAAATATGTAATCCAATTACCTTGTAATCAAATTGTCCATTCACCACGAGTTGATTATATGTGATCAGTTGGGGCTTCTTTATAACTACATACATTGACCTGATTGTTCTCTACATTAAAGTCACCAACAATATTGCGTTGCTCGACCCCTTGACTTTACAATACTGTTTGTTGAAGCTGTGCAATATTATAGGACAGTGTTTAATTCTCTTATGTCTTCCAAACAGCTTGTTGAGTATGTCATCATTGATATAGAACCCTCTTCGGCTAAGATTAATCTTAGTGGGTCAAAGTACGTCCCTGGCTCATGTTCAGGTGGCTCGTGCAACTGATTTAGGGAAAACTTGAGCAGAGACAATTGTTGCTGCAAAACACAAAATATTTAATAAAAAACTTCAACAATGATCTGATTTTTCAATTCAGCAACAATACTGGTAGAAATCATGTAACTTTGTCCTACTTGACTCATTTTTATGCTAATTTTTAAGTTCCTAACGAAGTATAACCCAGATCTGCCAGCTAAGATAGAACATTCCACATGCACAACACTACAAACCGATGAGCATAATAACCATGTCCTTAAACAATTCCAAAAAAATATGTACTGGTGTGTAATAAACAACTTATAAGCTAATTTGAAACACCAACATACGAATAGCAGAATACATAACTAATACTGATTTAATACTTTTGACCCGTTATCCATCGCCTCATGCACTAATACTTTTGAAACTTTATGTGAACTCTATAACATTACCTAGGAGGTTCGGGAAGGTTCAATGCCCAACTATGTTTTAATGCTATAAAAGTAGCAGTACATGTTACGAATTAACAAATAATAATTGTTGCGGTGTATTCATCTCTTATTCACTTAGATGTATAAAACTTGAGTTCGATTAGAACCGAGATATAGCATAAGATACTAAATTCTATGCACAATCTCTTCCGAGCTTCACGTTTCTGGATCTTATATTATATAGGAAAGATTGATTAGTCAAATCAGATGCGTAATAAATACTAAGTTGAAACAAAATAAATCAGCTATACTGACCTCCCTTCCATTAATCTCTTTGATTGTTTGCTTGAAATCAACTGATTTCAATCTGTATCACCATACAAGAAGCTATACTCATCAAAAATGTAAAGTGGGGTTGTAGCAGGAGGAGATTCAAGCTGCAGCGGATCGGGTTTACCTTGGTCAGCTGTTGGAGTCTCAAGAATCTCAAATGATTGTCCTGGTGAGTCATTAATTTCAACGGGCTCATCTGGTTGGTCAGCTTCTCACTGTGGCTTGGTTTGGTCAGGCTCTAATTGTGGCTCGGGCTGGTTGACAGGTGGTGGTTCAATAGCAGAGTGAAAGCACTCACAACATCCTTCTAGGATTAGTCTAATCAAACATGTAAAGGGGACCAAAGTTTCTGCATGAGCAAACCGTAATCTTGCCTTTTCGTAACTTCCTAGTTCATGCCCTTCTGAAAAATATAAGCGTAAGCTGACATAATTAAAAATGAAGCAAGAACATATTTTTCATAATATTCAGGTACTACATCAGCCTTAAGCAAAGATCCTTACATCACCAACCAACTTGAGCATCTTTTTGGCTACTACTACTTTTGGTGTTTCAGTCCCTTTTGGAGCTGCGACTATCCTTGTATTTAGTGCTTCCAACGCTCCTTCATTTACAACCAAAGAACTTAGTGCTCGGATAGGGGAAATGTTTCAAAAACCACATATCTACAGTACAGATCACTATTTGGGAAAATAGTTGGTTCAGAACTTGGTTACAATTTGACTGAAAGCAATGGCTGATCGGATTATCAGCATGCACAAGCAACTATTAGAGGCCTTGATAGCTGAAGGTAATGCTGGTAATTCTTTTTTTTTATAAAAAGTAGTACTATAATACTTGGACTTGTTGAATTTCCACCATCCCATAACATCAAACTCATGAATCCTAGGCAAAAGAGACTCTTCGAAATACTGGTCACTGTTGACTTGTACTCTTCATAATATATTCATCAAATTCCGTAATCACATGCCCGACCTCATTGCTTATATGTCCCATGACATCACCAGCATACTGTAGAAAAAGCTACTTATTTTTACGAATTTACATCAGTTATCAAGCATTATAGCAAACACAGGCAATTTTTATGCAGAAAATAATCTATAAAGTTGTTACCTGTTTCTTCCAGATATCTCTTGTCTTTTCGCCGAAGTACTTCCAAGTTTGGTGAATATGAACTAACACTAAGTTTATTTGCGAATGAATGCATAGTATCTTTTCTGTTCCTAATCGGATCTGTTAATTTTATTTAATTGATTAATGGCATACTTTTTAATTTATTTATTTGGTTGTGAAACTGAAGACATGGAGGGATAAAGGAGAAAAGCGTTAAAAGTATCTTAAATTTTTGCACGAATCTAATCAGCGTTTACGAATCTAGTGAGCTAAGAATTGTTGATTATCAAGTTGATAGCAGGCAGAAACTGCTAATTTAAACAAAGTTTTGAAAGAAGATGGTACAATGTTTAAGCATCCAACTCATTTGGTAACTCCTGCCGAATTGATGGCCCTGTATATATTATTACGAATTTTCTGCATCCTGAAACTCAAACATTCAAAACAGGCACTAAGCTGACATGTATCAAGCAAAAGTTTCCAGCTCCTAAAAAATATTATAAAGTTTGTTAGGTTCTGTTCATCCTTTATTCCGTTATAAGTCAAATTATATGCAAAGTATTTACCGAAGAGCCTCAATAAACGAGAGACTCGATATCCCCTACAAGAAAGACATATTACATAACTTCAGTTAATACCAAACAACCCAAAATAACATATAAACAGTTACACACTGAATTAATTACAGTCATATGTAAATGTGTTCTAAGATATATTGAGCAGCTGGTTTCATTTTCCAGGATCCAAGTCCACCTAATACCAAAATTTAGCCAATTTAATTTCATAAACTTGAACTGGACTTAAATTACATAAACCTATATGTTAAAACCATAAAGCTTTTCCTTTCTTAACTTGAACAAAGCTATAGCATCACCATCAAGACCCATAGCATAGGTGAAGGAGGTGCTTATTTTGCTGTAGCATATGCTGATGATGCACCATTATCAGTAATATGTTCTGATGATGTTAATATCCTCCTTCACTTATTCAAAAGAACCTATAGAGACGATTATTCATTCAAAAAATTATGTATATGCAAAAACAGAACTATAGCATGAGAGGGCTGGATTAAGGGGCGTTTGGGGACTGCTCTTATCTTTTTCGCATAAAAATTTATGTCATACATATAAATATACTAAAAAAGTAAGCTTATATCCAAACACCCCTTAATTAATAAGTCCAGGTCACATGAAACACAATAAAGATATGGAAATATTGTACGGGAAAGAAAATGTATTCACTTTAGGCATCAACGCTTTTTAATCCCAGACATACCCATTTCATGAGTTCACGAAAGATCAGTAGAATGGTCGTGTTGCATAAGGACAAGATCAGCATATGGCCTTGTTGCAGCATTGACATCAGATGATACCAAACTACTTCATAAGCATTGCTTCTAAAAACACAATATGAATAAGATGATTTGAAAGTTAGCAATATTCATACATGCAAGCTTTCTGCAACTTCACGATCATATAAAGTTGAGTCCCTAGAACTTTCAGGGGTAGACTTGGAGAGAGACTTTGGTCTCAGCGAGTAGGACTGGGAGCTGCTAAAAAGGCATGCAGAACCAATAATAAATTATCAAAGACATTCACCCAAATCCACTGTAGAAGAAGACTCAATCGTAGACCCCGTCTCTCTCTTGACGGAAAACCTTGAAGATGGGTTACAAACATCCGCATCTTCATGCACAACTCTGCTTCCAAGGAGGTGAAGTACCACCGAAGCAAGCATGTGTCTCATGTTATGGGATTCTTTGGATCGTGTTACAGATGACCCATTGACTCATCATCTGCCCATCTTACCACACATATTAAATCAACATAGTTTAAAAAGAATAAAGTAAACTAATTTTATTTGTTGTATACCTGGAAAATAGCTTGACAAACTATGCATATAGGGTTCAAGGTCGTTGATTGCTTCCAACCCATGCATAATGTCAACGACCAAAATGGCAATATCACATAAACCAGAACCACGAGACCTTATATTTTTGAAGGACTCATGTCCAGATGTATCGATAGCCAATAAATCATGAACATTGAGCTTTACACGCTCCTATTCTTCCTCCGTTTATCCTCTTCTTCTGTTTCTGCTCTTTCCTTCGCCTCCTTTTTCCTTGCAAGTTTCTCTTGCATCTCTCTAACATTTTTCCCCGTTGCTGGTTTTTCTTCCGCTTCAGGGATCGTAGGGTGCCTTTGCTCCCCCGACCTTCTTTTCTTTTTATTTTTCTTTCTTCTTTTCTTCTTTTTCGCTGCTGTAGACACAACGACGCCTACAGTCTTATCATTTTCACCAATTTAATTTGCCACCATAGCTGGTTCCCCCTGCGTTTCAAACTTTTTATCCTGTACTGGTACTACAGTTAGAGTATATAGTTGAGCAGAAGCGAGAGGCATATGTTTACAGAAATCAATCATCTCTGCAGCATGGCCCCCTCCAAGCCTAAATATTATCAAAATCTTCTTTTGGAATGAGTCATGCCTATCTTCTGCCCAAATTTGATGACCTCGTGAAAGAATTCGATATAACTTCCATATAAGCGAATCTCGACTTTTCAGAGGCAGAATCACCACCAAAAGGCCAGTCAGTGATAGCTTTTCTTAATAAACAAACAGCTAAAACAATAGATTAATATCACAAACACCGGATTATAATAAATTCTATTTACAACCAATTACTTAATGCAAAGGTTGATTCTCAAAATAGGTTTATTAGACTTTCTGTTGTTTACCTTAAAGTAATATATGAGCAAAGTCAGAAGAACTGCAGAAATAAAAAAAGAACAACATTAATCTTTGGAAGACACGCATATAACTGAGCAATATAAGTCAACCACTTACCTTTTAGTTGAAGCTTGTGTGACCTTTGTTGTATTTGTTTCTCTTGAGGGTTCTGTTTTGAGAATGGTCTAACTACTGCTGCAAACTTGTGTTAAAGAAAAAGTTAAACAGAAATTAATAAGGTGAATAAGTAGTGCATTAAGAATCCAAAAATTCGAAACATACTGAGAATCATGAAACATACTGAAAATCATGAATCATCTTCTTCAAATGAAAAAAATTAAGTAATCCCAAACACCCCTTTAGTAACGAAACATGTTCATATCCTAATTACCCTGATGAGCAGAAGCTTTTTCTCATAGTTCTTGCGAATGTCTAGATGAAAATTTCTGCAATCATATTAGGGTTTATGATTCAATAAAATTAGGGTTTATGTTTATAAACATATGATTACAAATCAAATCCTTTGATGATAGATCTTTTAATTAGACCAACAACAACAGAAAAGTTTTTAAATCATATTACAGTTTATGATTACCAACAAAAAAGTTTCCCAATCATATTAGGGTTTATATTTATAAACAATTTATCAAACCAAATCCTGTGATGATCGATGACTTATTTAATTAAAGGATTTAAAGGGTTATAATGGATGTAGGAACGAAATTAATGGCTGTGGGATCGTTGGTGTGGGTTTTTTTCCCGTGTGTGTGGTTCGTGTGTGTGTTTTCCGTATCTGTGGGTTGGTGGAAAAAGAGAAAACTGGCTTATAAGGTAATATATATAGGTGCGGTACCAAAACGCGAATATCTTAGAAATTGTGTTTTCAAATATCGAATTTCGGGATTTTTTGAGTTTTTTAGGCAACAAAGGAATCCTATTGGCTAATAGGTGCCATGTCACATATGACATGGATTCGAGGTGTGGTATCAAGTTGTAGTTATACCTATAAATAATATAGAGATATAAAATCAAATCCAATCAAATCAATAACCCTTATATAGGAAGGATGGTGAAATAAAGACTTAAATATAAAATTATATAAAAATGACACATGTAATTCATTAAAGGGTTTCCATAAAATGTTTCAAAAAGAAAATAGGAATTGTTGATCCCAAATTTAGATCGATTTAGCTTGTGTAAACGAGATTAAATCAAGTTAAACACGTAGAGAAACTTTGTTGTATATGTGACAATCCAAGTATTATGCGGAATTATTACTTAAACAAGAACACACAAACAAGATAAACCAAACTTTCACTTTGATTGATAAATCGAACTTGCGTACAATGAAAGTGTAAAACATATATTAAACTAAAACCTAAAGGCCTCCTTTTATAGATTAAGGAACCTTGTACAAGAGTCTACGTATCAGCTATTCTTTGTAAAGATAAACATAAGAAATACATTGTCGATCATATCTTTACTAGAAACATACTAGAAACATAAAACGTGTAGACTAGGTCTTCTATCAGTGCTTGACTTCTTCTTATCAACGCTTGATTTCTTCCTGTCAACGCTTGTCCTGTCAACACTTGATTTCTTCTTATCAACGTCCAAGTTGCTCTTGTCAGCGTCCATGTGTCTTGGCTATATTTTATTCCCAACAGGAAGTACAAATGATGCCTTAAATACAAAATTCTGTAAAAATATATATAGGAATTCAAGTGATGCCTTAAATACAAAATTCTATAAAAATATAAAAGGAAGGATGGTGAAACAATACCTTAAATATAAAAATCTATAAAAATGAAACATGTAATTCATTAAATGATTTCCATAAAATGCTTCAAAAGAAAATAAGGAATTACAAATAATGCCATAAGAAACAAAAATTCTATAAAAATGACACATGTAATTTATTAAAAGGTTTTCATAAATGCTTCAAAAAGAAAATAGGAGTTACAAATTATTCATAATAGTTTGACTTACTAAAATGAAAATATTTTTAGATATTCGGACTGTCATGTTTTGGAATGGGCTATATACTGTTGCTATATTATACACATGACAAAAAATAATAACAAGAATGAGCTTTTTGGGCTTACTTTTGCTAAAATAAACTTTGTAGAAACTAGAAGGGGGAGGTGAATAGTTTCTTATATTTACTTGTTAAATGATGGTTTTCAAAAATCCTTTTTCTCAAAAACTTAGACTTGAGGAAATAAGTGAAATCTTCTTATGCACAATATGAACAATGATAGTGAAACTAAACTAATACTAACTAATGTATATATGCACAAAGAATAAAGAATGTAAAGAGTTAAGGGTAAAGAAAGATCAAACCAAACACCAAGGATTTATAGTGGTTCGGCAACGAAGCTCACTCCTCATTCCTACTCCACTCCTCGAGTACTCCTTACTCGAGAGTTCACTACACAACAAGCTCCTTGTGGTGGAGAAAACCGTACACGTCGCTTAACCAATTTCCGACTCTAAGCTAAAAGTCGAGCCCTAATCGTAGCTAGGACTAATCTACACAACTATACTTAGTACATATACAACTTTCAAATAGACACAACTACTTGGATCTTCACAACTATTACACAATAACAAATGTATAAGATTTGATCTTCAAAGGATCTTTGGTGGTGGACTCAACACTTCACAATGATAGTGTTCTTCTCTTTGCACTTGAAGAGGAAGAGATGGATGAGATAGATTCACTTCTAAACAAGTAGTAATCAACCAAATGATCAAGGATTTGAGTGATTTAAGAAGTATGTTTGAATCTGGAAATTTGTGTGCAAAAGAGGTGGATTAAAAATCTGAGAAAGGTCCACTATTTATAGGACAAAGGGCTAACGGTTATATCTGCCCGCGGTTCCTTATCTCAGCCGGCAGTACCTTATCGATAAGGAACCGCCTAGGCGCTAGGGAACCGCCAGACTAGACTCCGCTCCCTTTTTGTCCTTTAGTGGTGGAGGTCTTATCTGATTATAAAAATATCCTGAAAGGATATTCCAAATCAAAAGGGAATATGCCATTTTCAAATTTTCAAATATTTAATTTAATAAAACATTTTCTTACAAAGAAAGTTTAATTAAAAACTTGTCACACTTAATAAAAAGTGAGTTTTAAGAAAAGATTAAATCACTTGATCACTTGATTAAGGTTAGTACTTGTTTACTCAAACCTTAAGTGATAATGGGTAAAATGAAAAATACTTGAACTCAAGAATTCGTTTTTCGTTGTTTTCGTAAATGCTTGTTTTTACATATTGTCGTAATTAAAACTAAGTGAGACCGAAAAATGCAAGTAACGTTTTTAGGCATTATTGCATTAACAATCTCCCCCTTTTTGATTCCGACAATACATAAACTCAATCACACAAAAACAAGATTTTCGAAGACGAGTTTATTCATTTCTCCCCCTTTGTCGAAGCAAAAAGGTGCACAAGTCAGTGTTGAAGAGACGGACTTTGCAAAGACTCCCCCTTGGTGCTTACTCCCCCTTGCTTGGGGTACCGAGGAATCGAGATATGGTGACAAGATACATAGAAGGGTTAGTTGAACAAAAGAGACAACCAACAAGAGATAGCTATAGGTCACAAAAAAATAAAACAAAAAGAGAAGAAAACACATAGACTAAGATCCAAGTGAAGTCATATAAAATAAAAAGAGTCATACAAAGATGTATGAAAGAGGAGACAAGCCAAAGGCATAAATCTAATCCTAGTTAATATAGAATTCTAAGATTTGCTTGAATAAGGTGTCTTGTGGATAAGCAACCAATGCTTATATAAAAGACAAGGTAGTGGCAGAATGTGGTGGTGGTGGCTTGGTGGAGATCTCATAATCAAAGTGAAGAGGAGGCTTGATTAAGAGACTCTTGATGTAGCTCAACTCCTCATAGATGTGTGCCATAGCAAGATGTTGATATTGACAACAATGACAATATGTCCCATGGTGCATGACATTATCATGAGAAGGAGGAAGAACACTAAAGGGTGGTGGTGGAAGAAAAGATGTTCCACAATCAACATTCTTGGTAGGAGAAATGTGATTAAGAGTGTTCTTGGGTGAATTTAGATTAAAAGTGTTCTTGGGTGAGTTGGGATTGAAAGCAATTGGGGAAAATGGAGGAGAATCAAGGCTTTCATTAGTAGAGTAAGACATTTTGGGATGTGAAGTAAGGCAAAATGCTTATGGTTAAATAAGGAAGGCTCAAGGTATTTTTGGGGTGGTCAAAGGGTTGAAGAAAAGATTCTCAAAAATGTTGGAACAAATTTGGAATTTCAGAAATACCCGAAAAAAAGGAAGCACTGTACGCGGTTCCTTATTGCTTTCGGTCGTTCCTTATTGATAAGGGACCGCAGTTCATATATGGAACTGTCTACAGAGGCTATGTTTTGGTGGTGAAGGAAGATTTTTGATATTTGCATTTTGCAATGGGTTCTAATTTCTCTCGATATCCTCTCGAATTGATCTAAATCTTAAGTGGAATGATTGTTCTTGGTTACTAAAGAAAAGGGGTTTGTTTTTCTAATCTAATAAAAAGTGGAAATGAAAATTTAAATCAAAGACAATTAATTTAATGACGATTACTAAAAACTTGAATTTAAACTTGAATTTGAATTAGAATTAAGATTAAAATAAAATTAAATCAAGGGAACAGTAAAGAAATGGTAAAGAAACAGTAAAACTTAAAAATACCCAAAAGATAACTGATTCGGAAGTTACTGTTCATTCTTCATTCGGAACTTGAGCTTGGTTCGGAACTTTTGGATTCATCCGGAACTTGTCGATTCGGAAGTTACTATTCATTCATCCGGAACATTCTCATCCGGAACTTTCTCATTCGAAACTTACTGGTTGATTCGGAACTTTCCGAATGAAGGAGCTTGGTTCGGAAGTGGCTTGATCCGGAACTTATGCTTGACTCGGAACTTTCCGAATGAAGGGTTGGTTCGGAAGATTTTGCTTGATTCGGAACTTACTGGTCCGGAAATCACTGATTCGGAACTTAATGCTTGGTTCGGAAGTTTCCGAATGAAGGCTTCATTCGGAACTTTTTGTTTGATTCGGAAGTTCTGGGAACCAGATACAGTAGCAGAAATGCGAAGAACACGGAACACAAATTTTAATCAAAATCAAACCAAATACTTAAAAAGGATTTACCCAATTAAACACAAATCATTTAGACACCATAAGCAACGAATCCCACTAATAAAAACACAAATCCAAACAACTTTTGAAGATCAAATCAAGAAAAATAAAAACTTAAGAACTTGAAGATAAAGATGAAGATGAACAAGATTAAATGGAAAGATTAAACAAAAGCTTTGTATTGAATGATTAATGTTTTGACAAGATAAACCAAAGATTAAAATTACAAGATTGGAAAGACAAAGATAAAAATCACCAATCACCCTAGTGGTGATGGTGTTCTACGAAACAGGGAGAAGAAAAGAGTGGGGAAAAAGAAAAATGAAAGCTAGTCTAAAATGTGTGAGGGGAAGGCTATTTATAGCCTTGTCCTTTGGTTGGTGAGTGGGCTTTCTCCCGTTCTTCTTGTCTTTTCGTCTTTTCAGAAAAGTTTCCGTTTTCGATTCTGATTCGGGATTTGTCGTCGATTAAATTCAACTTGTCTTTTAATTTCTTCGTTTAATAGACTTGAGTTTCTTCGACTTATATAAATCTTCCATCTTTGGTCCTTTTCTTCGATAAATCTTCGAATAGGCCCAGCGACTTCAAATCTCTTGCATCTCTTGGACAATAGACTTCATCTTGAGTCTTTTTCTTCAGTAAAACCCGTGCAATCCCATGTTTTCTTCAGTATTCACCCGGTTGGCTCTGAAAACACAATAAACACAAAAACCACGCATAATTCCAAACAAATGATATTAAATACGTGTTTTGGTCTCGTTTTAGCCCGAATTAAGTGGTAAAAGGATGGGTGTTTACACACCTATCAAATCCCCTACACTTAACCATTGCCATGCCCTCATGCAATGCTTAGTGATAAAGCAAATTTAAACTTTTCTCATAATTAATCAACCTTGGCCTTATTTAAATTACTACTAAACAAAAAATTAAAGAAATAAAACTTCAACGGTAACAAAGGGATAGAAAACCATTTTCACTTGAAAATAGCTACATGGAAATAACTTGTAGAGAAATCGATGACTTACATTAGGGATTTGGTGCTGCGAAGATTTATCACCCTCAAGTTTCACGTTCCCCAAACTAAGCTTAAAAACGAGATCATTGTTATTATAAGTTAGCAATTCAAACACTTACACACATGGCTTAATTAAATGCTTAAACTCCCTTATTCCTAGGTGTATCTCTTATATTTTATTTTTGTCTTAGAATGATCATGAAGATGCATTTTTGGACTTATTTCGATAGTTTATTAGGGCTGAAAGCAAAGTAGGACGATTTGATCAATAGTTAGCTAAAGGACAAAATCTCTTAAAACTGCTTCTCGGGATATCAAAAAGTTCATATCTTGGCATAACTTGGTTCACGATTTGAGACCTTTCTCGGGCCGATATTTGGCATGTACTTCATACTTCATATCTTCGAGAGACGTTCTTGAGATAATGGTCTTCTCATCATAATAGAATTTCTTCACTTGGAGACTTTTGAGGGGTACTCCAACTTTGTTGACCACGACTTCATGATTATTTCTTCGATCTCTATTTGGGATTTTGAGATACAACGATCCGCCTCCTTTTCGGACTTGGATCTATTTATCCTCATACCTTGTTAGGGTCTTTTTGGATAGACTTCTCCATGATCTTTATGGGAGTTAATTGCCTTTCGTCGTGAGTCTTGATCCTTCATATTGATTTTAGGAATAATACTTTTCACATCACTTTGGATCTTCAACAATAAAATTGAATCCTCATGCCTTGTTAGGGCCTTTTCGGACTCACCAATCTTCGCGCCCCGCTTCATAAGTTATGCCTTGGCTATGAACTCTTATCATTACCGAGCAACTTTTAAACGATCTTGGGCTAGAAGCTAAGTAACTTTTCAAATCGTACGACCTTACTTATTGCAGATAAATTATTAGCAAGTGATGGGAGAATAGGCAAATAATTACACCAAGTGGGCTTGCGCAAGAATACCGACTTATAATTGACTCTATCATTTCTCGTCCTCCACAATTTAAAATCTCAAGTAATGAGACTCGTGGATACTTAGCCTAATAAACCAATTAAGGTATACATGGTTAAGGATACTAGCTAGAATAAACTTGGATAAGTCTATTCGGGTTGAGTCAAAATAAACGCAACGGGCCTAATATGTCAAAGACTTCTAAACTAGCTACACCACTTTATTAATATTTGACTTTATTGCGGGATATATACATATGAAAGCAACGATAAAAATTTAAAAATTACAACTAAATGGCCAAAGTTAATAAAAAATTTGAAAAATGTTGAAAAATAGGATTTTCCGGTTATTTGAAGGCATTTTCATGGAAAAGTCCACTTAAAACTTCGATAGAAGTCCCCCTACACTTAAGATAAACATTGTCCTCAATGTTTAAGCATGTGGGAAAAGGTTCTCCTACACTTATGACATTGTGCACGTTGGTTAACTCAAGTTAAGGAAGAGACGACTAAAGTGATCAATTTCAAATGTGAGTATGAAGAAAATTGAATCACGATAGTTGAGAGATAGAACCGGATTTCGGATAAACACAGGAGCACGGTTCTTTAAAGATTCCAAGAGTGCACTTATCCCTGTAATCACATCACCACACAAAGGCAAACACATATAGAAGTCCCCCCCTACACTTAGGGTATTAAAATATAAAAGGATAGATACTCGGGCTGCCTCCCGAGGAGCGCTTGTTTTTGATAACCGAGTCACGAGCCTGACTCGACCCAAATTTAGTTCATGGGGAACGTGGTGAGGGATGGAATCACCTCCTTAGAGGTGTCCTCACCAAAGTACAACTTCACTCGTTGGCCATTCACCTTAAAATTTGGTCCATCAAGTTGAGCGAGCTCGAGAGTACCATATGGAAAAATTTGGGCAATGGTGAATGGGCCGGACCAACGAGATTTGAGCTTTCCCGAGAAGATTTTCAACCGAGAGTTAAAAAGTAAGACTTTGTCTCCAACATGGAACTCTCGGTTTTTAATCTTAGAATCGTGAATGAGCTTAGTTCTTTCCTTATAGATCAAAGAATTTTCATAAGCCTCATTACGGAGTTCATTGAGCTCATTGAGTTGGATCTTGCGTAGGTCACCGGCTTTGTTTATATCAAAATTAGCCCACTTCAAGGCCCAGTAAGCCTTGTGCTCCAACTCAATGGGGAGGTGGCACGCTTTCCCGTAAACAAGACGATAAGGCGTACAGCCGATTGGGGTCTTGTAAGCAGTACGGAAAGCCCACAAAGCATCATCCAATTTATCAGCCCATGAGGCACGATGCTCTCCCACAGTTCTTTCAAGAATTCGCTTCAGCCCTCGGTTTGATATTTCAGCCTGGCCATTAGTTTGTGGGTGGTAGGCTGTGGAAAGACGATGATTTACACCGTACTTAGCCATGACTCTAGCAAATTGGTCATTGCAGAAATGAGTCCCACGATCACTAATAATGGCGCGAGGCACACCGAATCTAGCGAAAAGAGCTTTCAAAAAGTTACAAACCACCCTTGCATCATTAGTAGGCAAAGCTTTGGCTTCAACCCACTTAGAAACGTAGTCAACGGCTACAAGGATGTATTTGTTTCCTTTAGACGAAGGGAATGGCCCCATAAAGTCGATACCCCAAACATCAAAAATTTCACACTCTTGAATGAAATTTTGAGGCATCTCGTCTTTATGTGTGATTTTGCCTTGCTTTTGGCAAACATCACATCGTTTGACCATATCATGAGCGTCACGGTATATGGAGGGCCAATAAAATCCCGAATCAAACACTTTTTTAGCGGTGTAGTTGGGACCAAAGTGACCACCGGTGGGTCCTTTGTGGCAAGCATTAAGGATTTCAGACGCTGCCGGTCCATCAACACATCGGCGAATAATCAAGTCGGCACATTGTTTGAATAGGTAAGGGTCGTCCCAAAAGTAAGTCTTGATGTCAGTAAAGAACTTCTTCTTTTGCTGGGACGTCAACCCTTCCTTGAGAATTCCACCCGCCAAGTAGTTTGCAAAGTCCGCAAACCACGGGGTTTCATTCGGCTTCGAGTTTATAGACATTAAGGTCTCCAAGGGAAAAGAATCATTGATTTCTTTGGTCGGATGATCCCCTTGGTAAGGATCCTCAAGTCTACTAAGATGGTTCGCGGCTAAGTTTTCTGCTCCTTTTTTATCGCGAATTTCGATTTTAAATTCCTGGAGCAGCAAAACCCAGCGAAGAAGTCTTGGTTTGGAATCTTGCTTTGTCAACAAGTACTTCAGCGCGGAACGATCGGTATACACGATGGTGGTAGAAAGGACAAGATAGGGGCGGAATTTTTCAAAAGCATAGACAACAGCTAAAAGTTCTTTTTCGGTTGTCGTATAATGCAATTGTGCCCTCGTCATTGTCTTGCTAGCGTAATGGATCGGTTGGAAGTGTTTGTTCACTCTTTGTCCAAGAACCGCTCCAATAGCAAAATCACTAGCATCGCACATCAACTCAAAGGGCAGCTCCCAATTAGGGGTAACCAAGACGGGTGCCTTAGTTAGCTTATCCTTAAGCGAGTTGAAGGCTTCAAGGCACTCTTTGGAAAAGATAAAAGGAGTATCTTTTTCCAAGAGGTGGGTCATCGGGCGAGCGATTTGAGAAAAATCTTTGATAAATCGACGGTAGAAGCCCGCATGACCCAAGAAACTTCTCACACCCTTCACGGTTGAAGGTGGAGGCAACTTTGCGATAACATCGACTTTAGCACGGTCAACTTCAAGACCGGCTTTCGAGATCTTATGTCCAAGCACGACGCCTTCTTTTACCATAAAATGGCATTTTTCCCAATTTAGAACAAGGCGAGTGTCTTCGCACCGCTTTAGCATACGTTCTAAATTGGCAAGGCAAGAGGAGAAGGAATCCCCGAAGACCGAGAAATCATCCATGAAGACTTCCATGGTTTGTTCAACCATGTCATGGAAGATAGCTAACATGCACCTTTGGAAAGTCCCGGGCGCATTACATAAGCCAAAAGGCATTCTTTTGTAAGCGAAAGTGCCATAGGGACAAGTGAATGTAGTCTTCTCTTGATCTTGAGGATCGATGGGTATTTGAAAATAACCCGAGAAACCGTCAAGAAAGCAGTAATATTCATTACCGGCTAAACGTTCAAGCATTTGGTCCATGAAAGGTAGAGGGAAATGATCCTTTCTCGTGGCATCATTGAGTTTGCGGTAGTCTATACAAACTCTCCACCCAGTAACGAGACGAGTGGGAATCAACTCGTTGTGTTCATTGGGAACAACGGTTATTCCGCCCTTCTTGGGCACACAATGGATTGGACTAACCCACGGTGAATCCGAAATAGGGTAAATCATACCCGCATCAAGAAGTTTGATAACCTCTGTTTTGATGACTTCATGTATTTTTGGATTCACCCTTCGTTGGCTTTGAATAGTGGGCTTGAAGTCGTCCTCCATGAGAATTTTGTGTGTGCAGAAGTGAGGATCAATTCCACGAATATCGGAAATCTTCCAAGCAATAGCCTTCTTATGATCTTTCAATACAGCGACAAGTCGGGCTTTCTCTTCATCCTTCAAATCCTTAGCAATGATGACTGGCGACTTCTTCTCTTCTTCGAGGAATACATACTCAAGATGGGGTGGCAACTCCTTAAGTTCCAAATCCGGAGGATTGTCGACGGGAGGCGTATTCGAAGTCGGAGTCTCTATAGCAATAACAGTGGGAGATGGAGGGGAAGGATTGTCTTCTTTGAGGAGGTTTGCAATGAAACTGAGGTCTTCATCCCAAGTGGCAGTAGAATCGTCATTGTCTTGCTTCACATCTCCCAAGGTGGCTTCCAAATCTTTCCAAAGGAAATCACTTTCTCCAAATAGAGATAGTGATGAGTCGATAGAGGAAACGGTCTCAACATTGGGAAGAGAGGTAGGAATGTTTTTACAAGCATCCTTGAAGTGTTCTTCACAAGCCTCATCAAGAACGTCAATACAATTAACATTCTCGGAAGAAGAAGGCTGTTTAGATAACTTTCCCATGTTGAAGACTACTTTATCGTCACCCACTCTCATGATAAGCTCACCGGCTTCAACATCAATGAGAGTGCGACCGGTCCTCAAGAATGGACGACCAACAATGAGTGGCACACGGGGGTCCATCTCGTAGTCGACGACAACAAAATCGGCAGGGAAGGTGAATTTGTCGACTCCTACAATGACGTCTTCGGCTATCCCCACTGGATAAGCAACCGTACGGTTAGCTAATTCCAAAGTCATTTTGGTGGGGACTAGCTCTGGGAGAGATAATTGCTTCCAAACACTTAGAGGCATGAGATTAATACTGGCACCTAGATCGGCTAGGGCCATGCAATTCTCTACTCCCGGGAAATTGCAAGGGATAAGAAAACGACCCGGATCACCAAGCTTGATTGGCAATTTCCTTAAGAGCACTGCAGAGCAGTTCTCATTAAGTTGGGTGTTGGCGAGATCGAGGAGCTTTTCCTTGTCGCTCAGAAGATCTTTAAACATTTTGGCATACTTGGGCATGTGAGCGAGAGCCTCAGCGAAGGAGATATTGAAATTAAGTTTCTTGAACATTTTTAGGAAGTTCGAAACTTGAATATCATCCTTGCTCTTTTGCTTCTCTTTCCTCAACCTTGAAGGATAAGGTATATTGGAAGAAGAGGAAGGCTTTAGGGGAATAGGATCACTCACAAGCACGGGTGGAGGAGGGGTAGAAAGAAGAGGTGGAGAAATTGGGGAAGGAGAAGGAGGAGGAATAGGAGCAGGCGACTCGTTCTCCTTAGTCACAATCACCGGTGGAGGTATAGGAAGCTCGGGTTCCTTGGTACCTTTACCACTTCGAGTAGTGATTGCTTTCATCTCCCCTCTTGGGTTCGCAACGGTGTTACTCGGAAGAGTACCCGAAGAAGAGGGTTGATTACCTTGGAAGAAACTAGCCATCATGTTCCTCAAATCATTAGTCTGGCTATCCAACGTGTTTCTCATATCGGCTCTCAAATCATTTCCTTGCTTGACCAAGTCTGCCTTCAAATTGCGCACTTCCTCTTGAAGATTGCCCACTATCACATCATTGGTTCTCATGTAGGTTGCGACCTCTTGGTGTAAAGCAGTGGTGGTTTGGTTGGAAGGAGCATTGTATGCAGGTGGTTGGTAAGCAGGTTGTTGGTAGACTTGATTGTTACGTTGAGGTGGTTGTTGCTGCTTGTGAGGTGGAATGTATGGTTGTCGAGGTTGTTGTTGTTGAGGAGGGCGGTTAAGGTTTTGTTGTTGGTTTTGGTTGGTTGGAGGAAAACCAGGTGGTGAAAGATAGTTGTTTGATCGATAGCTAAGCAAGTTACGGTCACCTTGAGGTCTAGCTTGATAAGCAGGTTGTTGGTAGGTGCCATATGCCGCATTCACATTCTCAGCAGGGTAATCTTGGGTGGCGGTACAAGTTGTGTAAGAGTGGGGACCACCGCATATCTCACAAGGTTGGCTGACAGCGTTCACTTGTGCATTTTTGGCGTTGTTGCTGTTGTTGTTGCTGACGGTGTGGGTGACAAGCGATTCAAGAAGCGTAGTGATTTTGTCTAATCGCTTGTCACTGTCATTAGTGCTAGCACTAGCAACATTGGTCCGAACACTCTTGGTTTGCACACGAGATTTATTCTCAATGATGTCCCAAGCAGCATTGGAAGTCTTAGCCAATAAATTACCCCCCGAGGCACTATTCAGTGAATCTTGGTCACTCATGCTTAAACCATTGTAAAAAGTATTGATTTGATGTACTTTGGTAAAACCATGTTGTGGGCATTTTCTTAAAAGATCTTTAAAGCGATCCCAAGATTCACTGAATGACTCATCGTACTTTTGTTCAAAGTTTATAATCTCATTCCGCAAAGCGGTAGTACGAGAGGGTGGAAAAAAATAGTTGATAAACTTTGTTTCCAAATCCGTCCACGAGAGAATACTCTGTGGCGGTTCTTTAGCAAGCCAATGCCGGGCTTGTCCCTCTAAAGAAAAGGGAAAAAGTTGTAACCTTATCACTTCTTGTGAAACTCCATTGAACTTGACCGTGTTAGTGAGTTGTAGAAATCTCTTGATGTGGTCGTGTGGATCATCAATGGTTCGTCCCAAGAACGGTTGAGCTGAGACCATCTGGATAAAGCCTGACTTTAGCTCGAAATTGTTGGCGGCACTTGGTGGAATAACAATTGGATCCGTATTGCCATCGACATGAGCTTGCAGCAATTCAATCATTGGGCGATTATCCGGAAGGTACTCATTGTTGTTGTTATTGTTCATGTTGTTGAAAGGCGGATTGTTGTTGTTATTATTGTTGTTCGGAGGTGGTATGTTATTGTTGTTTTGTACACCAGCCATGTCGAAGTTATCGAGAGGCTCGGGCTCTTGATAAGACGTGGATCGAGTGCGCATACACCTGCAAAAGAACGAACAAAGAAAAACAAAGCAAAAATATTTTTGGTTTTTATTGTTTTTTAATTTTTAGGATTTTTGAATTTTTTTTTTTTTTTTTTTTTTAGTTGTTTTTGAAAATTTTTGATGAAAAAGAACGTTCACGGGGAACGGATCCCAAAATCCAAGTTCTCACAAAAAACTTTTGATCTTAACGAGAAGAGCCGGCAGCGGCGCCATTTGATATTTGCATTTTGCAATGGGTTCTAATTTCTCTCGATATCCTCTCGAATTGATCTAAATCTTAAGTGGAATGATTGTTCTTGGTTACTAAAGAAAAGGGGTTTGGTTTTCTAATCTAATAAAAAGTGGAAATGAAAATTTAAATCAAAGACAATTAATTTAATGACGATTACTAAAAACTTGAATTTAAACTTGAATTTGAATTAGAATTAAGATTAAAATAAAATTAAATCAAGGGAACAGTAAAGAAATGGTAAAGAAACAGTAAAACTTAAAAATACCCAAAAGATAACTGATTCGGAAGTTACTGTTCATTCTTCATTCGGAACTTGAGCTTGGTTCGGAACTTTTGGATTCATCCGGAACTTGTCGATTCGGAAGTTACTATTCATTCATCCGGAACTTTCTCATTCGGAACTTACTGGTTGATTCGGAACTTTCCGAATGAAGGAGCTTGGTTCGGAAGTGGCTTGATCCGGAACTTATGCTTGACTCGGAACTTTCCGAATGAAGGGTTGGTTCGGAAGATTTTGCTTGATTCGGAACTTACTGGTCCGGAAATCACTGATTCGGAACTTAATGCTTGGTTCGGAAGTTTCCGAATGAAGGCTTCATTCGGAACTTTTTGTTTGATTCGGAAGTTCTGGGAACCAGATACAGTAGCAGAAATGCGAAGAACACGGAACACAAATTTTAATCAAAATCAAACCAAATACTTAAAAAGGATTTACCCAATTAAACACAAATCATTTAGACACCATAAGCAACGAATCCCACTAATAAAAACACAAATCCAAACAACTTTTGAAGATCAAATCAAGAAAAATAAAAACTTAAGAACTTGAAGATAAAGATGAAGATGAACAAGATTAAATGGAAAGATTAAACAAAAGCTTTGTATTGAATGATTAATGTTTTGACAAGATAAACCAAAGATTAAAATTACAAGATTGGAAAGACAAAGATAAAAATCACCAATCACCCTAGTGGTGATGGTGTTCTACGAAACAGGGAGAAGAAAAGAGTGGGGAAAAAGAAAAATGAAAGCTAGTCTAAAATGTGTGAGGGGAAGGCTATTTATAGCCTTGTCCTTTGGTTGGTGAGTGGGCTTTCTCCCGTTCTTCTTGTCTTTTCGTCTTTTCAGAAAAGTTTCCGTTTTCGATTCTGATTCGGGATTTGTCGTCGATTAAATTCAACTCGTCTTTTAATTTCTTCGTTTAATAGACTTGAGTTTCTTCGACTTATATAAATCTTCCATCTTTGGTCCTTTTCTTCGATAAATCTTCGAATAGGCCCAGCGACTTCAAATCTCTTGCATCTCTTGGACAATAGACTTCATCTTGAGTCTTTTTCTTCAGTAAAACCCGTGCAATCCCATGTTTTCTTCAGTATTCACCCGGTTGGCTCTGAAAACACAATAAACACAAAAACCACGCATAATTCCAAACAAATGATATTAAATACGTGTTTTGGTCTCGTTTTAGCCCGAATTAAGTGGTAAAAGGATGGGTGTTTACACACCTATCAATTTTTCAGCAAATCTTATTTTTCTAGTCTAACTTATCATAAGGATATGCTTAAAAACAAAGATAGACAAAGAAAACACATACTAACTCACAAAATAGGGATTTGACCAAAATACATGGATTTTAAAAATCGATGTAGGAGGTGTGTAAGACAAGACCTTAAGTCATGACACAATGATCCTCCATGATTCTATCTTGTTCTTGCTATGTTTGAGAGAATCATACATATGAAGTATGTAAGCTCGAGATAATAGCAATTGTCTATGAAAAATGTTTTTAGATTGAATTAACAATGTCAAAACATTTCTTGACCATTTTCGAAAGAGACTTTAAGGATTTTGAAAAGGAGAAGAGAAGATTTTCAAAAAGAGTTTAGGAGACTCAATGACTCAAAGTGATAAAAGACTCAAAAGAAAGTAAGAGACTCAATAAAAGGAAAGCAATTATTGAATATGTTCCATTAAACCTAGACCTAAACGCAAGTAATTAAAAGGTTCCCTCTTAAGTGGCTTAGTGAAGATGTCGGCTAAGTTATCCTCGGAGGGTACCTTCTCAATTGAAATGTTCCCCTTTTGAACATTATCCCTAATAAAATGGTGACAAATTTCTATGTGCTTGGTTCGCGAATGTTGCACGGGATTCTTGCTAAGGTCTATACCACCTTTATTGTCGCACATGATGGGAACATCATCAAGACAAAGTCCGTAATCAACAAGTGCTTGCTTCATCCATAGGGCTTGTTGGCATGTTTTTCCGGCACTCACATACTCGGCTTCCGTGGTGGATATCGCAAGAGCGGTTTGTGTCTTGGAGAACCAAGAAGTTAAACAACAACCCATGAAGGTACAAACTCCACTAGTGCTTTTCCGGTCCACATAGTCTCCCGCATGATCCGAGTCCGCGTAGACAATAGTTTCTACGCTGGTCCCTTTAGAATACCATAATCCTAAATGTATAGTACCCTTAATGTATCAGAAGATACGCTTAACCGCTTCAAGGTGAGAGGTTTTGGGAGCCTCTTGGAAGCGAGCACAAAGGCAAACACTAAACATGATATTCGGTGGACTTGCCGTTAGGTACAACAAACTATCAATCATACCTCTATATTTGGTGTTGTCTACCGACTCACAATCATCATCTACGATGAGTTTAGTATCCGAGGCCATTGGGGTCTTCATTGGTCTAGATTATTCTGATCCAAATTTCTTTAGCATTTCTTTAGCATACTTAGATTGACTAAAGAAAATACCATCGTCCATTTGTTTAATTGGAGTCCTAAAAAGAAGTTAAGTTCTCCCATCATACTCATTTCAAACTCATCATGCATGATTTTGGCAAAGTCATTACACAATTCTTGACAAGTTGAGCCAAATATAATGTCATCAACATATATTTGCACGATTATGAGGTGAGAACCTTTCTTCTTTGTAAAGAGAGTGTTGTCTACCATTCCCATGGTATACTCATGTTTAACAGGAAACACTTTAAGTCTATCATACCAAACTTTGGGTGCTTGTTTAAGACCATAAAGTGCCTTCTTAAGCTTGTAAACATGATCCGGTTTCTCAAAATCAATGAAGCCGGGAGGTTGAGCCACATATACCTCCTCATTGATCAAACCGTTAAGAAACGCACTCTTTACATCCATTTCTTGAAGCTTAATATATAAGGAACAAGCGTAGGCTAAAAGGATTCTAATGGATTCTAATCTTGCTACCGGTGCATATGTCTCGGCATAATCAATCCCTTCTTGTTGATTATAGCCTTGTGCTACAAGTCTAGCTTTGTTACGAGACACAACACAATTCTCATCTAGCTTATTCCTATATACCCATTTGGTTCCTATGATGGTAGAACTTCTAGGTGGAGGAACATGTTACCAAACATCATTATCAATGAATTGATTCAATTCTTCTTGCATCGCAATGACCCAACTTTCATCCGTCAAAGCTTCTTTAACATTATTTGGTTCAAGCAAGGAGACGAAACAAAAGAAGTTACTTTGGTTTTGGACTTGAGATTGTTAATGCAAGTAATGCCTAAAAACATTATTAGTGTTAACTAATCTTTCTTAGTTTTGATCACAACAAACCATACAACACATTTAGTGTAAAACACAAAATGAATTATTTAACTAACACTATCATCAAGATAATAATCATATCACTAACCTTTCTTAATCATACTTAGTGATCATCAAAATGATTATCCTTAAAACTCACTTTTGTTAATAAGACAAAAGACTTTTTAATAAACTTTCTTTTTTAGAAAATGTTTTATTAAAATGGAAAATGAAAATTTGAAAATGGCATATTCCAAATGCTGTTAAAATATCCTTTGAAGGGTTCAAATACCTCAGATATTCCCACCCCACTAAAAGACAAAAAACGGAGCGGAGTCTAGTGGCGGTACCTTAAGTACCTACGCGGTACCTTAGCGATATGGTACCGCGGGGTGAGATAAGGTACCGCGCACAGTAGCCGTTATAGATCCGTTGTAACTTTGTCTCATTTAAATAGTGGGTCAAATCTCATTTTCCAGTAAGCCTCTTGGACGTTTTTCTCAGCCCTCTTTCTATTTTCTATAGCATAATCATTAGTAAATGATCACTTAAATTGTTAAGGATGCTTACATATGATTATCCTCTTGATCCCCTCCTTTACCATGTCCAATGAGAAGATCACTCACTCACTAGTGTGGTGATAAAGATAAATCTATGAGCTAGTCATATTCATCATGATACCCCTTTTTGTTTTATGTCAATCCAATGTATTTATGAATACTTGGACTAGTTGTGTTCATCCAAGTTATTTGTGGATACTTGGATTTCTTGTGTACATCCATTGCATATGTGTTTGCTTGGATTTGTGTTGTGTAAATCCAAGCTACATTTGTGTACTTGGATAAGTCTAGTTGAGTTGTAATAGATTTGATTAGGAGTTCTCACTAAACTATAAAGTGATGTGGTTGTGTCTTGTGAGTTCTCACTAAACTTTAAAGTGATTAGTAGTTGTGTTGTGTGAAGTTCTCACTTAGCTTCAAAGTGAAGAGTCGTGAAGATTGGTTCTAGCTTTCGATTAGAACTCGACATCTAGCCTTGTGTCGTAAAATGGTGAAGTAGGCAACGTCGTGAAGATTAGTTCTACCTTAAGATTAGAACTCGACATCTAGCCTTGTGTCGTTAAATTGTGAAGTAGGCAAAGTCGTGTAGATTGGTCCTAGCTAAAGATTAGGTCTCGACATTTAGCTTAGTGTCGGAAAATAATGTAAGCAACAATGTAAGGTTTTCTCCGCCGAGAAGGGAGCTTGTGGATATAGTGGAAATCTCGAGTAGGTGTACTCGAGGAGTAGAGTAGAAACGAGGATAGAGCCTCGTTGTCGAACCACTATAAATCTTGGTGTCTTCCCACTAGGTTGTCTCCTTCCTTGCTCTTTACTTATTTCATTATCATTATACTTGCTTATTATCCTTGCTAGTGTATTTCAATTGAACCTAATCATTATGCAACTTAGCATCAAGTAAAAGATAGTTTTGATACAAACCAAATTGAAAGTAATTTTAATTTGGTCACTAATCGAAGAGAAACTATTCAACCCCCCCTTCTAGTTTCTACAATTGGTATTAGAGTGATGGTCACTCAAGATCTTTGAAGTATATTGTACTTTGAAACTTGGATCGATCCATTGTCTCCTCAAATTAGAAGGTCTAGTTGTACTAAACTTTCTCTTTGGTCAAAACTATGTTTTCTTTGAAAATAGGTCTTTTAATTGATAATTTTGCATCCCACTTAAGATTAGTAGCCTTTATGCATTTTAGATATACTTTTGAAATGTATCTACTAGTTTGCATCTTGTTTTGTGTAGGTACTCATGAAGATCAATCAATTTATTGGTTATGGATTGAGTTACTTTCACTTTTAGAAGAATCATCTTCATTGATCTTTAACATCTTTGAATGATGATACCAAGATGATTGGGAATGATACTAGTCCATGAAGACTTACTACTCATCATAGTCATTGATTGGGCATAGCACTTATTCCTTCATGGAATGCTCTTTGTGGCCAAGGTACGCTTTCGTTCTTCCACACGCCCTTTGATCATTCTTTTGATCATTACTTGACTATGTGCTTGTTCTCGGCATCCTTGCCTTGACATTTATTTGTGGTTTGTGTTTCTTTTCTTTTATCCTCTCAAACCTTCATTGCTTGGATACTTGACTCACTATGGTGATGTAGAGTGAGTTAGTAGAAGCTTAAAGTATCAAGCATGATTTCCATGGTTTGCACCCATACGGTTAGTAGGCCCTTTGTGGGAGAGAAAGTGAATTAATACTTTGCTCATATTTTAGTTTAGACTAAGACTATTATTGAAAGTGATCTTAGTTTAGACTTGAATAATTGCTTTGTGCTTATTCATTACCAAAGCCGTTTATCGTTTCGCCGGAAAGGCACGTCTTAAACCACTATATATGACACAAGCTCTTCGTTTCAACTACTTGAAGATTGTCATTAATCCCTTGAGCATTGATCCTAGTCTTGATTCACTTCTCTTGACTTCTCTCCACTTAGTCGTTTTGCTACGCGTAGTCGTTTGTCCGTTTCGGTTCTTTTCGATCTTGATTTAACTCGTAATCCTTCATTAAGGCATATTGCTTAGTGTTATGATGATCCAATGATATTCTAAAAGGCTCATGATTTAATTTTAAGTATTTTAGAAAAACTGGATTTTCAAAATTTGGCGTTTTTTAGAGATAGAAACCTGCCTCTGTAGGCGGTTCCTTATCTCCGCGGCTCAAACCCGCGGTTCCTTATCGATAAGGTACCGCGGGCAGTAACTTTTGTCAGAGCGCCAGTTTGAGTTTTTTTATTCTTTTTCAAACCAAACTCTCTCTCTCCCAAAAACACACAGCCGACGGGTTTTGCCTTTTCCACCATTGTTGAAGCTTCCAAAACCTTCAATCACTCAAATTAATTGATTCCAAGTTGTGAGTTTCACTCATCCTTCATTTAACATCAGTTAATTGTAAGTATTTTCTTTCAATTTCATCTATTTTGTTCTAGGGTTCATCCTTTCATAATTGGGGATTTTTAAAAATGAAATTGAATTAAAACCTTAATAGGAATGTGGGTTGACATGGTAATCTTACTATGATTCCTTAGGTTGATATTCATTAAGATTTCACTAAAACCCACTTGTAGAACAAATCCGAATTTAGGCTAAATGATTTTGGTTGAATGATGGATTTGAGATGAACCCATGAACAAGTAGGTAATGACATTGTTAATGCTTACCTAAAAACATTGTTTTGAAAAACCAATGTTCTAATCCATTGTTGATCTAACATAGATCATGTGTTCTTGGTCAATGATGGAATAGACACATTGTGAACATGAAAATGATATGGATTCAATCCCATGTTTGTCAAGAAATTGATATAACACATTTTCATTTTTCGTTTTATTTTTTATTTTTTTTTTCATATGAGTGATTGGAGAAATATTGTCTTGTGTTTATTTAGGTACTAGTGATGCCTTCACATTACCAAAAGGATCATCAACTCACCAAACAATATATGCCTAACCTATCCGACTTTTGTCCCTTAACTCACCTTGCCCATACCTTTTCCTCACTTCAATCTCGTTGCTTTCATGAGGGTAGAGTTGTCCAAAAAGATATCAAGGATTATGTCTACATCAAGTCCATGTTTGAAAACATTGGATTTGGTTGTTTGTTGAACATTAAGGAAGACATCTATCCTCGAGTCCTATTGGAGTTCTTTAGCACATACTCCGTCATTGAAAACAATGATGGAATATTTGTTAGGTTCATCTTGAACGATCAACTCATTCAATACTCTCTCGAAGTGTTTGGTCAAATTCTTGATGTCCCATTTGAAGGCACTTGTCGCTTCACGGATAAATGGAAGCTTAGTGCTCTCCTTGAATCCTACAATTGTCCTCCAAATGATCATGAGGAAATTGATCTTGACTTCATTATCGACATCGTCTCCAAAAAGCGTAATCGACCCGTTAAGAGAAGCCTTCATACAAAGGTACGTTAGGTAAAACATCATGAGGTTCTCTTGAGCGACCTTAATGATAATATGGTTCAATGGACCAATATTCTTAGGGAAAATGTGTTTTGTCTTGGTGGAAACCGGGATCATGTTCCGGCGTGTTTAGTGCATATGCTATATTGCATCTTTACCAACACCAAGTACAATTTGGCATATTTTATCGCTCAACGGATCAATTATGCTATTCACAAACCCAAAACAAACCTCCCTTATGCAATGCTCCTCACTCGCCTTTTTAAAAGAGTTGGCCGTGATTTTCCAAATCTTGATCTTTCTCAGTTTCAACCGGTCAAACGGGTCATGCTACCTATTCAAGAGGTATATAAGAGAAAGACAAGATCTGATCGAAAATTCGACCAACTAGAGCTCAATGATGAGGACATGGACATGCCAACAAGTGATGGTGATGGCATTGGCACAAGTGCTCCCATTGACTCTTCGAGTTCTTCTTACCACTCCACAAACTCATTCGTGGATGGTTTAGATGTCATTGCTTCCCCTCCCCACCATTCCTCTAGTGAAGTTCCTATTAATCTCAATTTAGAGGAACTTTACCGTCAAAATCTTCGAACCCGAGGTGATTTGCATGAACACCGAATTGAGTCAAGAAAGGGAATCAAGTATCTGGGAAAAATGATCAAGGACTTAGGGAAGAAAAAGAGGTGAAGACTTTGAGAAGTGTCAAAGTTTGGTTATCTTTTGCAGCTTAAACATTTGCTTATTAACTCTTTGGCTTAGTTGTTTATTTACTTATGTTGCATGTTTTGACTATTACCTATTTTGATCCTAAATGTTGCTTACGCAATGATATTTGTGTTTTACATAGCTTTGTGCATGCCATATGATAGTTAGCTTATTAGATTATGATCTGTAGTTAACTTTGGCTTGTGAAACTTTTGGGAAAAATCTGGGTTTATAAAAAACTGGGATGGGAAATTTTTGAAAACCTTTTGGTCGCGGTTCCTTATCGATAAGGTACCGCCGGTCCTAGATAAGGAACCGTTAGTCACTGTGCACGACAGCATCTTTGCTTTACACTGTTTTCTTAATTTTGTGTAAACCTTGCATGATTTTCAGTAATTAACTATACATTTCCTAAACTAGGGTATCTAAATTCATTATTCACCTAAAATGATTTAACCCATTACTAGTTTGGATCATCCCCTCACCCATTTAAACCCACCTTGTCTGCCATGTTCTTCACACATCAAACATACTTCCCTAAACCTTAAACCACCCTAATCAACCATGGTGTGTACCAAAACCTCAAACACTTCCAAGACCTCCACCCCAAGAAAAACACTCAAAATAAGGGTTAAGGTAGCTAAGCCTAACTCTTCACCTTTCCACACACCTAAGAATGAGAATGCTCCTATCCTCATTTCTTCATCACCTTCCCCACCTCTTACACCATGCAAGACCTCCTCCACCCATGGTACTAACCACTCCATTGGTTCTACCTCCTCTTCATTCAATTCTAGAATGAATGAGCTTTCTTCACCTTTCACTCCAAGTGCACCCTTGGAAGTGACCACACAACCTCAACCAATCCAAAGCATTCCTTTTGGGAATGACTTTTATGACTCTTTGGTGACTTCACCATTTACCCCTCACAACTCACCCATTTCACCAACCTTGGAGGATTTACCTCTACACTCACCCATTTCCCCTTTGGGGAACATGCCTCCACTTTCACCCACATCACCCTTGGAGAACTTGCCTCCTCCACCTCCACCCAACTCAAACATCCCAATTTTGGGTGTCCAACTTTCCCTCCTCTTGGGTGATCCTTACTTTGGGTTTCAACAAACTCATGGTCCTAGATGTCCATGTTGTCTCTACAACCACTTCCTCATCCAAAACCTAAGGATGGATATGTATGGACTACATAGGGGTTTGCAAGATTTCTTGCTTACTTTGTTCTCCATGCCTCCTCCTAGGAGATGAATGATGGAGTTGTTTTAATAAGAGTTTTCAACAACAACAAGCCAAAGAAAACCACTTATCTAGATTCAATGATAAGCTAGCTATGTATTAGTTAGTTTTATTTGTCTTTGTACTTGCCTCATTAATGAATGTTTTATGTAGTTGACTTATGGATTTAGCTTTGTGTGATTCTATCCTTTTGTGCACACTAATCAACTTTAATTTGAAATTAAAATTGAACCTAAATCTATCACAACCCCTAAACTTGACTAAAATTGGTTCAAAATGATATCTAAATTATTTTGTCACCCTTTGTCAATACATTCTTTGTGAATGTGTTGCTTTATGCAACCCTAGCATATTTTGGTTCTAATAGAGGTAAAATTCCAAGATTTGCAACTTTTTGAAAAAGTCTCAGTTTTTCCCAAAACCCAGGAAAAACATGGTTTAAAGTCCTCTGGACGCGGTTCCTTAAACACCCGCGGTTCCTTAGTGATATGGAACCGCCGGCCCCTATAAGGTACCGCGGCCAGAAAGTGACTTTTGACGAATTTTTGGTCAAAACCTTTAAAACCCTATTCCCAGTCAAGATTCCTTGTTTACTCAAATTAACTAAACATTCCTTGACACTACACATTTTGTATTCAAATTCTTACCTTGATCACATTTTACTTATACCCCAACCTTGAGATTTCATTCTCACACCTTCCCAACCTTGAGAATTCATTCTCACGTAACCTTGAGATATCATTCTCACACTCTCACAATGCCTAACTCCTACATTCCTAACCTTGACATTTCTTTGTCACAACCCCTCTCACCCAAAGCTTCTTCATCCAAGCTTTCAAAGAAACCGAAAATCTCGGTTCGACCCGTTTGGGTTAAGAAGAATGAACCATCTTCGTCCAAACCACCCAAAAACCCTACCTTCTCTCCAATCAAGTATTGGAATGAGACTTACACCATAAACCCCATCACCGGAGCAAACGAACATGTTCCACCACCACCACAATCCTTCAATACCCCCCAACTCAATGACCTTGCAACCTTCCCAAACCTCACAAGGCATTGTGAAAACATTCCCAAACCCTTTACCCCACCACCACCAAACCCTAAGTTTGATGCCATACCCCCATCAAATGATTTTGTGTTGCATCATGGATCCTCGTGTGATTGTTGCCGATTTCAACAAATTGAACTTGCTCATGTGTATGAGAAGTTAAATTTTCTTGAATTCCTCCTCACTCGACCTCCTATTCAAGTTTTCGTTCCGGTGGACAAAACTTCGAATGATGCATCGTCGTCTTTTTAGTTTTATTTTATTTTTAGCAATCTTGGAAAATATCACTATTAGACTAGCTTATGCTTAGTGGTTTATTTTCCATATTTATTGCTTTTAGATACTCATACTATGTGTATGACTATCTTCTTTGTTGTATTTTTTTGTAACCTTTGTGTTATTTGTGTGCTATCTAATTAGTTCTAGTTTGAGTTGATCTTGGTTAATTTCTTACAATTGCTTATGGGTGATTCCATCAATTCTAAAGCTTTAACCCATTGACAAGCTTATCATCTTCATTGGATTGAAGTTTGATTTTGTCAATTACCTCTTTGGACATACTTAGCAAAATACTTGCTTCTAATTTGAGATTTCTTCTCTTTCTCCCTCTCAAGTTACTTAGTAGGTAGTGATCATATATACATTGGTGTTTCTTTCCTTTCTACTAACCTTTGTGTAGCATGTCACCTTAGCTCACAAACTTGGTGCCCCAAAGCCACCAAGGGGGAGCTACTAGCAAAGTTCGATGCTCTTCAAAGACTTATGCTAACCTTTTTGCTACGACCAAGGGGGAGAGATGATAGTGATAAACTAGTTAATAATTCCATAGTTTGTGTTTCTACGTAAATGAGTTTATCGTTTGTCGTAATCATAAAGGGGGAGATTGTTAATGCAAGTAACGCCTAAAAACATTATTAGTGTTAACTAATCTTTCTTAGTTTTGATCACAAGAAACCATACAACACATTTAGTGTAAAACACAAAATGAATTATTTAACTAACACTATCATCAAGGTAATAATCATATCACTAACCTTTCTTAATCATACTTAGTGATCATCAAAATGATTATCCTTAAAACTCACTTTTGTTAATAAGACAAAAGACTTTTTAATAAACTTTATTTTTTAGAAAATGTTTTATTAAAATGGAAAATGAAAATTTGAAAATGGCATATTCCAAATGCTGTTAGAATATCCTTTGAAGGGTTCAAATACCTCAGATATTCCCACCCCACTAAAAGACAAAAAACAGAGCGGAGTCTAGTGGCGGGTACCTTAGCGATATGGTACCGCGGGATGAGATAAGGTATCGCGCACATTAGCCGTTATAGATCCGTTGTAACTTTGTCTCCTTTAAATAGTGGGTCAAATCTCATTTTCCAGTAAGCCTCTTGGACGTTTTTCTCAGCCCTCTTTCTATTTTCTATAGCATAATCATTAGTAAATGATCACTTAAATTGTTAAGGATGTTTACATATGATTATCCTCTTGATCCCCTCCTTTACCATGTCCAATGAGAAGATCACTCACTCACTAGTGTTGTGATAAAGATGAATCTATGAGCTAGTCATATTCATCATGATACCCCTTTTTGTTTTAGGTCAATCCAATGTATTTATGAATACTTGGAATAGTTGTGTTCATCCAAGTTATTTGTGGATACTTGGATTTGTTATGTACATCCATTGCATATGTGTTTGCTTGGATTTGTGTTGTGTAAATCCAAGCTACATGTGTGTACTTGGATAAGTCTAGTTGAGTTGTAATAGATTTGATTAGGAGTTCTCACTAAACTATAAAGTGATGTAGTTGTGTCTTGTGAGTTCTCACTAAACTTTAAAGTGATTAGTAGTTGTGTTGTGTGAAGTTCTCACTTAGCTTCAAAGTGAAGAGTCGTGAAGATTGGTTCTAGCTTTCGATTAGAACTCGACATCTAGCCTTGTGTCGTAAAATGGTGAAGTAGGCAACGTCGTGAAGATTGGTTCTACCTTAAGATTAGAACTCGACATCTAGCCTTGTGTCGTTAAATTGTGAAGTAGGCAACGTCGTGTAGATTGGTCCTAGCTAAAGATTAGGTCTCGACATTTAGCTTAGTGTCGGAAAATAATGTAAGCAACGATGTAAGGTTTTCTCTGCCGAGAAGGGAGCTTGTGGATATAGTGGAAATCTCGAGTAGGTGTACTCGAGGAGTGGAGTAGAAACAAGGATAGAGCCTCGTTGTCGAACCACTATAAATCTTGGTGTCTTCCCACTAGGTTGTCTCCTTCCTTGCTCTTTACTTATTTCATTATCATTATACTTGCTTATTATCCTTGCTAGTGTATTTCAATTGAACCTAATCATTATGCAACTTAGCATCAATAAAAGATAGTTTTGATACAAACCAAATTGAAAGTAATTTTAATTTGGTAACCAATCGAAGAGAAACTATTCAACCCCCCCCCCCCCCCCCTTCTAGTTTATACAGAGATCTTAGGGTACTTTGATTTAAGTCACCAATGATATTATTGAGAGTATGATCGTTAGACTCCTTAATGTGTACTTCCTTTTCAACACTAAGGTCTTCAACTCCTATTTTTCTAACCTCTTTGGCTCTAACTACTTCTACTTCATCCAAGTCATCATCAACCAATGGTGGTGTCTTGGTTAAAGGAGGGGTTTCATCAAAACTTACGTTAAGTGATTCTTTAATTACGCCCGAGGTTCTATTGAGGACTATGTAGGCTTTGCTAGTTTAGGAATAACCTAAAAAGATACCTTCGTAAGACTTTGGGTCAAACTTGGTAAGGTAGTCTTTGGTGTTGAGGATAAAGCACTTGCTTCCAAACACCCTAAAGTATTCCAATGAGGGTTTCTTACCTTAAAGAATCTCATAGTGGGTCTTTCCTAGGAAAGGTCGAATAAGAATTCGGTTGAGAATATAAGTCGATGTGTCTACGGCATTGCACCGAAACTTTTGAGGCAAAGATTGCTCGTTTAACATCGTCATACTCATCTCTTGGATGGTCCTATTCTTCCTTTCAACTACCCCATTTGATTGTGGAGTGCGAGGAGCCGAGAAGTTATGGGTAATACCATGAGCTTCACAAAAGGCACCAAATTGCACTTTATTATCAAATTCCTTACCATGATCCGTCCTAATAGAGACAATTGGACATCCTAGTTGATTTTGAATTCTTAGACTAAAGATTTCGAAATGATCGAAAGTTTCATTCTTAGATGCCAAAAATCTAGTCCAAGTGAATCTAGAGTAGTCATCAACTATAACTAGGGTATAAAGGTTACCTCCATAACTCCGTATGGCGGTAGGTCCAAAGAGATCCAAATGTAGGAGTTCTAAGCACCGAGAGGTTGAAACCAAATTCTTGGCTTTGTGACTTGAGTGAACTTTCTTTCCAACTTTGCAAGCATCACAAAAGTGACTATCAAACTTCATCTTGGGGAGGTGTCTTACCAAATCCTTAGAGACTAAAGATTGAATTAGACGCATATTAGCGTGACCTAATCTCCTAGGCCAAAGAGTAGAACTATCATCTATAGTCGCAAGACATATGTTGTCTTTTGACTTCTTATTTACCTTCATGACATAAAGCCCATGCTTTCTAACACCTTTTCCAAAGACCTTTCCATCTTTTACGATTTCACTATCATTTTCGGAAAAGATGACCTTACACTTATTGTCACAAATTTGACCTATGCTTAAAAGATTAAACCCTAAATTATCTACGTGCTCAACATTTTCAATAGTCATGGAGTCAAGAGAAACCGTATCTTTGCCAATGATATTACCACGTAGACTACTAGCGAATGTGACGTTACCTCCATCATATGCTTTATAGTGCGAGAACAAACTTCGATTACCCGTCATGTGTTTAGAACAACCACTATCCTTAATCCACTCGTCGGGCTCCAAATCAATTCCCAATCATATCTAGGTAACAACACACACGATCAAACATTAAGTCCCCAATATCTGATGGGTCCAAAATTGTTAGTTCCAAACATCCTTTGCATTTAGTTGGGATGCATGAATGGAGGAGGTGTTCCCCATGGGGAACAAAATGGAGGAGGATAATAATTCATATAACCATTTTGTTGTTCATTATTTCTCCTAGGTGTATTTGATCTTGGTTTAGAGTTGTGGTCATTCCTTCTAGGTGTTGGTGTTTTACTTCTAGGTCGTGAATTGTTTTGACTATCTCTTCTAGGTGTTGTCGTTCTACTTCTAGGCCTAGACTCATTCCGTACTCTTGGTGGAGTAGAAGATGGTCTTGATAAACTTCTATTTCCCATTAGAGGTTCACTCAAAGGCTTATAGAACTCATCAACAGCATTGTCGTCAAGTATGGGTAATTTCACTTTGTTAACAATAAGATGCTTAGGATGTTCACTTAAATTTTTTGCTTTTCAGAAAGTTCAAGATTTTCATCAAAAACACTTTCTGGCCACGGTTCCTTATCTATGGCGACAGTTCCATAGTGATAAGGAACCGCCCCATACAATCGGGGACCGCGTACAGCAGATGTTTTTTTTTGAAAATCTGACTTGTTTAGGTTCACTGGTTGATGCTTTATTTGAGTTAAAACCTATACCAAGTGTTTCCTTAGAATGAATTTGTTTGTTTAACATATCATCAAGATCACTAGTACCTTTCATGAACTTTTCCAGTTTAATGGAGGTGCTCTTGAGATCTTCATTCTCTAATCTAAGTTTCTCACAACTTACGCAACCTACATAAACTTCTTTATTTTTCTCAAGCTTGGCTAATTTTTCCCTAAGTTCATTAATCTCATTTTCAAGCTTAGTTTTAGTTGATTTTAAGGTTTTGTTCTTTTCTATGAATTTAAGGCTAAGTTTGTGTAAATTATCATATTGGCCTTCTAATTCAATATCATCTAAGGTGGAGCTATCATTGCTATAATATTCGGTTTCAGAATGTACCTCTTTAGAAGTGTGAGCCATGAGACATTTCTCCTCTTTGGGGTTGTCATCAACATCTTCACCGCTATCGCTCCAAGAACCACTAATGAAAGCCGTTTGATTCTTATCGCGTGAAGGCTTTGGACACTCACTAATGAAATGATTTGGATCACCACATCTAATGCAATTCCTATCACCTTTTTCGTTCTTTACAAACCGATTCTTTGAGAATGGTTTCTTGTCATTGTTGGGTTGCCTCACGTGTTGACCTCGTCTTTTGAAGAACCTCTTGAAATCTCTCACCGCCAATGCATACTCCTTGTCATCACTATCCGAGGAACTATCATGATCGCTTTGTGCCTTGTTGGCTTTGAGTGCAAGAGACTTCCTTTCACTCTTGGTTTTCACCAACTCCGAGTCCTTGAAAATTATCATCTCATGAACCTTCAAGTTGCCTATGAGTTCATCGAGTGATAAAGTTGAGAGATATTTTTATTCTTCGATCGCCGTGACTTTTGCTCTCCACTTCGGATGTAAGGCCCTTAGAAACTTCCTAACATTGTTCTTGCTAGAAAAACCTTCATCAAGTGCTTTTAGACTAGTAATAATAGTGTTAAATCTAGCAAAAGCACTATCAATAGCTTCATCTTCTAAGATGACAAATTGCTCATATTGTTGGACAAGAAGATCGATTTTGCTTTCTTTGACTTGGCTATTACCTTGGTGGGTTACTAAAAGAGTGTTCCAAATATCTTTAGCGGTTTCACACATAAAAATTCTTTCATACTCTTTCTTAGGTAAGGAATTATAAATCACCATTTCAGCCTCATTATTTTTCGAAAGATTCTTTTTAGTATCGTCATTAGCTTTGTCAAAAGTGACCAATTCCTTTGTTTTAGAAACTTCATTAAATTGATAAGGTAAAAAATCACCATTGGTAATAACATGCCAAAGATCTAAATCTTTTGATTTCACATAAGTCTCAAATATATTTTTCCAATAAATAAAACTATCGGTTTCAAAAAGTGGTAGTCTTTGCATAGATTTCCCTTCTAGGTACTTGTTGGAATCCATAGATCGATTCAAGTTATAAAATACAATATACTTTAAAAATACTTGAGCAACCCGCTCTGATACCAATTGTAGAAACTAGAAGGGGGGGGGGGTTGAATAGTTTCTTATATTTACTTGTTAAATGATGGTTTTCAAAAATCCTTTTTCTCAAAAACTTAGACTTGAGGAAATAAGTGAAATCTTCTTATGCACAATATGAACAATGATAGTGAAACTAAACTAATACTAACTAATGCATATATGCACAAAGAATAAAGAATGTAAAGAGTTAAGGGTAAAGAAATATCAAACCAAACACCAAGGATTTATAGTGGTTCGGCAACGAAGCTCACTCCTCGTTCCTACTCCACTCCTCGAGTACTCCTTACTCGAGAGTTTACTACACAACAAGCTCCTTGTGGTGGAGAAAACCGTACACGTCGCTTAACCAATTTCCGACTCTAAGCTAAAAGTCGAGCCCTAATCGTAGCTAGGACCAATCTACATAACTATACTTAGTACATACACAACTTCCAAATAGACACAACTACTTGGAACTTCACAACTATTACACAATAACAAATGTATAAGATTTGATCTTCAAATGATCTTTGGTGGTGGACTCAACACTTCACAATGATAGTGTTCTTCTCTTTGCACTTGAAGAGGAAGAGATGGATGAGATAGATTCACTTCTAAACAAGTAGTAATACATCAAATGATCAAGGATTTGAGTGATTTAAGAAGTATGTTTGAATCTAGAAATTTGTGTGCAAAAGAGGTGGATTGAAAATCTGAGAAAGGTCCACTATTTATAGGACAAAGGGCCAACGGCTATATCTGCCCGCGGTTCCTTATCTCAGCCGGCGGTACCTTATCGATAAGGAATCGCCTAGGCGCTAGGGAACCTCCGGACTAGACTCCGCTCCCTTTTTGTCCTTTTGTGGTGGAGGTCTTATCTGATTTTAAAAATATCCTGAAAGGATATTCCAAATCAAAAGGGAATATGCCATTTTCAAATTTTCAAATATTTAATTTAATAAAACATTTTCTTAAAAAGAAAGTTTAATTAAAAACATTTCACACTTAATAAAAAGTGAGTTTTAAGAAAAGATTAAATCACTTGATCACTTGATTAAGGTTAGTACTTGTTTATTCATACCTTAAGTGAAAATGGGTAAAATAAAAAATACTTGAACTCAAGAATTTGTTTTTCGCTGTTTACGTAAATGCTTGTTTTTACATATTGTCGTAATTAAAACTAAGCGAGACCGAAAAATACAAGTAACGTTTTTAGGCATTATTGCATTAACACACTTTACCACAAAACTTAAAAAACAAAATCATTTCTAAAAATTATTTAACTATAATGTTTTTGCTAAAAAAAACTTAACAATAATATTAATTTCAAAAAAAAATGTAAAAAATTTATTCATAACATTAACATATTCAAAATTTATTACCTCATAAAATTCAAAAATATATAAAATATTTATATAATATTATTAAAATCCTAAAAAAATTTAATGTAACAAACTTATTCATAACGTTAATGTATGCAAATTCAATTAACTCATAATATTCTAAAATAAATAAAATATCTTAAACTACGTTATTTTTATGCATTTTATACTACATTATTAAAATATTAATGTCATAACTAACACTACATATACTAAACTTCTATACAAACACATATCACTTCAATTTACATTAAAAAAAATATACCTAACGCTAGCCCGTCCACCGGACGGGTCTAATGGCTAGTATATATATATATATATATATATATATATATATATATATATATATATATATATATATATATATAGGGATGGGATCTAGAGAAAACATTATATCGATAGAGAACATAGAAAACAAAAACAGATGCCCTAAAATATCAAACAGATGCCCTAAACGAAATGCACTAAACGGATGCCCTAAACGAAATTATTAGGGAATACGTTTTTTATTCTAGGGCATCTTTCTAGTTTTCTATGTTTTCTACCGAGATTATGTTTTCTAATGATCCCATCCCTATATATATATATATATATATATATATATATATATATATATATATATATATATATATATATATATATATATATATATATATATATATATATATATATATATATATATATATATATATATATATATATATATATATATATATATATATATATATATATGTAGATTTAGGATCAAATAAGAACTTTATAAGATTGTAAAAATAAGAACTCAATTATCAAAAGGGCATTTTAGGTATATTATATAGCTAGATTTAAATACATTTTAACCTAGTAATACTACAAGCCCCCATCTTATTTTCCACTCTCTTATCTTTCCTCGTCACATTTTAATTTTATTACGACCCCACCACCATAGCATCATCCAAAACAAATTCACATGACCATGATTATATATAAAAATGAGATTCATTATTT